>OZ038479.1:134433582-134544255 GCA_964036315.1 Acanthosepion esculentum
TATAACATCTAGAAAATTAAAATTATTATTTTATAAAATTTTGAGTGGCCTTAGGCTGCAGCCTGTACTAACCTAAAAGATAACCCAACCCTGTATACAGGTTAAACAAATAATTCATTTTGTCCTTTGTGTTATAATCAAAAAGTTGATTGACTGATTTTACAACATTAACCCTTCTTGGATTATTTAATGCCAAATTTTGTATGGGGCACCCAGTGAGGATCAAACTCACTATTCATTATTAATCATTAACAATTACCCCACACTGAGGTACCAAAAAATTAAAAAAATGTATATTCACAGTGTGTGTGTGTGTGTGTGTGTGTGTATGTGTGTGCATGTTTTTAACTGATTATTTGAATGATTTTCTATGACTTATCAACCCTTTGCAGGTTATTTAAAGCCAGAAAATATTTTTAGATTGTAAGAATTTAATTTTTAAATAATAATGGTTTAGTGGTGGAGTCATACCTAATCAAAATTTGATAAACAAACAAGAAATTATAATGTGCATATGAAGTGGGGGATCAATTCTATATTACAATCAATATATAAACTAATCCCTCACTTTGTGGCCATGGTAGTTTCTATACATTTATATTCCACAGAATGTAAATAAATCTGAAAGACATGCCTGTGTAGCTGTTCAGTGAGTCATTCAATTTTTTTTTTACAGCTTATCAACCCTTTGCAGTTTATTTAAAGCTTGAAAATATTTTTAGTTGATAAGAATTTTTGGGTGGGGTGGGGTGGTAGAAGATAATAATAGTTTAAAGTCTTACTAATTAACCCATAGTTGGAAGGAGAAGAGGTGTATTCATACCGATCTCAAGGGTATTTGTATGTAAGTGAACATAATGAACCCAACAAGAATTGGAACTTGGCTCTCCAATTAAAAATTTTGGGCCATTATCCATTACTCCACCCACACATCCAAGTTTACAGCATTTGGTATTCCCAAGTGGCTACCAATCTAGTTGCTTAACTTCGGTAATCATACGGGGTGGAGGGGAATGGTGTTTGGATGTTATGTGCTCCCTTTGTAAGCATGTGTGTGTGTGTGTGTGTGTGTGTGTATATATATATATATATATACAAATAAATGTGAACATGATCTAAATAAAGAGTCATGAGCAAACGTGTGTGATTACGCACACATAGAGATGGGCAAATAAAATATGTGTGTGTACGTATATATATATATATATATATATATATATATATATACACACACACACACACTATAGTTCAAAAGTTTGAAGTGAACCTCAGAATTAGCATAGGATGAACTTGACAGAAAAGGGATAAAAATGAAAAAGAGATCTTAGAGTCATTGAAAAAGGAAAAAAGCTTATAATTTGAGAAACTTTTGCAACGAATGCCAAACATTTGTGCTGCAATAATCAAGGTGAAAGGAGGATATTTTGACGAGAGCAAAATTTAATCATAAAATGCTTTTTTCTCTTTGTCATAATATTTAAAGTACAAAACAACTACTTTTTGGGTCAATTTAAAAAATTGCCAGAGATCTCCTCAAACTTTTGAATTGTAGTGTGTGTATATATATATATATATATATAATAGCTGGCCACTCATGTTCAAGGATACCTATCTATTAGGGCGACTAGCCAATCCCTATTGCAGATGCTCGCTCAGGCACATTTGCGTTTGTTCAACACCTACTCAGTCAACCTGTGGTTTATTATACTGCAACTATGCTTAGCAGACCTTAGTTATAGTTTCTGGGAGAGAGCGTGTTATCTAGCATGATCAACAATCTGAACAAGGCCAGCACACTCAAACCCTCAGTCACAATGATTTGTGCCTTCCTGCTAGCACAGCTATCGGCAGCCCCCAAGTGTTCCGTCTACCCAGTTTCACTCACAGGGCCTGAGTCAACCCGTGGTATGGTTTTCAGGCACTTTCCAAAGGTGCTTCACACTGGAACCATCCCCCTCCAGGCTGATAACATCAGAAAGGAAATTTTTAACATATTATATACGAGATATAAGCATTACCGGCTACCAGAGTGCTCAATTCATAGCAAAGAGATTGTAGCATTAATTAACATCTGCCGACAAATTCCTTTTCTTCCAAAGTGCTCAACCTATGAGAAGGTGTGTGTGTGTGTGTGTGTATATATATATATATATATATATATATATATTTAAGGAATAAACATGAAATAAAATTATTCAATATTTTATATATTCTTTTACTAACATTTCTTTATTTAAAAAAAAATTATTTTTTATTTATTCATCATCATGACATTTAGGTTATTTTACCTTTATCTGACCTTTCTCATATGACTTCTTGCATTTCAGAACCTTCTGAGAAGGTCAAATGAACTTTTATTTTGATCAACAGGAGTGTGCCGTCCTCATTCCAATACGTGTTGCATTTGGCATCTTCATAACCTACAACAGTCATTTTAAATATAAGAAAAATAGTGTCTGTTTTGAGGAAGGCTAAAATTTATCTGGGACGTGCATATAACATAACAATGGAAAGTGGAATCAGCAAGCAAAGTTCAAATTCTGGTTTAGTCTGCTCTGTTCACTTCCCACTAAAAACCTTAGGAAAGGCATGAATTCATTCCTCCCTGTCCCACCAGTTATGGGTTAAATAGCAGGATAGATTAGGCCTTCTAGCTTTGGGTTGCCACCTTCTCAGATAACGACAACTCTGAATTAAAAGCTGTACAGAAGGCAATAAGAAACTACTCGACTATCTTTTCTAAGAAGTCATAGCAATTCTCAAATAATAAAGAAAAGGAAGCTGTGGAGAGCTATGATTGCCTATGCCTGAAGGGATACAGCATGTTTCAGAACAAGAAATACCATTTACATATAGCAGTGATTGTTCATTCCAATACCACCTTGGAATAATATTCTAGCTCTGCTGTAAAT
Organism: Acanthosepion esculentum; assembly: GCA_964036315.1. Lineage (NCBI taxonomy): Eukaryota > Metazoa > Mollusca > Cephalopoda > Sepiida > Sepiidae > Acanthosepion > Acanthosepion esculentum. The sequence continues at coordinate 134,436,495 of OZ038479.1, forward strand.
GCATAGAGCATTTTTCTTATATGTTTATAAGAGAGATGGTTGGCAGGACTTAATATACTCTGATTCCAATACTTTCAAGTGATACTTGGTATTAGCCCTACTCAGCAATAAGAACAAGTCCAGACTATAAAGCTGGGCATACTGTTGGTTTTTAATCAAATGTTCAGTTATCACTGAACCTGATATATTAACGCACATATGTAAATGAGTATCACTTGAAGGTTTTTGAATTGGTATATAATAAGTCCCAGCAACTATCTCTTTGTAAACAGGAGTGGTAGGTGGGCTTAAAAGTAATTAGCCTTTAATGCTATATTTTTTATTTGCATGCAGCATTAGTCAGGGGTTGTATATTTTTTAGTTATTGTTATTTTTTCCCTCAATTTTTGCTCTGATGAGATTGGATCAATGAACCAGCTGAGCTGTTTTTAATTGTTATATTTCAGTATCACCAATATTTGGTAATATATATTTTTGGTTACCCTTGTGTTTTTGTTATGAATTGTTTCCCTCTTGCTAGGAATGGGCTTTTAATATGTCTCATTTTATTGCTCGTATGTACAGGTGAGACACAAGCCGTGCACCATAGGGATAATTTATTAAAAGTATAATTACAGATGAAAACTTTATTTACTAGTTATTTGATCGTCATCTGTGCAGTTAAAAATCTCCTCCATTTTCAAAACACATTTCAGTTTGGTGCCTGCATCATTCATTATCACGCAATTCAAATTTAGCTTCCCAATTCCTCAAAACACACACACACACACACACACATATTTAATCGATATCACCCCATGCAATGCAGTAAAGCCACAAAGACACAAGGGGTTACAGGGTGTAGAAGACTTAGCAACAGAAACAATAATGATCGCGAAGAGGAAAGAGTAATCAGTAGATAGTGATTGACATTGCATTTAAATTTTTGCAGATTAAAGTTGGCTATTAAGCATGGAGCCGGAAGGGAATTCCACAAGTGAGAAGTGCGAGAAGAGAAGCTGTTAATTTAAATGTATGGTTACATTTTACCAGCTCAACTGTAAATTGATGAGATATGAGGCACCATAGTAAAGAGTCCATCCGAACAATTACCATGAAAGTATTTCTAAAAAAGAGGTGATTTAAATTTTGAATCGAACTCTGAGTGTTGACTTCAATGTTTACTTTTATATTTACATACACTCTATCTCTGATATTGAGCACTTTATCCCATAAATATAGCACACCTTAAAACTATATTTCTATATATATACATATATATGTATGTATATATATATATATATATATATACATACATGTATATACATACATGTATATACATACATGTATATACATACATGTATATACATATATATATATATATATATATATATATATACACACACATGTATATGAAGATGTCCCTAGTCTTATGAGTATCAAATTTTCCAAGCCTTCTTTCCTCATTATATGCTCTAGAAATTTCAACTGTATCTTCCTGATGTTAAGTAAAAATGTCCATCTTGTTTCTTTTTTTCTAAAACTTTGTCGTTGCTAACATGTTTGGTCCATGGTATTCTCAGCATCCTTCTGTAGACCTACATTTGTGTTGCTTCAAGTCTCTGCTTCCTCTGTGAGGAGATTATCCAGAATTCACTGCTATATAGGAGAACTGATATCACATAACAATTCAGTACTCCTTTGTATCTAACAAAATTTTTTTGTTTCTTAATACTTTACTTAGCTTTTGAAAGGCATCTTTTGCTATCCCAATGCTCCTTTGGATTTCAGTGTCATACTTTACATTCTCTGTTGAAACACTTCCTAGATATTTAAATTGTTCCCTGATTTTAGCTTCAGAAACATGGGGGGGTCCTATTATACATGAGAAAATATGGTAATTGGAAAATTGACATGAATGGAAATAATGATTTTTTTATCTCTCTTGCTTTGTTATTTCAAATTTTAATGTCTCGCTGTAAGTGTTTATTATATATATATATATATATATATATATATATATATATATATATTATTTTTTTTTACAGCTGTCACAGTTAAATTTCTAATTCCAACACAAACTCAGTCTCTATACCAGGGTTGAATAAGACTGATGAAGTTTTTGTTGGTTGAAATAAGTCTATACCCCATATAAGATGAATTTGGATTTTATTGTGTACTATTATTTAATATTTATTTGCTCTGTAATAATAAATACATTGAGCTCTTTTTATGGATCAGCTTTAATATTTTATAGGATCCACTTAGATTATATACCAACTGATTTATTACTGTTATTATATATATATATATATATATATATATATATATATATATATATATATCCCTCTATATTTCTGAGATGAGGTATTATGGTTATTTATATTATTTACATTATTCAAACTGTTATCCTCATCTTCATTGCTATATTCACAACATTTTGGCTGTTGTACACTCTGCTCTTCTTCATCTGATTGGAATTTTGAACTGAACCCTTTATTTCATCCACCAGGGTAGATTGTTCTAGTTCTACCTGTCATGCCTCTTCCGGATCTCTCAGTTATTTCACTTTAACTCAACTCTCCAAGTTTTTTGGTTCACCACTACTGTAGCCTGGTATCGAACTCATAACTCTTTGGGTCTAGTCACTGGATCTAACCAGTGCCTTTGTCCAATAGGCCATGTGTCAATTTCAATCACCTGAAGAAGGCCGGAGTGTACAATGGCTGAAATGTGAATATGGCAATGAAGATGGGGATAACAGTCCGAGTAATATATATATATATATATATATATATATATATATAGGCATATCCTCATTCAAGCATGTTTCGTTAATATAGATATATTATGTCTATTTTTATAATAATCCTTTCTAGTTCTCTAATTATCTTCTTTTGGTTAACTTGAAATTAATCAAGTAAAACGCCATATTTTTTGTTAACCCAAGTACTTTTGATCTCTGAGATCATCCTTGGTGCACACTGCTAATGGAGTGGTCATGTTTACACAGTAACAGCAGCAAGAAAACTGGTGCAATCAAGCTCAAACTTTGATCACATGACCACAACAGTACCAACTATAAGAACACACGAGCAGAAGGCAGTGTGACAAACCTAAAGATATGTTATGGCAATAGAGTGGATAATTTTTGGCTCCCTCTCATATATATATATATATATATATATGAAGAAATATAGTGTTAAAGTGTGCTATATTTATGGGATAAAGTGCTCAATATCAGAGATAGAGCATGTGTAAATATAAAAGTGAACATAGAAGTCAACACTTAGATGCAATCATCGTGGCCCGATGATTGCATCTAGCATGAAACAGACTGTCGCCTCTAAGTGTTGACTTCTATGTTCACTTTTATATATATATATATATATATATATATATATATATATATATATATGTATATGTGTGTGTGCATTATAAAAGGAACTGGGAAATATTATTGTCCTGAAATTGGTTAACAGTGACTGATGATGATAATAATATACAAATAAATTTTAAATAAACAAAATAAAACAAAAAAAATACAAAAAACACCAAGATAGAATTAAATTTAAAAAATTTTATTGGAAAGGAACAGAATATATATAAGGATTATGACTAACTTTTTGTCAAAGAATTGATTTCCTGTATCATAATTCAATGAACTTTTGTTCAACAATAATAAAGATGGCTTTAATTCAGTTAATTCTTTAAAATAATGACATTCCTAACACAAAATTTCTAAAATCATACAGTTGGACTATGAATAGTATAGGATTTCTGAAGCCTTTTAGAACTTTATGGAACGTTCTATAACTTGTTTTTGTTTATTTGTAAGTTAAACTGTTAAATGCATTAAAAAATACATAAGTACTATCCAATTACATCATAAGCAAATTGAAAAATAAAGGTTTTGAAATATTTAGAATTTTTACCCTTACTGCGTATATGGTAAAATAGAATTTTCATTTTGGGCTGAGCTTTTTCAAGAACTAAAACAAATTAATGCCTTTTTCATTTTTCATTTTAAATTGAACAAAAGTTCATCAATTTAAAAAGTCATAACCCTTATATATATATATATATATATATATATATATATATATATATATAAAATAAACAAAAAAAAGAAACAAAATAAAAACATAAAAAGAGAAAGAGGTTGGGTTCGCTAATTCAACAACATATCAACCTTTGTTGGGTGACTTAATGTCAAATATAGCATATGTAGGTCATGTAACAGATATCAGCTTGAAAAGTGGTGATGGCAAGCTGAGTTCAAGTTCTGGCCTAGTCTGCTGCATACACTTTCACACAAATGCCCTTGGGTAAGCCATGAATTCATCTCTTCTTTCCCAATGATATATTAACTAGCAGGGTAGACTGGGTTCTCTTAACTTAGCCTAAGAGAAAGACAATTGTGAGTTCTTCTGAATGAGTTTGGCGCCATGCACGGCATCCATATGAAAGTCTTGGTCTGACAAGATTATTTAAGAAAAAGACTTGAGGTTTTAAGTTAATGTATTGATAGATTTCAAAAGCATCTACACGGCCTTGTGGGTGACCCCTTTCCCTCGGCTGGAAAGTTGCATACCTTTTGTTACTCTAATATCATTTCCATGGCAAACATTCTGACAAACTACCTTACTTAGCTCCACCTGTTCTGACCTTCACAGCTAAGCCCCACCATGTCATGTACACTGGGATGAATCATTCCCATTCCCTTTGTATTCCATTAGTAAGAAGGAAGTTTCATTGACAGCTTCTTCTCAAGAACATGTACTTTGTGCAACAGACTCCTGAGAGGATGCTCTCCCAATCATTAAGATCTTAACCTCTTCAAGTCTAGGTTTAACTATTATCTTTCCTACATATCTTCATAAAATGCATTTCTTACCCACTTCTATTATATTCATACAAAAACCTTATTTAGTAACCCTCTACCTTGAGTGGCTCTTGAGCTTTGTGCTGAGAGAACAATTAGCTAAAAAAAAAAATTACAAACTGTGGAAGAGGCAAAAGAAAACCACTGCAGTACCTTTCTGAAAAATGTATCGTAATTCAGAGATAGTAAAGGAAAGAAATCTGTGGAAAGCCATAATCACCCATGTCCTGAATGGACATGGCATTAAGAACAAAAACGTCAAATATAAATTTCACGGGACAAGAATTACAACAGATGAATAGATAAGTAGATGATAACTGTTCTGATGAGCTTCCCTTTTTGGTACCTCAACTTTACAAATTTAAGTGCAGTACTAGATTGGCAGCTAGGTTTCATCAATTTTCATTTTATTTTGAAATGGCTAGATGTAACAGTTAATTTTTATGCTAACAGCTTCTTCTCTTGAAAATTTTGCTTGTGGAACTCTCTTCTGGCTTTTTGCTTTCCTGTCAACTTTGGTCTTCAAAAATTTAAATGTAATGTCAATCATCATCTTCTGCCACATTGAATCCTATTCTTTCATTGTTCTTTCTCCTTAACCCCTCCCTGGTGTATATACGTTTTTACTGAAAGTGTCTTTTTCTGACATGAACAAATAAACATGTCCAAAACATGATGTTCAAAAGCCAGCTACAGAAAGGAGTCCAGTTGTCAACTCATATGTCTGGTCGAGCTTGAAAGGAGTCCAATTGTCAACTCATATGTCTGGTCGAGCTTGAAAGGAGTCCAATTGTCAATTCATATGTCTGGTAGAGCTTGAAAGGAGTCCAATTGTCAACTCATATGTCTGGTCGAGCTTGAAAGGAGTCCAATTGTCAACTCATATGTCTGGTAGAGCTTGAAAGGAGTCCAATTGTCAACTCATATGTCTGGTAGAGCTTGAAAGGAGTCCAATTGTCAACTCATATGTCTGGTCGAGCTTGAAAGGAGTCCAATTGTCAACTCATATGTCTGGTCGAGCTTGAAAGGAGTCCAATTGTCAACTCATATGTCTGGTCGAGCTTGAAAGGAGTCCAATTGTCAATTCATATGTCTGGTAGAGCTTGAAAGGAGTCCAATTGTCAATTCATATGTCTGGTAGAGCTTGAAAGGAGTCCAATTGTCAACTCATATGTCTGGTCGAGCTTGAAAGGAGTCCAATTGTCAATTCATATGTCTGGTAGAGCTTGAAAGGAGTCCAATTGTCAATTCATATGTCTGGTAGAGCTTGAAAGGAGTCCAATTGTCAATTCATATGTCTGGTAGAGCTTGAAAGGAGTCCAATTGTCAACTCATATGTCTGGTCGAGCTTGAAAGGAGTCCAATTGTCAACTCATATGTCTGGTCGAGCTTGAAAGGAGTCCAATTGTCAATTCATATGTCTGGTAGAGCTTGAAAGGAGTCCAATTGTCAACTCATATGTCTGGTCGAGCTTGAAAGGAGTCCAATTGTCAACTCATATGTCTGGTCGAGCTTGAAAGGAGTCCAATTGTCAACTCATATGTCTGGTAGAGGTGTTAGCCACCCCTCAGATACTTCAAGGTGCCTCAGTTTCTTAGTTACTATATTAAAAAGAAATAAAAGAATTTGTCTGAAAATGAAATGTTTTTTCCAAAATAATTGGTGGGGAAAGGGTTAATAATTATTTTATCAGATTCTTTCACTCTCAGTAACCCTTTGTGTCTTTATTGCTTTGCTTGGAGCGAAATGATTAAAAAAAAAAAAAAATTTCCATACCTCATAGACTAGAGTTAAAGAGGTAGACATAGATCTGATTATATAACCATGGTAAGTTGTTTTTTTTAATATAACTGAAGTTGGATGTGCAGTGGTGTAATGGATAATGGCTCAGAATGAGAAATCAAAGAGTTGAGTTCAAATTCTAGTTAAATTTGTTATATCCACTTATGCACAAATACCCTTGGGAAAGACATGAATCCATTTCTTTTCCTTCCAGCTATGGGTTGAATAGCTGGCTTCTATAGCCTTGGTTGGCAACCAGTCTACCACAGAAAGAAATAGCAACCTACTGCAGGAAAAACTTCTGCTTTATAAATCATGAATTGAAAGAGACATGATCGCCCAATCATGTATCACATATAGCACTTAACTGACTGAGGTTGCGTGATGAAACATAATTATTTTTTTTTAACTTCTTTCTTGGTCAGGCTGAAAACTTTTCAGTGACCATTCGATATAAACTCCATGAAATAGAAACGTTTTTTCATTAGTTTTGGAATCTTGTCATAAGCTGTACTAGGTGTAGTGATATGTAATGGGCTGCCTAGCTAAGGCATAGAGACTATATAAGTGCCCAAGCAGTAAGGGGAGGGGAAGAATATGATGTGATTAGCGACTACTGCTGGACTGGGAAGATATGAAGAAAATCACTTTTTATAACTCTCCTTTATTAGCTTCTTGTTTTACTCTCTTTCATCTCATTCTCTCTCTTTTTCTCTCTTTCATTTCATTCTCTCTCTTTCATTTCATTCTCTCTCTTTTTCTCTCTTTCATTTCATTCTCTCTCTTTTTCTCTTTCATTTCATTCTCTCTCTTTTTCTCTCTTTCATCTCATTCTGTTCTCTTTCATCTTACTCTCTCTCTTTTTCTCTTTCATCTTACTCTCTCTCATTTTTCTCTTTCATCTTACTCTCTCTCTTTTTCTCTTTCATCTCATTCTCTCTCTTCTCTCTTTCATTTCATTCTCTCTATTTCATTTCATTCTCTCTCTTTTTCTCTCTTTCATTTCATTCTCTCTCTTTTTCTCTCTTTCATTTCATTCTCTCTCTTTCATTTCATTCTCTCTCTTCTTCTCTCTTTCATTTCATTCTCTCTTTTTCTCTCTTTCATTTCATTCTCTCTCTTCTTCTCTCTTTCATTTCATTCTCTCTCTTTTTCTCTCTTTCATTTCATTCTCTCTCTTTTTCTCTTTCATTTCATTCTCTCTCTTTTTCTCTCTTTCATCTCATTCTGTTCTCTTTCATCTTTCTCTCTTTTTCTCTTTCATCTTACTCTCTCTCATTTTTCTCTTTCATCTTACTCTCTCTCTTTTTCTCTTTCATCTCATTCTCTCTCTTCTCTCTTTCATTTCATTCTCTCTTTTTCTCTCTTTCATTTCATTCTCTCTCTTTTTCTCTTTCATTTCATTCTCTCTCTTTTTCTTTCATCTCACTTTTTACTCTCTTTCATCACATTCTCTCTTTTTCTCTTTCATCTCATTCTCCTTCTCTCTTTCATCTCATTCTCTTTTTCATCTAACTCTCTCTCTCTTTTTCTCTCTTTCATCTCATTCACTCTTTTTTTCTCTCATCTCACCCTCTCTCTCTCTCTTTCATCTCATTCTCTCTTTTTTCTTTCATCTCATTCTATCTCTTTTTTCTCTTTCATCGCATTCTCTTTTTCTCTTTCATCTCATTCTCCATCTTTCTCTCTTTCATCTCATTCTCTTTCATCGCATTCTCTCTTTTTTCTCTCTTTCATCTCATTCCCTCTTTTTCTCTCTTTCATCTCACTCTCTCTCTTTTTCATCGCATTCTCTTTTTCTCTCTTTCATCTCATTCTCTGTCTTTCTCTCTTTCATCTCATTCTCTCTCTTTTTTTCTCTCTTTCATTTCATTCTTTCTCCCTACTTTTTCTCCCTTTATCTCATTCTCTATCTTTTCTCTTTCTTCTCATTCTTTTTCTTTGGTCTCTCTTTTCTTAGCTTTTTCTCTCTTTCATCACATTCACTGTCTCTTTCTCTCTTTCATCCATTCTCTATTTTATTAGTTTCTACATTATCTTTCATCTCATTGGCTGTTTCATTTTTTCTCCCTGTAGCGATATGTAAATGACTGCCTAATTAGCATAGCTAAGGCATAGAGACTATATAACTGCCCAAGCAGTAAGGGGTGGGGCAGAATATGATATGCAAGATTAACAACTACCTCTGGACAGAGAAAACCCTTGGAATAAGCAGTAAACGTATCTTTGCTGATTCCAGAGGTTAGTGTTCAAGTCCAGATATGAAAATTTAGAATGCTTATTTTTAAGGCTGGTAAAAGAGTGGTACAACATTAGCTTCTTACCCTGACTTAAACTTCTGCAGTATTAAATCAAAATGCAGAGACCTAAGAAACTATACTAAAGTATGTATTGCAAAACACAGGAATACCTTCTTTCATAAAAAAAATAAAGAAAGGTGAAAGAGAAAGAAAAGAAATATGCAGGATTCAATTAAACAGACTGACCGTATGATAAAACAGGTTCTTAGCTGTTCCCTCCCTCTGTGGTGGAATGTAAGATGAAGGTTGTTAATCTGGGGTGTCATGTGTGTTATAATTGTGCAGTCCCTATGACCACTGTCATTGGTATCCACCATCCATCCCTCTTTAGTGCAATGGGGGAGGTGCTGCTGCAGGACTGGAACCCCCAGGACTAGGTGTTTCTCAATGCTTTTCCCTGCTTGATTATGTTGGGATTTATTTTATTCATGTGCCCATGTTGTACAAAATGTAATACAAACTTACATTCAAGACCTGTGTACTTCGGCCAAGAATCAGCACTTCTCCTTAGATGATGCCTCAGGCACCACATAGAGCCACCCCACCTCTACAAACACCACCAGGAAAGCTAATAACGTTTATAACGGAAAAATCCTCCTTTTGAGTTTTGACATACCATTTTTTTTTTAGGTACGTAGGTTACAAACATTATCTCAAATTTCTTTTCAGATTCAGAAATGTTTTTTGTTTCACAACAAATGTCACTATGCTGTGGTTTGGGAAAATAATTTGGCACACCATTCTACCTACACACACAAAAATAAACAATCACACCTAGATAAAAGCCACATTTTCATTCGTTTTTTTAGAGAAAAAAGACAAACGAAAGTTGAAAATTCCAGTTACAGCCAAATACAGTACTGGTTCTCGTTTGATCCCTGAAGTTAAGAAGTGTCAAGTCTGGTCAGTGTTTAGATGGGGGACCGCTTGGAAACACCGTGTACTGTAAGCGACCACTAAGAATATGTTTCAGCTTTAAATAACCCACAAACAAAGGGTTGATAAGTCGTAAAAAAAAAAAAAAATTAGAAATCAATTATCAACCATGAAAAAGGTAAGCAGTAAGACTTAGGATTTTAAAACTTAATTTCGTCTTATATTCTGAGCCTTTAAAACCCTTCAAGGCTTAGTTGGCTGGTTCTGTATGCAATAGATAACGAGTTCGTTCCTCAGTAATGTCCCGTGACCTTGTATCAAACTTAGTTTACTTTTTATTCTAAAACTTAAAAAATAATTGGTAAGTAAATAAAACAAAAAAAAAAAACGCATTAAACTTTATTTCTGTCAAAAATGATAAATAATGCTTGCTAAAAGAGTAAAAAATTAATTCATCGATTTAGTTCATAAAAAAAAGAATAATAGTTATGTTTTTGTTGCCGGATCGGTCAGGCTCATGACACAGTGAAAAAAAAATTCACAAACCCAAGTATAGAAGTTCTTCGGGTATTAAGTGTTTGTTTTTACTTTTCAAAGAGTTAAAATACTTAAAAAAAGGTTCTGCTTAGCTTAATCGTACATAAAAGGTTAAAAAAGCGAGGGTAATAATGAGGCCCCCAAAACATACATTGTCATTATCGTTGAACAATTTATCAAACACACACATCTGTGTACACTGTACTGTATGATAAGCACCTGTTTGTGGTTATGGCACATTAAAGATCTGTTCAGAATAGCAAGGTTTCCATCCAGTTGCCGGGTCGGTCAGGGTCGTTATTTATCAACAATCCACTTTATTAAAAATAATATAAAACTTTGATTCTTTATATTTTAAATCGTAACTTAAACCCTAAATTATGGAACCAATAACAATTGTTTTATTTATAGTTTGCACTGAAATTCATTTATTTATCCATCGAAAAGATTTTTACTACACTATAATTAGCAAAACATTGTTATCTTTAACAAATAGGTTAAAAAAAGACATTGTTGAATTGATTTTTAGTAGTTTTTTTTACTTTTATTTAATTAAAAGATTTTAAAAATTAGGTACTTCTATAGAGACTCACAAAACCATTTTTCCACGCTAGGAAAACAATAAAACCTACCTGTGATAACCATAAATACGTTGGTATTATATTACAGGACACATTAGTAGTAATCTGTTTTCTGTTACCCAACGTCATCATTGAACACTTGAGTATTTTTCCTTTGTAATTTACATACATATATACCGGTGTTGCTCCCAGATAATCCCTTATAAACTAAAACACCGGCTCCCCCTACCTTTTTAAGTGTTGTCCTTCATTTCAAATCCACATGCAGCTTTTAAAAATATTTTATTTAGCCAAAAATCATGAGATATATGACATCTTTTTACTGTTGTAGTAAGTAAAATTAGGATCAATGGTTGGCATTTCAAAGATTCTTGTCCTTTTTTTGGTGTTTAACTCAAATTGCACTCATTTATTTAAATAAAAAATAAATGAATAAAAATAAAATATAAAAAAATAAAAACAAATCAGAAAGGGGATTCTCTTTCTCTAGTTTTTTGGGAAAGCATTTTTATTTCTCTAGTTTAGTAGTTCGAAGTGAAATTTCTAGAGACATTTGAAATAAAATAGAAAAATATATCCGTCACCTCATTTGGAGGTCTGTGTCAGATTTTTTAATTTTTTTTTTTTTTTATAGTTATCTAGTTTCTACCTTGTCAAATAAACTCTGCTGCATATGATTTTATTCAGGGCTTTTTTTCTTGCCTTTTTCTTTTTTTTTTTAGGGAGTGGGATATGTTTGGGCTTGACTACCGTTGATCGAGGCACTCTGTCCTGAAGGAAGACAACGACATAGTTGACTAAAAATGAACTGCTACACTCAGTGTTTATAATTAAATACGGTAGTGATGAATGAATTCAAAGAAAACCTAAGAATAACAACTAATAATTTAAATAAAATAACTTTGCCTGTTACTATGCGAGATCCGCCTTCCAACCTAATGACAATTTGAATTTAACGGTAAAAAAAATAGTTCAATTATAATGGTAATCCGGTTCAATGAGGTGTACTTGTCAAAATATTGTGATGAGATTGTATCACTATTTCAGTCAATTATTTAAAGCTTATGCCGTATGTCATTTTTTAATCAACTGTTTTTTTTTTATTCAAGTTGATGCCATCCCCACTCAAAACAGTAGCCAAGCCTTTAGGTACCTCCAAAGAAAAGCGATAAGGTTTCGTTTATGCATTTTTAAAATGAAAAATCTTTCTTGAAGCTTTTATTTTAGTGTTAAAATTTAGATTAAACTTAATATTTACAATAAGTAAAATACTTTGCTGTATTTCTGGAATTAGTTTTTTTTATTATTATCAGCAAAAACCCTAAAATCATCCATATTGACAAATCTGTCAACACAACGTAATTCACTTTATGAAAAAATCTTTCAAAAATAAAATATACTTTTCTGAAACTTTATTTGAGGAAGATTAAGCTTAATTAATCTTATTTGAAACAAATATTATTTATTTTTAGTCTAAAATATTGCAAAAAAATCATATTTTTAACTCAGAGATGACCGGTAAAAAGTCACAATTAATTTATATATTTATAATCTGTATGTTAGATATTTATAAATGTATTATTTATTTTACATGTATATTCACAGAATATACATGTAAATATAAATATTTAACATACAGATTATAAATATATAAGTTAATTGTGACCTTCTTCCTAACCAAAATTGTGATTATTCAGTATTTTTAATGCTGATGATTAAGACGAATATTCCAACCGATGCTATGAAGAAACTCTGCCACAAAGAAAGCATTAATTTACCATCAGTTCTGCATATTCCTTTACTGAAACTGATTGATTAACCCTAAAAAAATGTTAGAATTCAATAGTTAACCTCCTTTCTATTAAGGAAAGATGTAGAAACAGTGCTAACATTGTCCTGTTTTTTTTTTTATTCTGTGACTTTTTTACATGGATTTTTTTTAATGAGGTGTTGACAACTCTCTCAATTGATTTCTGCTTGGGAATTCTTTTTAAGAGGGGTGCATAACTGAAACAATTACTTGACGAAGATAATGTGAATGTCTTTTTTATATAATGTTTTAACTCCCCAGTAATCTTAAAAATTTAAGAAAATATTCTAGGCAAATTAATATTTTATTGAATTTTAGGCACTTTGGCTTTATAGTCTAAATTACTTAGACACTAGTTGAGGAAATATTAGAAAGTTACTAGTAAATTTTAAATTAACTATAATTACTGCTCTTATCTGATAATGTCACATTTGGACATCTGTATTTAAAAAATTCAGCACATTTGTATGCATAAAATAAATTCTTTTTAAAATATTGGGTGGGGGTCATTGAATTGTAGTGACCTTTTCTATTTATGAAAATACAGTTTTAATTTAATTTAATTTAATATCACTTGACCACTAAAAATTATTACAGAATTTTAAAAGTTTATGAATTATTCTAATTAAAATTTAAAAAAATGAAAACAGTTCTTGTAAAAATTCATTATTTATCAAAAATATATTTTTTCTTAAGACAGTAGTGTCCATAATATATTTAAACATAAAAGCAATTAAAAGCTATTTTAATTAAATAATGTCTTATTTTTATTGCGTTTTTATTTTATGATTCAGAGCAAATTTTCTGTAACTTGGGTCCTGTTTAATCAAATAAATTTCACGATATATTAAAAATTTCATGGAATTAAATAAGAAGTAAAAAAAAAATTATTTCTAAGATTTTTGAAAAAAGAAATGTTTCTAGAAATAATTTCATTCATTTGTGAATAAGTCCTGAAAATTTCATTAAAATCTAACAATTATTTGATTTTTGCAAGAATTTCCAAATTAGTGTTTCTAACTGCAAAAAAGATGCTAAAATTTCCCATACTTATTTATATCCATCTTCTGACACAAGAAAAATAAAATTTTTAACCAAAATTTTGAACATTCTAAAGAGGATAAAAAAATATAATTTCATGATAAAAATATCCTTTGGTCTTTCCTCTCTAAATAATGGCACAAATATTTTGATGATAAAACTTTGTTTTTATTAAGTTTGGGGTATTTTTTCATCATGGTACACTCATTTTTTAGTGAATCTTTGTAGGTACCTAATTTATTTTTAGTTGTGAGTTTAATTCATCTCCTTTCTTAGTAATTCTTAGAATTACTTCTTTTTTTTTCAGAAAAAATGGTTTTGCACAAAAACGAAAAAAAGAAACCAAGTAGTTTAGTTTGGCACAAGGCTGTAGCAGCAGGCATCCATCAGGATCGAACTTACTGTGCAGTGAATTGATATACATGATCAGCTTGTTAATCATTGCATTATGGTACTATGCACCTGTTTACTAAGTTTAGGCACAAAGCCATATGTACACATTATTAAGGCTTGAACCTATACAATCAAATTAGTTTGCAAGATAACAGCCAATGAGATTAATCTAATAGCAATTATGGCTCAGTGGGTTTTTTGGATTTGTAATTAAATGTCTAAAATAACATTATGCCATTGATTAAAAATGAAAAACAAAATCAAGGGGACAAGTGCCCACCTGAATAATTTAAATGAACTTGTCATCATCATCATATAATTAAAGGTTACAGGTGGATATAGCATTACCTTTTTCGGATTTTCCATTTGTTTTTGTCTGTTTTGCCAACATTTTTTTTTTGTTTTTAAAACAAACTTTGTAATTCCTTAAATATTTAATGTTCGAAAAGTTATTTATTGGTAAACTGAATTACAAAGGAGAACAAAATTAACGTACAAAATGCTCAAATTTGAATCCAAAAAGTTCAAATTGATTTAAAATATTTTGTATTTTCTTCTCACTAAATGATACAAAAACTGACAAAATTGACAACAAATGAATAAAAATACAAAAAATAACAATTATATGAAATTTTCTTAACTTTTTAAAGTTATTGATTTGTGCCTTTTTTTCCTGCTGATTATTCACAACATTAACAATAAATGTCAAATTTTCTGTTAATCGTTTATCACAAGCAAGGCAATAAAGCCACTCAGATGCAAGACGTTATTAACTGTGAGAGAATATGAGAAATAAAAGAAAACACTTTTAATGAGAGAGAACAATAAAAGAAAACAGACATTGAGAAGACAGAAGATAACGATTGACAGGGTATTTAAATATTTGAAGATTAAAGTTGACTAGGAAGCAAGAAGCTGGAAAAGTTCACAAGCAAAAAGTGTGAGAGAAGAAACTGTCATCATAGAATTTACAGTTATCTCTAGAGATTTCAGCAGTAAAATGATGAGACCTAACTGCCAATGTAGTACTGGAATTGAAAAATGGAAGAAAATAGAATGAGATTTTAAAAATTATTTTATTATTTTCATTTTTAAGTAAAGTGTTTCCTAAATGCGAATTTGGTTTGTTAAAAAATTTATTTTTTGATTTTAAGTGTACTAGGTTTATAATTGCCACCAGAAAAATCTTGGATTTCCTGTCACTAAAATGATTTAATTAATGTTGGCTGTAGTTTACTTTATACCTGTGCAATTATGTTTGTTTGTTTGGTTTTGTTTAGCAACATATCAACCTGTACAGGTTAATTAATGCTGAAATCTAAATATTTTGAACACAATTTTATGGCTTCAACTACAGATATAATGTATTGCTGGTAATTTTACTATAAATATGTATTGTTGGTCATTTTTTTTATATAAAAATTTATTGCTGGTATTTTTACAATAATAAAATATTTTTATACTTTTGTAGTGTTCTTTTTGTTTGGGGGTTCACTATTTGCCCATAGCTGGGACCTTAACAGGGTCAGGGTGGACCTGGGAACAACAGCAATTAAGAGGTGGTTTCACACTCCTCAAAACTTCCAATTTCCCTGATCAGAGGCCTTGCTGCCAGATGTAGTTTATCGTCATACCCAGGACTTTTGCAATTTTGTGTCCGTTTTAAATGATTTTCACCCTCAATATCCTCCTAGTTATCACAAATCCTATTTTCCCTGACAAAATATCCCAACTCGCTGCAAGAAAATTTACCATCCATCCAGGTTAAAGAGAATTATAGGGAGAAAAGTTGAAGAGAGAATGTCAAATCTTTTATCCTGAGTATTTTGAATAATGCGAGTGAAAAAGCACAAGATGACTCTTACACCTTGTGCTAAATTTCCCGTGGGTGCCTCAAATTAAGAAGGCAGGTTAACAGTTCTTTCAGAGACAAATCAGTTTTCTCTTAGAAAACTACAGTTTGTGTAAAGCAAATATTTTTCTTAACAACAAGGGAATTTTAACAACTTTCTTTTAGATTAACAGTTCATATAAATCAATTTCTTAGCGACAAAAAGAATTTATTTACTCTGAAAAATTCACAATTCAAAATGTTGCAGATTCAAAGGTGGACAGTTGTAATTTGAAGGCAAATGTTGAAGAGGGGAGTAAGAAAAGGTTGACCTATCTCAGCGAAGCTGCTTTTCTGGGTCCTTTTGACAAATGTTAAGATTTATGGAATAGGCATCCTCAAATTTGAGATAAACTCTCACAATTCTGTGAAAGTTATGAGAATTTAGAAGATTATTCTATATTGTCAGTTGCAGTGGTTGTTAAATCTTTCTACCTGATGTCAGCCTTTCACCTGAGGAACCTAATCATTTCTCAGCAGCAGCAGCCTTTTGCCTGAGTGTGGTCTACTCCTTTTTGCCTTTGCAGTTACAATTTACTCTATTACATAGCAAAAACATGAATAAAAACTGACTTGTAAGTCAATTCCTAAGGAGGCCTATTCTCTTTATCCCCTTTGGTTAAAAAATTTTGAGTCACCATCCAACCAAACCATACCAGATTTCAATTCAAATTTCACTGGCTTTTGAAAATATCAAAAGCTGGAACCAACCTATAAAACTTTTGCCACGTAATGTTTAAACTGTCTGGTTTCATTTTGGCTGGTTTTTATAACATCAATTTTGAGATTTTTTTTCCTGAAGAAAAAAAAATCTCTAAACTGATGTTTACACATCAATGTTTTTTAACTGTCTTACTTTTTTACTGGCTACATAGCAACTATCATGGGCACTCACATCTTGCCTCTCAGCCTACTAGATTGCAACTGGCTTTCAGCATTCTGTGAAATGATGTCACTCACCAGCTGTCATGTGAGCCTTGTGAATTCATCTCTGAAAAGGGAAATAATCATCCTTAGCATCCCTACAATATCATTCTGGGGAACTGTAGGGAAGTGTCTGAAAACCTTCCTAGGGATTGCCCCACGTGTTAAGTGTGAAAGTGGGGAGAAACATATCTCATCAACATAACGCATCAATTTTCATTCATGTTCTTTTGGATTCTTTTTAACATACTAAACACTTTGACTTCATTTTGGTGGTTTCTTTAAAAAAGAAACTGTGTTAGTAACATTCCAAATTAGTTCTTAGTACAATTCAATATTAACTTTTTTATTAAAATTGTTTTTATATAAAGTTTTACACAAATTTCAATATTTTAATTATATTTTTATCATACAATTTTAATATTTTTATCTGAATTTCTGGGATAAGGAATTAACATTATTTGCACTATTTGATTTGTTTCTATTGTCCTCATCTTTGTTGTTATCACAACATTTTGGCTGTTGTATCCTCTGACTTTCATCTTTCTTATTTTTATCACATGATTGCCTTCTGTGTGAATTTCTGGGATGAGCAGTTATCATTGTTCAAACGTTATTTACATTCGGACTATTATCCTTATCTTTGTTGTTTTTATCACCTGATCGCCTTCTGTGGGAATTTCTGGGATGAGCAGTTATCATTATTCAAACACTATTTATATGCTATCTATTGCACTTGACTTTGTTGCTGTTATCACATTGTGGTCTCCTGGGTAACCTGGGGAGAATTCAGGCCAAATTCAGGCCACTAAATGTTGTTAATACTGTTTATTATAAACAGAGTATTTACTTAAATATTTGTATCTATAAAAAAGAATGTATAAACATAAAAATATCTTAAAATTATTGTCGGACTTTGTCCATTTCATAATATATTTGTATGTAATTTCTTGTATGACAGTGGTATATAAAAATCTCTGCATGTTTGTCATTCCTTTCTTTCAGCTATTCCATTCTGTCCATTGTATTAAGATGTTGGTATCTCACAGATACACTAATGCCTATAATGGGGAAATGAAAACTGGAAATATATCTCTTTCCTAGTCAATATTATCAAAAACTCACTTTCCATGTTGTATTAACCTAGTCTCAAATGCTATGAGCCCCGCTTGAAATATTTTTGTCATATCCTGTCAGTACTCCCACATTTTAAAAAAATAACCAGAAGAAGGAACGTCACCTCCCAGAACCGGTAAATGTTGTAAAACTGATTCAAGCCTAAAATTTGGCAAAAACGATAATCTGCGACCAGGATGCCTAGGATGAAAGTGTATCTAGGCATCTTAATATTTGTATGAATAAATATTAAAATTCCTAGGATCAAAGTGTAGTATCTTTTCCAGCAGCAAATAACCAGCCCACAGCCATAGCCATCAGCAGCAGCAACAGTTCCAGCCAGCCATAATCATCATCCTTAGCTGCAGCTCCAGATCACCATCGGCTGTCACTCCAGCCAGCTAGCCATCTTCAGCAGGCCTTCAGCTCTGGCCAGCCATCTTTGCCAACAGCAATGATATGCAATAAGCTGCCTTTTTCAAGACAACAATTCTCAATGGCGCCAAAACTGTCCTTTTCAGGACAACAATTTTCAATAGCTACAAATCAGTCCTTTTCAATGACTACAAAATTGTCCTTATCAGGACAACACTCTTCTCACTCTCTACATGAACATGCAGAGATATATTTTGCCTAGGGCACTGTAACCTTAAGTTTGTTGATGTATTTTCTTTAACGAAAATAAACTTGGCAATATATTTTTTTTACTCAAGTCTTTGTTTTGTTTGTTGTTGTCTTTCATCATTGAATACCTGTTCACGAGCCAATATTTGTTGTTGTCTTTCATCGTTCAATACCTGTTCACGAGCCAATATTTGTTGTTGTCTTTCATCGTTCAATACCTGTTCACGAGCCAATATTTGTTGTTGTCTTTCATCGTTCAATACCTGTTCACGAGCCAATATTTGTCGTTGTCTTTCAATATTCCATACCTGTTTGCAGGCCAATATACCACCTGCAATATTTTCAAGCTGTCTAGTAAAATTAGCATGTTAAAGTAAAAGTTTGAACATGTTAATGTCCACACGTCAGGGGAGCTGCATCTTAAATTATTCGTCATTTCCGATAACATTTTATTTTATCGAGGAAGTTTAATCAACTCAAAAATCTTGCTAGTATCTTCTGTGTCAAATTTTTATGGGTTTTATCTGTTATGTTGAAAGAATTTACCATATTTGCCGGCCTATTGGACACACACGTGCATTGGATGCACCCAGATTTTGGCATGGAATATTTAGGACAAAGCAATGCATGCATCACAACAAAAACAATCTAGCCTTACCTTTAGGTGACATTCTTACTAACCACGAAGAAACACTTATAGTATTAGCATGAATTATATGGCTGATACTTTTTTTTAATAGAAGTCAGGTAAGGCTTAATTACCAGGACATTTTTTGGAAAAGAAAAATTTCATCATACATTTCATCATACATTTATTGAAAATCTTTTTAGTTGTTTTTCAGGGAGAAACATCTGCACATACAGTAAATTTATAATAACTGCAAAGAAATCTACTGGTGTCAGTGAACACTGATAAATATGGTAATAGGCCAAAAACAGAAATATGGTACTTGTTAGTAAATGAAGTCCCAAGCCATACATGCAGAAAAGCAAATTCCAATACCCGTATATCAAGAAAAGTGCGTACAAAGCAAGCAGCAATATACCAGTCAAAGCAAATATTTCTGTAAAATTTTGTATTTCTACAAAACAAGCAGCAAAACTTATGTGCAATTCCATAAATTTCTCAATTTCTTTTTCCTTGGTGAATTTTTCAGCGATATTTTTTTTATTGATATCACGTTTGTTTAGGGTGTAGTGGACCGGCGTGTGAATGTGAGGATGAGGAGATATCTCTGGGTTAAGATTTCCCGCTGGCCGGTCCAGCTACATAAGAATGTTGGACTATAATGGAGTCCAAAGAAGATAAAGAAACAAACAAGACCGATAAACATGTATGCAAACAAATATATATTAATAACAAACATTAATACACGAAGTCATGAAAAGTTACAAAGTGTTTGTATGGAAAGTTATGTGTGTGTGTTGAGTGTCTGTACGTATGTATATTGTTTTTAGCGCGTTCCCAGAATTTGGGAAACGCTGTATGTGTGAGCGGTCACATATTGGAATAAGTAAAAAAAAGAAAGTTTTTTACTTCACCTTATGCGCGAGGTTGCAGCCCGAGGCCTGAGTCGAGATAGCTGGCCACACGTCTGCGTAGGCCATAAAAGAGGAAGAGGCGAAAGGTCAGCCAGTATTTATACTCGTGGGAGAGAGACCCCTGTTGAAGGATTAAGGAAATGAGGAGGAGCTAACTGCGACAAGGGGAGAAGAAGAGGATTCATACCTTTCTCAAAGATATTAGAACGTAAGTGAATATAATGAATCTAACTGGAGTTTGAACTCAGCTCTCCGGTTCCTCAATCTGAGTTGCTGTCAATTACTACACTGTGCATCCTATGATGAGGGATCAAGATAAATGGTAATTATTATAAGTTTTTAGATAAGGGTTCTTGTTAGTGGTATGGGTCACACGCAAAAACTTTAAGCTAAACAGTACATTCATGCACAAAAATGCTTCATTACCACCAGAAATGCTAACTATTTTGTATAGAGTCAAAAAAGAGTTCAGACACGAAAAATAAAGAAAGGTCATGCAGCTTCACCAGATATTAATCCAAGAGAAAAATTGTTGTCCATCATTAAAAGAGAGTCCTCTGATGGGCTTTATCAAGGCAAATTTAAGGATTTTATTTTGCAACAAGTATTTACAAAGAAAAATAAAAATGTCATCAGTCTTACAAAATTTTTAAATGTCAGAAAGCTCATAAATATTCAGCAGGCTACCTGTAAAGTCAAGGTAAATAATGAAAATATTTGAACAATCTTGTGTTGTGAATGTAGACAAAGAAAACATGTAGAATATTAAAAACATTGGCTAAAAACATGAAAGCACCTTAACCTCAAAGAGAAACATGTAAGTGAAGAAATCCATGAAAACAGATTTCTAAAAAGTAGTTTTAGTGATGAATGTAAATCTATATTGGATGGAGCTGACAGCGTGGCTAAAAAAAAGTCAGATCACTTCAAAGTTAATGACAGATATTGTAAGATTTTGGAAAATACATATTTATATTGTAGATATGACAAGCAAAAAAAATGATTATAAAGAGTACATTTATACATACTCGTTGCATTCTGGAAAGCAAAATACAGCCCACATTGCCAGAAAGAATTCAATGATAATAAGTTCATGTACTGTTTCCCAGTGTCATTTGATATTAATGCAACGTTAGTCCATCATTAAAAGAGATCGAGATGAGAATGGAAAACAATATTCAAGCAAAGAAGATCCCTGGGAAGCAATAAAAACTGCTGCAAGTAATGAGACCCCAGCCTCATCATATATTAATCCAATAGAAAACCTTTAGACCATCATTAAAAGAGATGCCCATGAGAATGGAAAACAATATTCAAGCAAAGAAGATCCCTGGGAAGCAATAAAAACTGCTGCAAGTAATGAGACCCCAGCCTCATCATATATTAATCCAATAGAAAACCTTTAGACCATCATTAAAAGAGATGCCCGGGAGAATGGAAAACAATATTCAAGCAAAGAAGATCTCTCGGGAGGAATAAAAACTGCTACAATAATTTACTCCAGACTCACCAGATATTAATCCAATGCAAAACTTTTAGACCATCATTAAAAGAGATGCCCATGAGAATGGAAAACAATATTCAAGCAAAGATCTCTAGGAAGCAATAAAAACTGCTGCAAGTAATGTGACCACAGTCTCATCATATATTAATCCAATAGAAAACCTTTAGACCATCATTAAAAGAGATGCCCATGAGAATGGAAAACAATATTAAAGCAAAGATGATCTCTGGGAAGCAATAAAAACAGCTGCAAGTAATGTGACCCCAGCTTGACCAGATATTCATCCAATGCAAAACTTGTGGTCGATCATTAATAGAGATGACTATGAGAATGGAAAACAATATTCAAGCAAAGAAGATCTCTCGGGAGGAATAAAAACTGCTACAAATAATGTGACTCCAGACTCACCAGATATTAATCCAATGCAAAACTTTTAGACCATCATTAAAAGAGATGTCCATGAGAATGGAAAACAATATTCAAGCAAAGATCTCTAGGAAGCAATAAAAACTGCTGCAAGTAATGTGACCCCAGTCTCATCATATATTAATCCAATAGAAAACCTTTAGACCATCATTAAAAGAGATGCCCATGAGAATGGAAAACAATATTCAAGCAAAGATGATCTCTGGGAAGCAATAAAAACAGCTGCAAGTAATGTGACCCCAGCTTGACCAGATATTCATCTAATGCAAAACTTGTGGTCCATCATTAATAGAGATGACTATGAGAATGGAAAACAATATTCAAGCAAAGAAGATATCTGCGACGCAATAATAACTCCTGGATGTCATGTGACCCCAGCCTCATCATATATTAATCTAATGCAAAACTTTTAGACCATCATTAAAAGAGATGCCCATGAGAATGTAAAACAATATTCAAGCAAAGATGATCTCTGGGAAGCAATAAAAACAGCTGCAAGTAATGTGACCCCAGATTCACCAGACATCAATCCAATAGAAAACCTTTAGAGCATCATTAAAAGAGATGCCCATGAGAATGTAAAACAATATTCAAGCAAAGATGATCTCTGGGAAGCAATAAAAACAGCTGCAAGTAATGTGACCCCAGATTCACCAGACATCAATCCAATAGAAAACCTTTAGAGCATCATTAAAAGAGATGCCCATGAGAATGTAAAACAATATTCAAGCAAAGATGATCTCTGGGAAGCAATAAAAACAGCTGCAAGTAATGTGACCCCAGCTTGACCAGATATTCATCCAATGCAAAACTTGTGGTCCATCATTAATAGAGATGACTATGAGAATGGAAAACAATATTCAAGCAAAGAAGATATCTGCGACGCAATAATAACTCCTGGATGTCATGTGACCCCAGCCTCATCATATATTAATCTAATGCAAAACTTTTAGACCATCATTAAAAGAGATGCCCATGAGAATGTAAAACAATATTCAAGCAAAGATGATCTCTGGGAAGCAATAAAAACAGCTGCAAGTAATGTGACCCCAGCTTGACCAGATATTCATCCAATGCAAAACTTGTGGTCCATCATTAATAGAGATGACTATGAGAATGGAAAACAATATTCAAGCAAAGAAGATATCTGCGACGCAATAATAACTCCTGGATGTCATGTGACCCCAGCCTCATCATATATTAATCTAATGCAAAACTTTTTGACCATCATTAAAAGAGATGCCCATGAGAATGTAAAACAATATTCAAGCAAAGATGATCTCTGGGATGCAATAAAAACAGCTGCAAGTAATGTGACCCCAGATTCACCAGACATCAATCCAATAGAAAACCTTTAGAGCATCATTAAAAGAGATGCCCATGAGAATGTAAAACAATATTCAAGCAAAGATGATCTCTGGGAAGCAATAAAAACTACTGCAAGTAATGTGACCCCAGTCTCATCATATATTAATCCAATAGAAAACCTTTAGACCATCATTAAAAGAGATGCCCATGAGAATGGAAAACAATATTAAAGCAAAGATGATCTCTGGGAAGCAATAAAAACAGCTGCAAGTAATGTGACCCCAGCTTGACCAGATATTCATCCAATGCAAAACTTGTGGTCGATCATTAATAGAGATGACTATGAGAATGGAAAACAATATCCAAGCAAAGAAGATCTCTCGGGAGGAATAAAACCTGCTACAAATAATGTGACTCCAGACTCACCAGATATTAATCCAATGCAAAACTTTTAGACAATCATTAAAAGAGATGCCCATGAGAATGGAAAACAATATTCAAGCAAAGATCTCTAGGAAGCAATAAAAACTGCTGCAAGTAATGTGACCCCAGTCTCATCATATATTAATCCAATAGAAAACCTTTAGACCATCATTAAAAGAGATGCCCATGAGAATGGAAAACAATATTCAAGCAAAGATGATCTCTGGGAAGCAATAAAAACAGCTGCAAGTAATGTGACCCCAGCTTGACCAGATATTCATCCAATGCAAAACTTGTGGTCCATCATTAATAGAGATGACTATGAGAATGGAAAACAATATTCAAGCAAAGAAGATATCTGCGACGCAATAATAACTCCTGGATGTCATGTGACCCCAGCCTCATCATATATTAATCTAATGCAAAACTTTTAGACCATCATTAAAAGAGATGCCCATGAGAATGGAAAACAATATTCAAGCAAAGATGATCTCTGGGAAGCAATAAAAACAGCTGCAAGTAATGTGACCCCAGCTTGACCAGATATTCATCCAATGCAAAACTTGTGGTCCATCATTAATAGAGATGACTATGAGAATGGAAAACAATATTCAAGCAAAGAAGATATCTGCGACGCAATAATAACTCCTGGATGTCATGTGACCCCAGCCTCATCATATATTAATCTAATGCAAAACTTTTTGACCATCATTAAAAGAGATGCCCATGAGAATGTAAAACAATATTCAAGCAAAGATGATCTCTGGGATGCAATAAAAACAGCTGCAAGTAATGTGACCCCAGATTCACCCGACATCAATCCAATAGAAAACCTTTAGAGCATCATTAAAAGAGATGCCCATGAGAATGGAAAACAATATTCAAGCAAAGATGATCTCTGGGAAGCAATAAAAACAGCTGCAAGTAATGTGACCCCAGATTCACCAGACATCAATCCAATAGAAAACCTTTAGAGCATCATTAAAAGAGATGCCCATAAGAATGGAAAACAATATTCAAGCAAAGATGATCTCTGGGAAGCAATAAAAACAGCTGCAAGTAATGTGACCCCAGCTTGACCAGATATTCATCCAATGCAAAACTTGTGGTCCATCATTAATAGAGATGACTATGAGAATGGAAAACAATATTCAAGCAAAGAAGATATCTGCGACGCAATAATAACTCCTGGATGTCATGTGACCCCAGCCTCATCATATATTAATCTAATGCAAAACTTTTAGACCATCATTAAAAGAGATGCCCATGAGAATGTAAAACAATATTCAAGCAAAGATGATCTCTGGGAAGCAATAAAAACAGCTGCAAGTAATGTGACCCCAGCTTGACCAGATATTCATCCAATGCAAAACTTGTGGTCCATCATTAATAGAGATGACTATGAGAATGGAAAACAATATTCAAGCAAAGAAGATATCTGCGACGCAATAATAACTCCTGGATGTCATGTGACCCCAGCCTCATCATATATTAATCTAATGCAAAACTTTTAGACCATGATTAAAAGAGATGCCCATGAGAATGTAAAACAATATTCAAGCAAAGAAGATCCCTGGGAAGCAATAAAAACTGCTGCAAGTAATTAGACACCAGCCTCATCATATATTAATCCAATAGAAAACATTTAGACCATCATTAAAAGAGATGCCCGGGAGAATGTAAAACAATATTCAAGCAAAGATGATCTCTGGGAAGCAATAAAAACAGCTGCAAGTAATGTGACCCCAGCTTGACCAGATATTCATCCAATGCAAAACTTGTGGTCCATCATTAATAGAGATGACTATGAGAATGGAAAACAATATTCAAGCAAAGAAGATCCCTGGGAAGCAATAAAAACTGCTGCAAGTAATGAGACCCCAGCCTCATCATATATTAATCCAATAGAAAACCTTTAGACCATCATTAAAAGAGATGCCCGGGAGAATGGAAAACAATATTCAAGCAAAGAAGATCTCTCGGGAGGAATAAAACCTGCTACAAATAATGTGACTCCAGACTCACCAGATATTAATCCAATGCAAAACTTTTAGACCATCATTAAAAGAGATGCCCATGAGAATGGAAAACAATATTCAAGCAAAGATCTCTAGGAAGCAATAAAAACTGCTGCAAGTAATGTGACCCCAGTCTCATCATATATTAATCCAATAGAAAACCTTTAGACCATCATTAAAAGAGATGCCCATGAGAATGGAAAACAATATTCAAGCAAAGACGATCTCTGGGAAGCAATAAAAACAGCTGCAAGTAATGTGACCCCAGCTTGACCAGATATTCATCCAATGCAAAACTTGTAGTCCATCATTAATAGAGATGACTATGAGAATGGAAAACAATATTCAAGCAAAGAAGATATCTGCGACGCAATAATAACTCCTGGATTTCATGTGACCCCACCCTCATCATATATTAATCTAATGCAAAACTTTTAGACCATCATTAAAAGAGATGCCCATGAGAATGGAAAACAATATTCAAGGAAAGAAGATCCCTGGGAAGCAATAAAAACTGCTGTAAGTAATGAGATTCCAGCCTCATCATATATTAATCCAATAGAAAACCTTTAGACCATCATTAAAAGAGATGCCCATGAGAATGAAAAACAATATTCAAGCAAAGAAGATCCCTGGGAAGGAATAAAAACTGCTGTAAGTAATTAGACCCCAGCCTCATTATATATTAATCCAATAGAAAACCTTTAGACCATCATTAAAAGAGATGCCCATGAGAATGGAAAACAATATTCAAGCAAAGAAGATCCCTGGGAAGCAATAAAAACTTCTGTAAGTAATTAGACCCCAGCCTCATCATATATTAAACCAATAGAAAACCTTTAGACCATCATTAAAAGAGATGCCCATGAGAATGGAAAACAATATTCAAGCAAAGAAGATCCCTGGGAAGCAATAAAACTGCTGCAAGTAATGAGACCCCAGCCTCATCATATATTAATCCAATAGAAAACCTTTAGACCATCATTAAAAGAGATGCCCATGAGAATGGAAAACAATATTCAAACAAAGAAGATCCCTGGGAAGCAATAAAAACTGCTGCAAGTAATGAGACCCCAGCCTCATCATATATTAATCCAATAGAAAACCTTTAGACCATCATTAAATGAGATGCCCGGGAGAATGGAAAACAATATTCAAGCAAAGAAGATCTCTCGGGAGGAATAAAAACTGCTACAAATAATGTGACTCCAGACTCACCAGATATTAATCCAATGGAAAACTTTTAGACCATCATTAAAAGAGATGCCCATGAGAATGGAAAACAATATTCAAGCAAAGATCTCTAGGAAGCAATAAAAACTGCTGCAAGTAATGTGACCCCACTGTCATCATATATTAATCCAATAGAAAACCTTTAGACCATCATTAAAAGAGATGCCCATGAGAATGGAAAACAATATTCAAGCAAAGATGATCTCTGGGAAGCAATAAAAACAGCTGCAAGTAATGTGACCCCAGCTTGACCAGATATTCATCTAATGCAAAACTTGTGGTCCATCATTAATAGAGATGACTATGAGAATGGAAAACAATATTCAAGCAAAGAAGATATCTGCGACGCAATAATAACTCCTGGATGTCATGTGACCCCAGCCTCATCATATATTAATCTAATGCAAAACTTTTAGACCATCATTAAAAGAGATGCCCATGAGAATGTAAAACAATATTCAAGCAAAGATGATCTCTGGGAAGCAATAAAAACTGTTGCAATTAATGTGACCCCAGATTCACCAGACATCAATCCAATAGAAAACCTTTAGAGCATCATTAAAAGAGATGCCCATGAGAATGGAAAACAATATTCAAGCAAAGAAGATCCCTGGGAAGCAATAAAAACTGCTGCAAGTAATGTGACCCCAGTCTCATCATATATTAATCCAATAGAAAACCTTTAGAGCATCATTAAAAGAGATGCCCATGAGAATGGAAAACAATATTCAAGCAAAGATGATCTCTGGGAAGCAATAAAAACAGCTGCAAGTAATGTGACCCCAGCTTGACCAGATATTCATCCAATGCAAAACTTGTGGTCCATCATTAATAGAGATGACTATGAGAATGGAAAACAATATTCAAGCAAAGAAGATATCTGCGACGCAATAATCCAATCTCTGACGTCACTTTCGTACTTCTTCGAGCCTTCAATTCAACTCTGCTCACTTTCAATCTCCGACATCTCTCCACCCAGCTCGACTGCACTCGAAGACAGACGAGCCAGAAACTACAATTTTTTTCAGTATAACTGCGCGTTTATAGAGAAAAATCCGGCTAGTCGCAACCTGGCACGCGATCATCACGAGGTTCTGACTGCGTCAACCAAAATCATGTGAATTCCAAACTTCCTTATAGCTTACTAAGTTCTATTTGTAATATTAACCGATAAAAATTATTTCGACCATTTTCCATTATCTTTCTAATGACACAAATCCAAATGGGTACAACTCCTGCCCTTGATCAGATTTCCCATCAGTAAACAAAAATGCTCTGATCTAATTTCGCTACCCAGATCCACTCCAATTTAAAAAAATATAAATACGTGTGTGTGTGTGTGTGTGTGTGTGTGTGTGTGTATTACCCCGATTCTCTTCTCTGTCACATGTTTTCCATTCTCATAGACATATCTTTTGATGAAGGGCCACAAGTTTTCTATTGGATTAATATAGGATGAGGCTGGGGTCACATTACTTGCACCAGATTTTATTGCTTCCCAGAAATCTTCTTTGCTTGAATATTGTTTTCTATTCACATAGGCATCTCTTTTAATGATGGACCAAAACTTTGATGATGCCCATGAGAATGGAAAACAATATTTTTTTGGTGCATTCTAAATTTCTTAGCACAGACTCTCTAGTCGTGTCTACATCTTCAGTCGACCGTGAATGGATGAAAATCACTTCTACTTTCTGGATCAAACCAAACACAACGTGGACAGGAAGCAGGATTAAACCAGTATACCGGTCGAATGTTCTACGGATGCACAGGGAACCTACAGCCATACCCTTAAGTTCGGTTAAGACCGAGTAGACACCTCAACCCAGAGAGTAAGATGTCGGAGGTTGACGAGCTGGGGCGAAAATGTTAGACCAATATTCAAGCAAAGAAGATCTCTAGGAAGCAATAAAAACTGCTGCAAGTAATGTGACCCCAGCCTCATCATATATTAATCCAATAGAAAACATTTAGACCATCATTAAAAGAGATGCCCATGAGAATGGAAAACAATATTCAAGCAAAGAAGATCTCTGGGAAGCAGTAAAAACTGCTACAAATAATGTGACTGCAAGAAAAACTGCTGCAAATAATGTGACTGCACAAGCTCCCTAACTATGGAATCACTGTAATTGTCATATCCTTTCTAACAGGTAGATCCTTGAAGGTAGTTGTTACTGGCCAGTCTTCTGTGGCGCAAGTGATCAACACAGGCATCCCCCAAGTTTCCTTTCTTGTTTCAATTTACTTTTTACTTGACATTAACGACCTAAGAGTATACTCCGATGTTTTTTGAATATCTATGCATATGATATAATGGCATATGGCTGCACCTCCAAAATTAGAGATGACTCAAACCCGGTAGCTGATCTCTCGTCTGTCCTATCTCTAACAGCTCGTAGGGGAATGGCTGGTCACATTCAATGCCTCAAAAACCAAACTAGCAGCCTTCCACTATTGCCAGTTAGATCATGAGCTGTCACCAATCATGATGAATGGATGCTCTCTCAGGGAAGCCCCATGCCTTGAGCACCTAATGGGACCTAAACTCAGCCCAGACCGTAAGTAGATCCATCGCTAAAGAAGCTGGGGAAATGGTTGTTTCCCTTTCGTGCTCCAGTAAGTACCTGACTCCTCCTGCTCTCCTCTACCTTTACAAGAGCTAAATCTGGTCAAAATTGAGTACTGTTGCCGTATATGGGAAGGAGCTGCCCATTCTTCACTTTCCACTCTCGATAGAGTCCGAAGATTTCTCAGCATGTTTGTAGGTGACAAATTATTTTCCACTCTCCAACCTCTTTCCAACTGATGGGACGTAGCGAACCTCTTGCTGTTGTTACATTATTCCTAGAACAAGATCTTCTGATTCATGTTAAACTAATTTCCACCAATGGCTGAATGCGAACCCTCCGAAATCAAGACCAAACTAAAATTCCATCAACTGCGCATAGGCTCCACACATAGCTTCCATTTTACTTACACACTCAAAGAAAAAATAAGCAATACAATCCAGAATTTCCACCCAACAGCATCCACTCCTGCCTAAAAAAATAAAATAAAAACTGGAGCTGATTTGAGCCGAAGAAAGGGCATAAAACCAATCAAACCAACATTTTTGGAGCCAGATGGCATCTTAGCCTGGATTCACTATACTTGTCAAAAGGCAGCCTCCCATCTTCAAAAGACAACTCACCAAAGGGCATCACTGCAGTAAGTCATAACTCACTCTCCCTCTCCTACCATACACCTCAGTGGATGCCCTTTACAACTCCGCTTATCTCTTTCTTTCTCCGAGAGACATTCACACAGATCAAATGAAAATCGGTTGGATTGCAGGGAAAGTTTCACGCATCAAAAGGTTCAGGTTAAAAAATTGGGTTCAGGTTAAAAAATTGCGACAAAACGCGAGTAAAAAACAGCAAGATTAGAGCAAACAAACTCTTTTTTTTATTACGTTAATACAATTGTTTATTTCTTTAAACCTCCATTGTTTTTTCTTTATTTGCCACCATACACTTAATACTTAATATAACACTGCTCTATCACTATTTCCATGGAGAGCATTCAGATAATATACACTCCTTAGTTCCACCAGTCCTAACCTTCACAGCTGAAACCTGCCATGTCATAGACATTGTAGTGAACCACCCTCATTCCCTTCATATTTTTCTGGTGAGATGCAAGTTCCACTCAATCATGCTTCTTCTCACAGACCATTGCCTTGTAGAACTGACTCCTAAGTGGTTGCTTCCCCAATCACTACAATCTTAACTGGTTCAATCCAGAGTTAACTGTTATCTTCTACACATATTAGCGTAAGCTGTGCCTCTTACTCTGTAACCTTGTACCTTAAGTGGCCTTTGAGCCTTGAACAAGGTGAACACCACTGTAAAAAAACGAAAGAAATTTTTCATATTTATTTCTTTATAAATTGGTAAATGATAAATATTGCATTGCATTAGTTTTAATTGTATTAGTTTTTAGAATGTTGTAAATATAAAATTATTCTGGCAAATGAACAATCTAATAATTAAATAGTGTTTAATATTTTTGTTGAAAATTCTCAAGAACAAAAAATATGTATAAATTCACTTTCATCATATGTTTAAGTTTTACTAGCAGCCATACCCAGCTGGTCGATCAGAAAAAGCGTTCAATTAGAATGGAGCAAAAACAGCATCATGTTTAGATGTAATAGTATCTATCTTCTTCAATTACTTTAAAGTACTTTCATTAAAAAAAACATTTTGAATTAATGCAGTTACTGATATAACAGAAGTAGTCTGTATTTATTCAATCGAAGTTAGCCGAGGACATGAAGGGGTAAAACAGGCAACATGAAGACCCACTTCAGACCAAAATTATTTTGGAGTTTTTGAAATTCAATTTGTCAGTGTGCTACCAGGGATGTAAAAGTAGATACATTTATAAAGCAGTAGTTAAGCTTGATGAAAATTGGTTGAAAGATCAATGAAAAATAAGAAAGAAACCAGTAAAATTGCAAACTTTTGCTATTTATGCAGGTTTTCACTATATGGGTGAACTCAATTATCAAATTAAATGACTGTTAAACAATCAACTTATCGTTGGCTACAATTGAGTGAAGTTTGTATTAGATTGCTTGAAAATTGAGAGAGTTTTTAGTTTAAAATTTGTGTTGAAATTGATTTTTTGTTTTTTACCATTTTTCACTAAACACAGTGGCGTAGAAATAAAATTGAGGTATCGTTGAGCTTGTCATGATGTAAGTAACCTACATACCGAGTTTGAACGAAATTGGAGGAAAAAAATTAAATTTATCGATTTTTGATTGGCTTTATTGATTATTGATTTTGTAAAAAAAATTTTACACTAAGACCCTATCTCTTACATTGTACAATGTATGTGCTAAGTTTTGTCAAATGAAAATCGGTTGGATTGCAGGGAAAGTTTGTCCCGGCTTTCATGCATCAAAGGGTTTAGGTTAAAAAATTGGGTTGAGGTTAAAAAATTGCGACAAAACGCGAGTAAAAAACAGCAAGATTAGAGCAGACAAACTCTTTTTTTAGGCGTGGACAAATAAAGAAAAAATTCCTGTTCGGTGTGTAACAATAAAAGAAGAAAATGTTTATTTACATATATAGAATAAAAAGAGTAAAGGGTTTGTTTGTTTGTTTGTTTGGGTTTTATGGCATATCAACCATTGTGGGTTATTTAATGCCAAATTCAGTTTATATGAATTTTAAATGCCTATTTTATATGGAACATTTTTAGCAACCTAGAGCTTATTTGCTTGCACACTGCAAAATAATCCTAGGTATTTTGTTTAAGTCAAGAATTTCCATTTGATAAGGACAATTTATTTGAAAAAATGATAAAAGGTAGGATATGTTGTTTATACATCAGTCTATATCTTTGATAAGAGACCAATTCTTTTTAGAAAATCCAATATATTTTTTGGTTCAGTTTTTGCAAATAATTTCTTCATGTTCTTCGCGTTATAGAATTTTCTACGAATATGTGTGAGGTTTGTACATTCTATTAGTATATGTTTTACAGTGTATTGTTTTCCACAGGAGCATTTAGGAGGAGGTTCTTGTTTTAGTACGAATGAGTGAGTCAGTCTTGTGTGTCCAATGCGTAGTCGAGCAGTGGTGGTTTGTTCTTTTCTTGTTTTAAGATTCAGTTGCCTAGAGTTTATTGTTGGTATTTTTGTCCCATAGTTGTTGCCGTTTTAGTAATGTCCTTTAAGGGAAGAGAAAATGTTCGTAACAGAAAAAAGGCTTGCTCAAAATATTTCTCTGAGCACCTAAAAAGTTCTTTAAGCGAGTAGAATTTTATAAAGGTTTAGAAACACTCACAGTTCTTGTAGAATAGGAAAATGTTGGTAGATATAGGAATCTTGCAGTTGAGTGAGTTCGTAGGTCAACCACAGAAGTCCAGTGGGAACGACAGAAGGATAGGTGAAGGGATGCAGCTTTCAATTGGTCTTGAATTGTGGGCCGATGTTCGTTCTCGACAGCCCTTTAGTAGGTAGCTCTCCTTTGGTTGAAAGTGGTTCTGAAGTTGACTGGTGCTTCCTATCGTCAACCTCACAGACGGTGGTCGAAATTCTCACTGCCAAATAGGCGTAGATTCTCCAAATTTATGGAGATTTGGGATCTCAGAAGGATCGGTGACTTTTCCCTCCAAAATCGTTGTACAAATTTCCTGGCCCTTCCATTGGTCAGAAAACACATTCTTCTTATCTCTGATAAGAATCAAGGCTTTGGGAGCCGGTTTTGCAAGTAACAGGTTGGAGTGAACAAGCTATGAGGTTTCCCCCAGACTTTAAGGCACTATGGAAAGAATAATGGTGGTGGAATTCCTTTTTATATTTTCCGGCTCTCTCGTTAGTCAGAAAATATATTCTTATCTCTGATAAGAATCAAGGCATTGGGAGCCGGTTTTGAAAGTAAAAAGAGGTTGGAGTGAGGATAGAAAAATAGCTAGAATGTGAGCATGTACAATATTGGTCTCAAACTAAATTGCAATAGATTTCCTCCTTCGTACTTCGACTGCATGAATAAGCGTACAGGGTGGTCCGAAAGTCTGGTCACCACAACCCTCTCAGTCTCATCCAAATTGTAGGAACTCGTGTCAGCCATCTGAAATACAAAAAAAAATTACATTATGTAAAGGTGACAAGACTTTCGGACCACCCTGTACAATCGATTGGCAATTAGGTCTCGTTATTTTTTATTGAAAAATAGCTAGATGCAACCGAAAGTTCTTTCTTTTCTTGACCTTCTCAACTGTGGAAACCCTTTCTTGGTTTCTGTCTTTCCTGTCGCCTAAGGTTATCAAAAATTAAATGCAACGTCAATCACAGTCTAATATTTTCCTGAATCCTGTTCTTTTATTTTTATTTCCCTCTCACTAACGTGTTCTCATTTTCTTTCACTTTCCAGTGTTCCACCAGCCCCTTGCGTTTTTTAGTGTCATTATGGAATTGCTTTGAAAATTCGTTTTTTTCGTGCATTATTTAAAAATAAAGCAGACGATTATTCAATATTTTTTCCATCTTTTCCTAAGCCTAGATTTTTCTAAGAAAACTGAATCCTTTTGATTAAAATTTTTTGATTGTCGATACTAAACTTAAATATTTTTCAAGCTCCAGAAGTTTTATCAATATCAGAAACAAAAGTGAAATCGTTTTTTTTTCAAAAGGGACATAACTCAACTGACACCGGTTAGGAAATAAAGAGGACAATGGCTCCTTGAATTGCACGTTTATTGAAAAATGGTGATTTTTTGACAAGATTATTGACAAGGTACTTTTATTAATCATTTTGTGCAGTCTGATTGTGCAGCAACTTCTTTTAAATTTATGTACATTTAACGGCATCTTTATCAGTCCTTTTTTTCTTCAATTACAAAAATATTTCTTTGTTTACACATTCGTTTTGTTTACATTTTTATGATTCTTAGGGCAAAAAATCAAATGTCACTTTTGAACTGTAACAAAGGTAAAATTGTTTTCCTCCAATTATATATATATATATATATATATATATATATATATATATATATATATATATATATATATATATATATATATATATATGAATCTGTTCGTTTTTTTCACGGAGAAAAAAAATGTTGCATTATTTCTCGAGAGTCGTTTAGTGCTTCTCAAGAAAAGGAAAACAAAAAAGAAAGCCGCATCAAACAAAAATATTTTGAAAATATAAATTATGCTTCATTTTTTTTTAAATATTACTAGTTTTTCTCTATCCGCAGTAGTAACATTAACGTCCTCAATAAATTTTGTGGAATTTTAAATTTAATTTATATTAGCTGAAGTTTGTTCATAAAAATATTTCTATCTATCTATCTATCTATCTATCTCAGTGTGTTCATATCTATCTATCTATCTATCTATCTATCTCAGTGTGTTCATATCTATCTATCTATCTATCTATCTATCTCAGTGTGTTCATATCTATCTATCTATCTATCTATCTATCTATCTATCTATCTATCTATCTATCTGTCTATCTATCTATCTATCTATCTATCTATCTCAGTGTGTTCATATCTATCTATCTATCTATCTCAGTGTGTTTATATCTATCTATCTATCTATCTATCTATCTATCTATCTATCTATCTCAGTGTGTTCATATGTATCTATCTATCTATCTATCTCAGTGTGTTCATATGTATCTATCGATCTATCTATCTCAGTGTGTTCATATCTATCTATCTATCTATCTATCTATCTCAGTGTGTTCATATCTATCTATCTATCTATCTCAGTGTGTTCATATCTATCTATCTATCTATCTATCTATCTCAGTGTGTTCATATCTCTCTATCTATCTATCTATCTATCTATCTATCTATCTTAGTGTGTTCATATCTATCTATCTATCTATCTATCTATCTATCTATCTATCTATCTATCTCAGTGTGTTCATATCTATCTATCTATCTATCTATCTATCTATCTATCTATCTATCTATCTATCTATCTATCTATCTATCTATATCAGTGTGTTCATTTTTCTCCAAAATCTCATTCTCTGATGAACCTTTAATAAAGGTGAAACATGTTTGAGATGATAAACATTTCCTATTTGTTCTTTATCATATCATAAATATATATATATATATATATATATATATATATATATATATATATATATATATACACACACAAGTATAGGACTGGTGTAGATGGAATAAAATTCCAATAACCAAAAAGACTATTCTTAAAAGAGTTCTCATTCTACATTCAACACCATCACTTGCGAAGACACCAGAAATGTTGAAAAAAAATGGCTATTTTTGTAGTGATATTATAACATGTTTATGTTATAATTTTTGAATAAATAAAGCTGATTGCAGAAATGACTTACAATCTGTTGTTAATTGGGGCAAGGAATGGTTTGCTAATTTGAATTCCTCCAAAATGAAACTGCTCTCTTTTAATCGTCTGAGAGAACCATTTTTGCCTCCCATCAGCATGGCTGATGCTAACCTCCAGGAGAGTGACCCATTGTGCCTTCTTGGGCTAATCTTTTCTATAGTAGAAAGACTATATTGAATCAATTGCTAGGTCTGCTGCTAGGAATGTTGGTTCACTGTGTTGTGTGCTAGAGACATTTTTCTCACCAATCAATCTTACATATTTATAATTCTACCAGTCATCCATACATTGAATATTGCTGCCACATCTGGTCTGGCGCTTCTGCTATGTTTTTAGAGATTCTTCATAAAATGGAAAGAAGAATCCGGAATGTTATTGGTACCAACCTGGTGCCTCAGCTACAATCACCCCCCCCCCACTGTGTAATGTAGATTCTCTGAGACTTTTCTATAAATACTTTCATGGTAATTTTTCTGATGAACTTTTCTTCTTTTGTATGTAGACTTTATGAATTTAAGTACAGTAATAGATTGGCAGCTAGGTCTCATCATTTTGTAGTTGAAATAGCTACATGTAACTGTAAGTAATTTGCTAACGATTACTTCTCTTGTGCATTTTGCTTGTGAAACTCTCTTCTGGTTTCTTGCTTTCCAGTCAACTTTGAACTTCAAAAATTTAAATGCAATGTCAATTGTTATCTTCTGTCTTCTTAATTCCAGTTCTTTTATTGTTCTCTTTCCTTAATAATATTTTTTCTCATATTCTCTCACACTCAGCAAAAAAATCTCAGTACACTCCAGCCATCTTCAAGTGATATTTGTTGAAATTTTGAACAAAACCCTTGTAAATATTATAAATTGTTAATATACTGAAGACTTTTTACTATTTATATAATGTATTGAATATTAGATATATTTGACTTTATAAAATTAACCTCCAGGCAAGTTGCAAGTTAATTCTTTATTTGGATTTCAGGAGTTAAGGGTTTTCATTAGATTTACATTATTTTAATATTTTAAATCATGGTGGTTTGATATAAGTGTAATTACAGTTTATATTCTTGGATAAAAATAAATGAATTATAAATTATTTTATATTAAATTTTTTATATTTATCTCATATATATATATATATATATATATATATATATATATATATATAATCATCATCATCCATTGACTTTTGTAATTGTAGGGTGGATCTGAATGCAGAAGGCAGACTAACTCTTTTCCACAATGGCCTGTTAACGGCAACCATCAACAGTTCTGGTACAGTCATACCTGTCCATTTTTTGACATTGTCCATCCAGTTTTTGCATTGGTGCCCTCTCCTATGTCCACTTTTAATATATATACAAATCTGTTTTTATATAATAAATTAGGTGTTTGTTAATAATTCTGTATCTGCTGATATTAATTTTATTTTGCTACCTAATGTTGAAATTGTCTCTTGCTTACACATATAGGTATTTGTACAATCTTCATATATATATATATATATATATATATATATATATATATATATATATATATATATATATAGGCAATTGTACAATCTTAATAAAATTTATTTTGAAATTTGAAATTTTTTTCTTTTCTATTATAAAAATTTCTCTTTTTACTTTTTTTTTCTCTTCCTTTTTCTATCTGTCTGGACAAATTGATTTCATTTCTAAAAACCTTTGATCTGAAGAGTAATTAAATATATTCATTAAATAAATTATAACTGAGATAGATTTTTAAGGATTTTCTTGCCTTATTATTATATAGCTCTGTTATTTACATTGAGCTCTCTTTGGGTTAATGTCCTCTTTGGAATTATCCCAACCTATTACCAATTGGTATTATATATATATATATATATATATATATATATATATATTTGTGTATTTAGGCAGCAATCCTTCTTTCATGCACATTTCATTAAAAACGACTGACAAGGTGCTTTTATTTAGTTTTTTTATATAATTTCTCGTGCGATCTAATAATGTTTTTCTTTTAGATGATAAATTATATAAAAACTGTCCGTTTTTAATGAATTCAGCCCACCTTGAAATATGTTAAATTTTACTCATTTTTATGTATTCTGATATATATATATATATATATATATATATATATATATATATATATATATTTAGCCATTTTCAAGGATTATATTTCAACTGTTAGAATTAGAAATAGTTTGTTATATGTATGTTTTATAAAATGTTTCATTTTTTTGTTTCAAAACATGGTCAAGATATTATGTCCATGTTCAAAGTTAATATTATTAAGTGTTGGTTTGTTTGTTTTTATTAATAAGGCTTCCATTATTTTTAGCCTTTTTTGCATGTGGATGATGCTATTATATTAGTGTATCCGAAAGCGCTCGGATAAAAAGAACATTCGGTAATGGATTCAACTGGAATTCGAACTTGGCTCTCTGATTCCTCAATCTGAGGGAAAGTGAGCAATAACTGAGCAGTACTAAATAAGAAAATAATGTTGAAAATGTTTACTCATGGTCTCATAATGCTATATTACTTTTAAAATATATCTCCATTTCTTTTCTGCATGTTCAGTAACATGTCTTGTCATCAATCTGAGAAGAAATTCAGTTCCTGTTCAAGTCTAAGGTTAACTGTTATCTTTCATACATATCTACATAAGCTCTGCCTCTTACTCTATAATCCTCTACCTTGAGTGTTCCCCGGGCCTTGTATAGGGTAAATATCAGTGTAAAAAAAAAAGTTTCTTACAAAGGGTTCATCAATAGTATGCAGGCTGTGATTGCTTTTTTTTGGTATGTAATTCATAAAAACCCTTTTGATAAAAACAGAACATGTTAAATTAAAATATATAAATTATATATTATATTATGCCTTTAAATTCCTTGAGGAACATAGGGCTGCAAGATATTGTTGTTGTTTCTGTAACAAATCAATTTTTAAGTGAGTAGGTTGTTAGCCTGCTGCACAACCCCCAACCTGGAGGATCAGGTTTTGGATTCAGAGTTGTCCTTCTCCTAGACCAGTTGCCACCCAAGGCTATAGAGCCCAGTCTGTCCTGTTATTTACCCATAGCTGGGAGGAGAAGAAGGGGATTCGTATCTTTCCAAAGGATATTAGCATGTAAGTGAATCTAATGGATTCGACTGGAATTCGAACTCAGCTCTCCGATTCTTCAATCTGAGCCACTATCCATTACTCCACCCGGCCTCCAAATTATATATTAAATATAGATATATTAATAGAGAATGGCTCAGGGCATTTAGATGGAAAATTAAAAATTAAAAAAAGTAACTATTCTGTAGCTTTCACAGTTAAATTTCTAATTCCGACACAAACTCAGTCTATACTGGGGTTGAATAAGACTGATGAATTTTATTTTTTTCTGAATTGAAATAAGCTTATTCCCCATATGAGGTAATATGGGATTTTGTTGTGTATTCATTTATGCTCTGTTATAATAAATACATTGAGCTCTTTTTGTGGATCAGTTTTAATAAGTTATATTTCTAGGATCCACTTGGATTATATACCAACAGATTTATTACCATTACTATATATATATATATATATATATATATATATATATATATATATACATACATAGATATATATATATGTATATATAAATAAAAAGAAAGAACAGTAAGATAAAATCCGGTGTTTTTATAGATATTTTTATTTTTTCACAATAGTGCTCAATGTATTGTAAATTTACAGAGCATTATAAATTAATTGATTTAAAATATGGTTTTTTCGCTACACAGTGATACCATGTTTCAGAAATGGAAGCTAAAGCCCCTGAATTTAATTTTGTTATTAAACCAAAGACATTAGTTCCATTTCCTCGTCAAGCGAATTTTGGAGTAACTTATTTTTTAAAATTTACGGTTGTTAAAAGCACGGCAAAGATTCATAATTGAGGGTTTCCAAGGATACCGATAAATCCATTCATCTAGACAAGGGGTAGTAGGGGGTTCAAATTTTAATTTTCGTTGTATCAGTTAATAGTTACATTCTAAAGCGGCGTTATGTTTAGAGATCCGGGTAGGGATGTATCTTTCAACAAATTCTGACATCCGCTAAATTCAGGTCGTCTGCTTTTTTTTTTCCAATGGCAAAAATATGCAAATAGAAAAATATACAAATAGAAAAAGTACCGTAAGAAGTTTTGACGTTGGGGTAAAAAAACCCAAAAAAAACAGACAACCTGAATTTAGCGGATGTCAGAATTTGTTGAAAGATACATCCCTACCCGGATCTCTAAACATAACGCCGCTTTAGAATGTAACTATTAACTGATACAAAGAAAATTAAAATTTGAACCCCCTACTACCCCTTGTCTAGAT
Organism: Acanthosepion esculentum; assembly: GCA_964036315.1. Lineage (NCBI taxonomy): Eukaryota > Metazoa > Mollusca > Cephalopoda > Sepiida > Sepiidae > Acanthosepion > Acanthosepion esculentum. The sequence continues at coordinate 134,476,919 of OZ038479.1, forward strand.
GAATGGATTTATCGGTATCCTTGGAAACCCTCAATTATGAATCTTTGCCGTGCTTTTAACAACCGTAAATTTTAAAAAATAAGTTACTCCAAAATTCGCTTGACGAAGAAATGGAACTAATGTCTTTGGTTTAATAACAAAATTAAATTCAGGGGCTTTAGCTTCCATTTCTGAAACATGGTATCACTGTGTAGCGAAAAAAACATATTTTAAATCAATTAATTTATAATATATATATATATATATATATATCTATATATACATACATATATATATATATATATATATATGCATACACATATATATATATATATATATATATATATATATATATATATATATATATATATACGCACATACATATATATATATGCAATAGTGGACATTGAAGTTAACAACCATATGTCTGTTGTTTCATGCTAAAAGCAATTGTCAGGCCTGATGATTGTGTTTAGCATGAAACAGACTGTCACCTATGGGTATCGACTTTTATATTTACATATGCTCTTTCCCTGATAAATAACCTATATCATGTCTTAAAATTATATTTTATCATATTACATAAAATAGAAATCCAAATTTACCTCATCAGAATAGCTATTTCAGCCAACAGGTCCTATGTTGGCATTTTCAACTCAGGTGTAGTTGGGCAGCAGTCCCTTTTTTTATACAAGTTTTATTAAAGATGACTGACTAGTTACGGCATTTAAGCTCTTTATTTAATTTTTCTTGTTTTTGCATAAGTTTTTTCTTTTCTGAACCTTAGTGGTGTAAAGATTGTCTGAATGTTTTGTGTGTTTGAACACTTTTGCCTGTTCTTTTAGCCATTATGAAGGATTTTTTAAAAAATGAATATTGTTTAGATTGTGATCAGTTTGTTATGTTATGTACTGTATATCTTCACATGCTGAATTGATGGACTTAACCATTTTCTTTTGATTTTTTAACATATTTGTGGTTGTGCATGTTGGTTAGGGAAAGTAGTAATTCTTTCAGCAAAGGTGAGTTTGGGAAAAAAACAGAACAGATTTATATATATATATATATATATATATATATATATATATATATATATATATATATATATATATATATAGGCATTTTAAAACACAGTAAATTTAAAAAATAAGTTACTCCAATATTCGCTTGAAAATGAAATGGAACTAATGTTTTTAATTTAATTACAAAATTAAATTTGAAGTTTTTAGCTTCCATTTTTGAAACATGGTCATTACTATGTAGCGAAAAAAAAACCACATTTTAAATCAGTTAATTTATAATATATATATAAATACTAGTAATAATCTTATAAATATAAGTAATTATACTCGTCCGGAAAACCTTAGGTGCCTTGATTTGCAAATAAACAAACCAATACCAAAGGGGAAAAAAAAGGTACAAAAAAAGAAAGAACAGAGAACATGCATGTCAGCTGAAAATAATCGTCTAGCATACAAGTTCAGAGTCCAAAGAAAAAAACCCCGATACGAGTAAGTAAAATAACTAAATAAAGTGCTCGATTCGCTAAGTAGAGCAAACCTAATTAAACCTAAAGAGCCAGACAAACCTACCACGATTTCACCTAAGCAGATCGTCAGGGAATATTCCCTGACGATCCACTTAGGTGAAACCGTGGTAGGTTTGTTTGGCTCTTTAGGTTTAATTTATATATACATATACATATATATATATATATATATATATATATAAAAGTGAACATAGAAGTCAACACTTAGAGGCGACAGTCTGTTTCATGCTAGATGCAATCATTGGGCCACCGATATATATATATATATATATATATATATATATATATATATATATAAAGATGTAGTTGTCTTGTTACCTGTTAACATATATTTTTGTTTGTTGTCTGATTTAATGTTTATCAATTATTTCTTTTTGAAACAATCTTTTCTCTTTTTTTTCTCTAAAGATTCTACTCCCTCCATTGGATAATGCATTCTGCAAACAATCTTGGTAAAGAACACTCGACACTTAAATGGCAAGTTTTTTTAAATTTTTTTATTTATTTATTTGGGGTGTGGGATTGTTTAAAATCTGGAAAACATTGCAGGGTTTTATCTGAATCTCTCTCCTGAGCTCTTGTGATTTCAGGAATATTAATCTCTTAGTAATTATGTCCTGGCACTATTTGGAATTCTTCATATTCAAAAATGGTATTTTCATGGCACTGCCAAAGATGCTAGTTACAAACAAATATGAATGCCATATGATAAAACTTATCTGAATTCTGATATACAGGGTATCCATAAAGTTTGTGTACTTTAAAAAATTTATAACTTCATTTGTATTTGCGATAGAAATAATCTGTAAAAAATGTTATAAAGTTTAATGTACCTAGTTTTAAGTATAGCTAAAATAACTAATGTAATTTCAGGCATTACTGTAAATCAGTTGGCAAATGTTTTCCATGAACTGCAAAATCGTATTACCCTTTCTATTGCTAATGATGGAGGACATGTGGAAACTTAAATAAAATTTCAATAAAACCTTAAAAAAATATAGATTTACTTCTTTCTAATCCTTTTTACAAATTATTTCTATCGCAAATACAAATAAAGTTATAAATTTTTTAAAGTCCACACAAACTTTATGGAAGCCCTGTATATAGAGATATATAGAATGCGCATCAGAATCAGATGGGAAATAGGACAAAAACAACGCAAGACATTGGAATAATCAGTACAATATTTATAGTCAGAATTTATGGAATTGCAGAATAATGTGTACCTGTGTTTGTGATGAACATCCCCGTAGAAGCAAGCGAGCCAGAGTGGCTTGTATCTGGTGCAAAGGAAAATAAGTGTCTTGTCTCAACGTGCAGCACATGGCATTGGCATTTTGCTCCTTGAAAATGGCATTACTCTCCTGTTTACCTATTCTGGCACTATGTACTGTAACAGGGCTTTTTGTACAGTTTGGTATGGTTCCACCAATAGCAAGTCTTGTGCTGATTGGTCGGACTGGAGGAGACTATTTGCCTGGGTAATTGAGAACAAAAACGAAGAACGCTGATTGGTTGGTCAGCCATGGTGTTGGCCTGATAAAAGAGGGCTGAAACAGTGAGAAGGTAGAACAGTTTTACATTGGTGAAGTGCGTGGAACACAAGAACAGCAGATTGAACAAGCAGTATCTTGTATTGTACGAACGACGTCCGAGAAATAGAGATTCATTTAACAACAGTTTTTTTATAGATTATGCAAATGGGTTTGATAAGGTATGTCACAAAGTACTGTTGGAACTGCTTGGTAACCTTGACACATTTGGGAAAGATATTAGAATAATCCAAAATGAATACATTGAGTCTATAGCTTCGTCCACTGCTAGGAAAGTTGGCTCCCTATGCCTTGCCAGGAAATTTTTCTCACCAGAGTCGTTCCTTCTAATTGTCTCAAGGTCCTTGATAAAATTCAAAGACAGATATGCAATGTAATTGGCCCTAATCTGGCATCTTGTCTGCAGCCACTTTCTCACAGACGTGCTGTTGCCTCCCTCTGTCTTTTTTACAAATACTTTCATGGTAACTGCTCCGATGAGCTGCTTTCACTGGTTCCCAGACTTCATGAATTTAAGAGCTCAACTAGGCTGGCTTCTCGCTCTCACCCTTTCACTGTCAAAACTGTTAAATGTAATTGTCTTTTCTACTCCAATAGCTTCATTTCTTGCACTTCTCGCCTGTGGAACTCCCTCCCTATTTCTTGTTTTCCTGATAGCTATAATCTCCAACTATTCAAATGTAATGTCAATCGACGTCTCCAGATGCCCTGATCTATCCCCTAACCGTCTCTTCATCCTTTCCTCTATCACTCCTATTTGTTCTATCTCCAACTCTCTGTAACCCCTTGCGTGCTAGTGGCTTCCTGCCTTGCATGGGGTTGAATGCTTAAAAAAAAAAATTGCCTGCAAATGGATAGAAAATGACTTCAGTAAATATACAAAAATAGAAAGGGGTGTAAGACAAGGATGAGTCTTCTCACCAGACTTATTCATCCTATACAGGGAGGCTATTCTAAGAGAATTAGAAGTCCTAACATGATTTAATATTGGTATCAACAACCTTAAAAACAAAGAAAAACAAATGACCCAGTGTTGATAGCAGACATAGAAAGGGAACTATGATAAATCCTACAAAAGGTACCGAAGGAAAGTGAGATAAAAGGACTGAACACCAGTTGCAAAAATTCATAGTTGTTAGCAAAAGGAACAGCCCAATATGCAAATTACAAATTGCAGATACCAAAACTAAACAAGTAAAACAATTTTGGAACTGTTTTAATAGAGGATGGAAAGTGCAACACTGAAATCCAAAAGCACATTGGAATATTGAAAGATGCCTTCCAAAATATAAGCAAAGTATTAAGAAATAAAAATAAAATTGATGAGAAACAAAGAAAAAAGTACTTAACTGTTATGTAATATCGGTCAGTGAATGCTGGATAATCTCCTCACAGATAAAGAAGAGACTTGAAGAAACAGAAATGTGGCTCTACAGAAGGATGCTGAGAATACTATGGACTGAATATGCGATAACAATAAAATTCAAGCGCCAAAGGAAAGAAAAGGATACTTATACTTAACATCAGGAAGATGCAGTTGAAATTTCTCGGGAACATAATGAGGAAAGAGGGCTTGGTAAATCTGATGCTCAAAGGACACATGGAAGACAAGGGGGTGAAAGGAAAACAATACATATCCTACCTGGCAAGCTTAAATGAATGGATGGTGGAGTGGGGTTTGGGGGGAGATAGCTAAAAGACAAAATTTATTAAAAGCTACAAAGGACAGGAAGTTGTGGAGAGCCATTATTGTCAACGTTCTGAAGGGACATGACATATAGAAGAATAAATTTAGAGAGAATTGGATGAATTAAGATCTTAAGACTATAAATTACTAAAAACAAAAGTACTGTACCAGATAACAGAAACCGTATCACGCGAGGACTCGAGGACTTTCTACAGCAGCAACAACTAAAATGGTTTGCAGATTTAACTCAGAGAGAAAATGATGACATAATCAAGATACTGAAGTTCCACAGAACTTCAAACAAAAGGTTAGGAAAGAAGGCTCCATCATTACTGGATAGATAATCATTAGTGAACTCGAGGTACCTATTATCCTGAAAGAATTGTTTATTTTTATTTTTTTTAAGCGTTTCACCCCAAGCAAGGCGGGAAGCCACTAGCACACAAGGGGCTACAGAAAGTTGGAGCTAGAGCAAATAGGAGTGATAGAGGAAAGGATGAAGAGAAGGATAGATTAGGGCATCTGGAGACGCTAATTGACATTACATTCGAATAGTTGGAAGAGGGGAGGGAGTTCCACAGATGTGAGGTGCGAGACATGAAGCTGGGAACTAGCGAAAGTAGCACCTCAGAGCAGTTACCATGAAAGTATTTGTAAAAAAGACAGAGGGAGGCGATGGCATGTCTGTGAGAGAGCGACTGCAGACAAGATGCCAGATCAGGGCCAATTACGTTGCATATCCGTCTCTGGATCTTATCAAGAACCTTGAGACAAACGTAAGGGGCACCAAAATATATATAGAAAGATTTTATAAATTTCAAACAATAGTCACTCTGGCTGGTCAGCCAATGAATACCAAATGTTACCATTATCAAGAAAATAATTTAGGTTTGAAAATTAAATTTAATTTTAATTATTTCCAAATTGAAATTATTTTCAAATCAAAATCATTTTTTAAATTATGTTTTCCAGTGTTAATCATTTTTAATTTTAACTCCTTTCAAATTAAAATTATTCTAATTATTTAGAAATTTTGTTTTAAAATTTTAATTACCATATTTGATGGCATCAACGACATAGATTTTTTTCCTGAAATTTGTCTTGAAAATCTGTTATGTGTCTTTGAGGACAAAGGTAAGGATTTTTGCAGGCCTATGCTAAATACAGGGGAAGCTTATCTATGCCAGAAATTCTGATGTTATGCAAATTTTAAAGGCTTTTTTCATGAAAAAATACTGAGCCCTTGTCTCTAGCAAATATGCTATTTTTAAATTTTAATTTTTAAATATTTTTTATGCCCTTATTAAAGGGACTTTCATATTAAATAGTCTCGTATATATTTTCAGGCACCTTGGATCTGGCAGGAGTTCTGCCCATGATGGCAATATTGCGGATGTATCACGGGACCAGGCCTTAGATCAAAGTTACCCAATAACAACTGAAAAAAGAATTCATTGTAAAGTTTCTCATTGTGGACTTTGTGGAAAGGCATTTTCTCAAAGTCTTTTTAATAAAGTATCTGAGTCTTTCACTCCTTGTGAAAAACACTGTGAACAGTGTCGAAAGGCATTGGCTTCAAGGAAAAGGCAATGCCAGATGCAGCAGAATCCCTTCCCTCAGGCGAACATGCACCCACACCCTAATCACACTAACAATCATCATGAAGTGAATGTCTCACTAAAGACAGAATCTCCCTGCAGTAGCAGCGGAAGCAGTGGAAGCAGCAGCAGTAGCAGTAGTAATGAAGGTGGGGATGAGGATGATGTGAAGAATTGTCAGCTGTTATCTCCGACAAACTCAGATTTGAATAATACAGGATTTAGCAACGATAACTACGGTGCCAACAATGTTTGTCATTCAGCCATATTGCAGCATTCACGCCTGGAGAAAACTTTTCAATGTGACATCTGCGGACGTGCATTCTCGTTAGTTGGAAACATGCAAAAGCATCGGAAGCTTCATTCTGGTGAACGGCCGTTTTCATGCGATGTCTGTGGGAAGGCGTTTGGCCTTCGGGGCAACCTACAAAAGCACAAAATAATCCATACAGGTGAGAAGCTGTTCCACTGCAAGGTGTGTGGCAAGCCGTTTGCACTTCGAGGAAACATGCAAAAACACGAGATTATACACACAGGAGTGAAACCATTCCACTGTGAGGTTTGTGGAAAGCAATTCACGTTACGAGGTAACCTTCAGAAGCACTTGGCAACCCACTCTGGTAGTCCAGGTGATAAGAGACACTTTCACTGTGAGATGTGTGGCAAAAACTTTTCTCAAAACAACTGCTTGCAGAATCACATCCAGCGTTTCCATAGCCAAATGGCAAATTCTAAATATAACTCTCGCTCACACTTGAGGCCAGAATCTTCAGAGCTTAACGAACCTGAGTCTGAAAATGAAATACATCCATTTCACCATCAGCACCACTGAGTATTTTCTGTCATTTTAAGATGGGTCATTGTAATTTCTAGAACTGATATTCTTTTTGATTTTATTTTGGCTCGTCCATTCTACAGCCTTCTTTCGGAGTACAAATATTATCATCATCGTCATCAGCCCCATGACCGTATGTGTTCATAGAGTCACTGTGCAGCAGAGCAACTCACCAGTTTCCTCCAAATAACTGAGTTGGAAGCTGGAGATGTATTCATTCATGCATAACATATCTTAGGAAAGTAGACTTAGCATCTCTCTAGGCCCATCAATCTCCAGTTCAGTTGATGTCCCTTAGTTTGAAGGCACCCCTTAATCATGGACAGATGGTCATTGATTCCATGAAGGGAACCCTCTTCTCTGACTGCTGAACTCATTCTAGGAAGTCCTCTGCCCAGTAATGTCTTGTCATCACTGTACTGACTGCATCCCTAGCTATGGAACCCTGTCTATTCTATTGTGCTAGATGGCTGTTGATGCTACAACAAGGTTCATCTGCCCATGACAGGCTGTTTTTAATCTCGCTTGTAATTTAGCCTGATGAGAGAACTGGTTTAGTTGGCAGTGACCCAAGTGTGTGGCAGGTAGTATTAGGTTATATGGTACAAGTAGAACTCATTGAACTTCTGTAATTTTGATAATTCATTATCGTTTCAAGAGTTGTTCAAACTTTTGATCTTGCTCTTTTCATTGTTACCACAATGTTTCAACCAATCACTTCTTCAGCCTTATATATATATATATATATATATATATATATATATATATATATATATATATATATATATATATATATGTTGTGTCGGAAACCTACCACCCCTCTTGAAGATGAACTTGTCTGCGTCTGTGAACAAAGACTTTAAATAGTGGCATGTCAGTTGACATGAGAGAGAGAGACAGACAGAGAAGTTCTTGGCTGAGCTAGTTATTGACTACTCAGGCGATTTCTGTACCTTTTTACCAACCTATTAAAACCCTTTTTATTGTTACGTGTTATTTGGCGTTTTTCTCTACAAACCCCAAACCAACATCATAACAATATATATATATATATATATATATATATATATATATATATATATATATATATGTCCTCTCCCTCCTCTTTAGTGCCATTAGACGCTTCTGTGGGGTATAAGTTCACAGCCTCGTCATGTTAGGAGTTGGCTGCTGTGGTTTTTGTAGCAACCGGGTGAAGTTCACATACCCATACCCAACCAATCCAGTACTCCTTCTTCTTCTTTTTCATCATCTACTTTTTCATCTATTTGTTGTGTGCCTTTAGGACGTTGGCGATCATGGTTCTCCACAACTTCCTGTCATTTGTAGCTCTTAATAAATTTTGTCTTTTTGTTATCTCTCCTAAACCCTGTTCTGCCATCCATTTACTCAAGCTCGCTAGATAGGTTATGCGTTCTTTTTCTCTCTCCCTCTTCAATCTGTCCTGTGAGTATCATATTTTCCAAGCCCTCTTTTTTCACTATATAACCTAGAAATTTCAACTCTCTCTTTCTGTTGTTAAGTATAAGTATCCTTTTTGTTTCTATATTCTCTAAAACTTTGCCATTGCTCACAGGTCCGGTTCATGGGATTCTCAGCATGTTTCTATAGAAGCACATTTCTGTGACTTCAAATCTGTGAGGAGATTTTCCAGCATTCACTGCCATGTAGGAGGACTGATATTATGTAACAGTTCTGTACTCTCTTCTTTGTTTCTAACTGATTTATGACAGAAATTCTACCGTTCTGGGTATGACAATAAACTACATCCGCGTCCAGGGTAAGACGATAAACTACGTCCAACAGCAAGGCCTCTAATCAGGAGGTTTTGAGGAGCGTGGAACCACTTCTTAATTGCTGGTGTTCCTAGGTTCACCCTGACCTGAGGTGGTAGCACCTATTAGGGTCCCAGCAATGGGCAAATAGCTAACACCCAAACTTGTGTAAAAATAGGTTTTAATACCAGAAATACTTTGTAATAAAAATAAATATTACCAGCAATAATTTTTGAAGGGAAAATTATTATCAGCAATACTTAAAAAAAAATACCAGCAATACAAACAGTTATACATTCTTTGAAAAAAATGTGACCAGCTATAGATTTCTTCAAGGAAAAATATTCCCAGAAATAGATTTTTGAAGAAAAACACATTACCAGCAATAAAAATGTTGTTGGCATTAAATAACCCAGTGAGGTTGATATGCCGTAAAACAAACCAAACCAAACCAAATCAAACAGAAATTTTATTAAAATGGATGAATAATAATTGACAATGCTTCATTTAAGAAATTTGAATATGATTAGATTTAATAATAATAATAATAATAATAAAAATAATAATAATAAAAATAATAATAATAATAATAATAATAATAAAAAGCAAGAGAAATAAGATGAAGGAAATACAAGTAAAAAATGATTAAACACTGACATGCTTCATGTAAAAAATTTGAATAATATTATATCTAATACTACTACAAATGTTATTGGTAACTCTGATAACAACCCTGTGGTGTATGCTAGGGCCACAGCCTCACCATGCTAGGTGTTGCTGCTGTGATTTCTGTAACAAGTAGCTTTTATGGTAGGGAGTAGCCAGCCTCATGCCCAACTCATTTTAAATTCTGAGTTGTCCTTTGTTTAGTGGCACATCAAATCTTTATGGGTCATTTAATGCCAAAATTTAATTTTCTTGGGAGCATCTATCTATATTTTTGAGATGAGGTATTATGTACATTATTTACATTATTCGGACTATTGTCCTCATCTTTGTCGCCATATTTATTACAACATTTTGGATGTTGTATGCTCCGGCCTTCTTCAGGTGGTTGGAATGTCGAACTGAACCCTTTATTTCGCTCACTGGGGTAGACTGTTCTAGTTCCACACATGGCACAGTGGATAAAGGAGTTAGTTAGATCCAGTGACAGGACCCAAAGAGCGTGAGTTCAAGGCAGTGGAGAACTTTCAGAGGGGAATTAACAGGAGATAACTGATAACTGACATCCATTAAACATGGCACGTTGAACTAGAACAGTCTACCCCAGTGAGTAAAATAAAGGGTTCAGTTCGACATTCCAATCACCTGAAGAAGGCTGGAGTGTACAACAGCCGAAACGTTGTAATAAATATGGCAACAAAGATGAGGCCAATAGTTCAAATAATGTAAATAATTTTTTTGGGAGCATTAGTAATTTCTTTTACAAAAAAATGTATTACTGGTGATTTTTTTACTATGAAAATTTATTGCTGGTATTTTTACTATAAAAATGTATTTTTATACTTTCATAGTGTTTTGACTCAAATTTGGGGGTTATCTATTTGCCTATAGCTGGGCCCTGATGGGTGCTACCATCCCAGGTCAGGGTAAACCTGGTAGCAACAGCAATTAAGAGGTGCTTCCATGCTTCTCAAAACCTCCCAATCAGAGATTTTGCTGCTGGATATAGTTCATCATCATACCGAGAATGGGAGTTGTCCTTCTTCCAGACTGACTGTTAACCAAGGCTAGAGAGCCCAGTCTACCCTGCTATTTAACTCCAAAGTGGTGAAGAGAAGAGATGGATTCATGCCTTTTCCCAAAGCTGTTGTGCACAAGAGAAATCATGGTACACAGCCAGAATTGAACCTGGTACACTTGATTTCATTTTTTCTGTTGATAACTGCTACACTACGCACATTTTCCCTTGATTGTATAGAAATGGGCGGAGTCTCATTTCTTAGGGCAGTGCTCAACAATATTGTAAAACAGAGAAATGGTAGCAAATATACTGACTAGACTGACCCACCTTGACAAACCATACAGCATTAGATGTGACACAAAAGATCCCATATTTTATATATTACCTTCCAATACTTTCCTTGCTAAGCAGAGAAATCCATTTTGACTTGACTTATTGGTTGATTTGTTTTTATGGTTTATCAACTCTTTGCAGGTTATTCAAAGCCAGAAAATATTGTAAGAATGTTTTTTTAGATAATAATAGTTTAATGATACAAGTCTTACTAATTAACCCATAGCTGTGGGAGAAGAGGTGGATTCATACCTAATCAGAATTTGGTAAACAAACAAGAAATTATAATGTGGATATAAAGTGGGGGATCAATTCTCTATTTCAATCAATATATAAACTGATCTCTTACTTTGTGGCCACAGTAGTTTCTATGCATTTATATTCCAGAGAATGAAAATAAATCTAAAAGACATGCCTAGGTAGCTAATCGGTATTTGACTGATTGATTCATTTTCTACAGATTATCTACCCATGGCTGGTTATTTAAAGCCAGAAAATATTTTTAGACTATAAGAATCTTTTTTTGAGATAATAATGGTTTAGTCATATAAGTCTTACTAATTAACCCATAGCTGGGAGGAGAAGAGGTAGATTGATACCTTTGCCAAGGGTATTTGCATATAAGTGGATATAATGAACTCTACAAGAATTGGAACTCAGCTGTCTGATTAACAATTCTATTACACCACCTGCACATCCAAGCTTAGAGCGCCTGTTATTCCCAAGCTGTCACTCATCTAGGTACTGACCAGGACTGATGTTGCTAAACTTTGGTGATTGTACAGGAACTGGTGTTTCAACTTGATGTGGCTGTAAGCTGACCTGACTTATAGGTTTATCTGCAAGTCCTTTTAGTACCTTTCCTAACACAGGCAGTTTTATATACAGGATTACTTTCCAATTCTTTTATTGCTATGTAAAGAAATCTATGTTAGCTTAACAAATTTACCTTCAAGTTTTTACAGCATATTTTATAATACAGGCAATTTCATATTTTATTATGCAGGGTTATTCTCCAATCTTTTCCTTGTTAAACAAACAAAAATTCACACTAACTTGAGTTATAGATTTATATGAAAGTCTTTAAAGTATCTTATATAAAACAGGCAATTCCATATTTGATATACAAGGCTGCCTTCTGATCCTTTTCTTGTCAAGCAAAGATATTAATCTTGACCTGACTTATAGATTTATCAGCAAGTACTTACAGTATCTTGTATAACACAGGAAATTCCATATTTGATATGCAAGGTGGCTTTCCAATTCTTTCTTTGCTAAGCAAATTAATTTAAGAGGGTGAGCCAGAAAGTTCATAGGCTGGCCAAGATATAGATTTAAGTAGACACACCAGTTGTTAGACTAAAAGACATGCAAGCATACCAGAATACAACAGCAGGTTGGCTAGCTGTTGTATTCTGGTTCTCTTACATGTCTTTTATTCGACCAACTAGTGTGTCTACTAATATTTATATCTTGATCAGCCTATGAACTTTCCAGTTCACCCTTGTGCACTGTTGAAATCCATAGATGCATTAGTGGACACCTGAGGAAGGCTGGAGAATGAACTGGCTGAAGTGTAGTAGCAACAGATGTGATGCTAAAAAGAATAAATCTGAACATATCTTGAAATGATAATGATAGAGACTCGTTAAAATCTTCCCTCTTGACTACATCCCATATTTAGGCCAATGGATTCAGGTCTGGAAATGATGCTTTGGAGAAGAGATTGGTCGAAATGTTATAGCAGAAGCAATGGAGAAACAAAGAAAGAGCTAAAAACTATGAAAAAACTCTTTGACTGACCATTGCACTGGCCATTTTCTTCTTTTAATCCTAACTGCCTTCTTGACCAGCTGAACACGTCTGCCACAAAGACTTGATATCAGAGTCCATCAATGGTGGTGAACATGAGTAGAATAAGATTGAATTTCTTTAGTGTTTTTAGCTAATCATGGATCAAGGAATGAAATTATAGAGGTGTGAGTGGCCTAATGGTTAATTGCTGTATGAATAGAATTGGCAGTCTGAGTTCAAGTTCTGACTAGGTCAGTTTGTGTTGACTTTGCACTAGTACATTTGGAAAAGGCATGGACCCATTTCTCTAAACGCCAACAGTTAGAGATAAATAGTAGGGCAGGTTAAGCTGTTTAGTTATAATGCAGTTGAACTTAGGGTTTGGGCAAGCAACTCAGCCATGTAAATATTCAGTTATTACTGCAACTATATCACTTGGTGTGGATGTACCTTGAGGCTCCACAAAGACTTTCTAAAAATAAACAACATTTGCAATTAATGTCTTCAGCAAAAACATTATTTACTGTGCATTTTTATAATAAAATATTTGCAATTAAATTTTATAATAGATCATTTGCAATGAATTTTTATATTAACTCATTTGCAATGCATTTTTATAGTAAATCATTTGCAATGCATTTTTATAACAAAATCATTTGCAATGCATTTATATAACAAAATCATTTGCAATGCATTTTTATAGTAAATCATTTGCAATGCATTTTTATGACAAAATCATTTGCAATGCATTTTTATAGTAAATCATTTGCAATGCATTTTTATAACAAAATCATTTGCAATGTATTTTTATAGTAAATTATTTGCAATGCATTGTGATAAAACCTTTGTAATGTATTTTTATAAAATTATTTATAATGCCTTTTTTATAATATATCATTTTCAATTCATTTTTATTGTAAATCCTTTGCTATGCATTTTTATAGGAATTCATTTACAGTGTGTTTTTGTAGTAAATAGTTGCTAATCATGTCTTGAGAATCCAGTCTACCTTGCTATTTACCTCACATTTGAAGTGATTTGTGCGGATCAGATGCTTAACTTTTGTCTTTGAAAACATGACTTGGCCTCTCTACATCACATATGACTTGTATTAAAGTTCCTCGTGTACAATTCTTCTGACAGAGTGCCTTGAAGCCTTGAGATCTTTAGCAGTAGCATTCATTGATTTTGTGGGGTTCTTGTTAATTTTCTGTACCTTTCCTACAAATTTGTGTTTTTTGATGGTATTTGGACTCTTAGTAGGCATTTCATATTTGGCTAATCAGAAGAAGTTAGAAAAAAGTTAAAGATATTAAAAGACGTGTCCACAAAGAACTGTGCCTTCTGGTATGATAGTCTTAATTCTTTGATTCATGGACTTCATTAATGAAAACCATTATTTAATTCCTCTTCTGTTATTGTTCTCTATCCTTAATAATGTTTTCTCTTTTTCTCATATTCTGTAACACTCAATAACCCCCTTGTGTCTTAGTGGCTTTATCACCTTGCTTGGAGTGAAAAGATCCAAGCAATCAGATTTGCAGGTTGGAGCCTTATCACGGACTATTTGAAAAGAAATTTCTGCTATAAATTTCCAATTGGATTGCGATCCTGACTGTTGGCTGTCTCATTGAAATGATATCTCTTTCCTGAAGAGAAGCTTTAAAACTATTTACACTCTGGTCAGATGCATTATCATTTGGGAAAAATGATTTCATCACCAGACATTTTAGAATGAGAAACAAGTCCAAATTTTTCACTGTACACCTGTGCATTGCTGAAGTGGTGATTGTAATCTAAAGTCTGGTTTATCAGAAGGTTGACCTGGAAGGTGACCCCATAAACACCAGATGCAAAATGAGGCATCAAGACATGTCAGTGGTTACGCCAGACATCAAATGAATAGTGAGTTCGATCCTCACTGGGTGTCCCATATTTTCACCCTTATGCCACATCTAAGCTAGGCTTAGTAAATCTCTATAAACAAGAGGCTGACAGAGCTGAGATTAGGATGTGAACACGTGGGACAGAGGGATGAAAGGAAGTTATATAAGCACCCCACCTGAGAGGGAAAATCCATAGTCTCTCACATGATTTTATGTTTGAAGAAAGTCCCTAAAACAAGACACCCTCATGCTAACATGTTCAGAATTTAATAAACGATAATTTTAAATATGAAAGATTTGGTTTTTGTATTCTTATTAGATTTTTTTCTTTTTCTTTTAATCATTTCATCCTAAGCAAGGCAATAAAGCCACTAAGACACAAGAGGGTTACTGAGTGGGAAAGAATAAGAAAAAAAGAGAAACATTATTAAGGAGCAAAAACAATAAAATAAGAGTAATCAGGAAGAGATTAGATAATGATTGACATTGCATTTAAATTTTTGAAGATCAAAGTTGGCTGGAAAGCATGGAGCCAAAAGAGAATTTGGACAAACAAAAAATATAAGAAAAGAAACTGTTAGCAAAGAACTTACGGTAACATCGAGCCATTTGAGCTGTAAAAATGATGAGACCTCAGTGCCAATCTAGTAGTGCACTTAAATTCATAAAATCTAGATATCGTGGTGGAAAGTTCATCCGAACAATTACCGTGAGAGTATTTATAGAAAAAGGTATGGGGAAGCTAGATTGCAGCAGTGGAAAAGTAACTGAAGACAAGATGCCAGTTCAGGACCCATGGCACCAGACAAAAGTTACAGCTTCTTTACCTTGGCCAAAGTTTATTTAAAAGAAGAATTTGGTGATTTTATTGCAAATGATTTTAATATAGAAATGCATTGTAAATGTTTTTATGATAAATGCAGCAAAAATGATTTTATTATAGAATTGCACTGGAAATTATTTTGAAAAATAGGAATACACTGCAATTGATTTTACTATAGGAATATATTGTAAATGCTTTTTACTCTAAAATCCTTTGAAATGATCTTTACTACAGAAATGATTTGTAAATGATTTTTAATATAGAAATGCATTGTAAATTTTTTTTAATGATTTCTACTATTGTAATGTATTATAAATGATTTTTACAGTGCATTGCAAAATATTTTACTATAGAATTGTAAAAGATTTTACTATAGAATGTATTACAAATCAGAAAAAGAAATTATCAGAAGTCAGCTATGAAGATAATGTTACTGACAGACAGAAAAGGGGTATTGTATACATATCAATATTACTTTTCTTAGAATTTCTAGTAATCTAAGCCTTTTCGAAAATCAGAACCATTTTAGACTGACAATGATTCAGCTTCAACAATTAAATTAAAAAAATTAAAACAGAACCAGAAGTTTGAATTTTATTCTTTTTTGTTTCTACAGCTTTTCTTTCATATTTCATACACACACAAAAAATATTAATTTTATATACATATATATATGTATATTATATTAGGCAGCATATATTTTATATATAAAGAAATAATTATACTTAGAATCACTCAGCAATATTAATGCGATTAATGGCGACATCACTTCGCTAGCAGAACATAATGTATGCATTAAAATACTGTTTCCATTGAATGATGTGATCCTCATTTATAAAACTGTTGTCGGATGTTTCTAGTGTACTTAATTGTTTATTATAAAACAGAGCATTTGCTTAAATACTTGTATCTATAAAAAGAACGTTAAACATAATATAAATGTCTTTAAATAAATTGTCGGGCTATGTCCAATTCAAAAATATATGACGTCATTTGTTTACATTTGATACGCTAGAGCAGATATGAATAGAAGAGATTCATGGAAGATTTAAGTTTAAAGATAGTAAAATCGACCTTGCTAACCAGACGCTGCTCTGTGGCCGAAAGGTTAAGGCACATCACGCGAAATGATGGTTCCGTATAGGATACAGGTTCGATTCCTGTCGGAGAGCGAAAATTTTCTATGAAAATTTCTCGGACATTCAGGCCGGTAAATGTTATTTAATACTGTTTATTATAAAACAGAGCATTTGCTTAAATACATGTATCTATAAAAAGAACGTTAAACATAATATAAATGTCTTTAAATAAATTGTCGGACAATGTCCAATTCTAAAATATATATATATATATATATATTAATAAATATACATATTATCCTACATCGATAGTTTCATGTCAAATACAATCTTCAGGTACTTATATTGGTGATGAACTGTTTGTTGTGATTATATATAATTTTTTTTTATATCCCCTTTGGACAGCAGCGGGTGTTAGCATTTGACTCTTTGACGTTAATACTGATTATTACAAACAGAGCATTTACTTAAATATTTGTATCTATAAAAAGAACGTATAAACATAAAAATGTCTTAAAAAATAAGTTAAGTGATATTCCAAAAATGTAAGGAAAAATTTTGGTGCCTTTAGCGTAACACCCTCTGCTGTTCAAAGGGATATAAAAAAAATTCAGTACTGCTCAAAATCAAATACATTAATTAAAAGTTTTTTTAGAATTATATAAGATTAATTATACAAATTTGAAAGAAAGTCTAATCAACAATAAAAAGAAACTTTGTGTATTCAATTGTAGCATTTTGGACTGAAAATATTTTAACTGTTCAGTCATTGAAAGTTATCCCACTCTTTTTGTTGAGAATTTTATAAAACTTTGTGGTTTGAAACTTTTAATTATGGAGTTAACTATTATATTAGCAGCCGATTCAAAAACTGTATAAATACAGTTGATACTTGATCAACATTGGCAGAAACTATCTGATATTTAAATTCTATGGCTTTTGATTACAAGAAGGATATTTTGAATCAGAATTTTTCAGCAATGGCTTTCAAAATGGTTGGAATGAAATACAGCTCAGATATATTAATACACGCTTCTGAGTACTAGGCAACACCACGGTCATTGTATAATAGATTGAGACAGGATTTTCAGTTACCATCATTAGCAACATTAAGAAGCGTAAAATTTTCAAAACGTAATGAAAAATCTTTTTTGCTGTCTTTATTTAATACTCTTAATGCCGGTCAAAAAGGGTACATAAATCTCCATGATGAAGTATATATCAAAAAATTATTACTAGGTCATGGCAAACAACTATTGGTAAGTCGGTTGAAAATCCATCTCTACTTGCTAAAACAGTATCATTTTACCGTTGAAATAACTAGACGTTCTATTTTAATAGTTCATTCTCATTTTACCGTTGAAATAACTAGACGTTCTATTTTAATAGTTTATTCTCATTTTACCGTTGAAATAACTAGACGTTCTATTTTAATAGTTTATTCTCATTTTACCGTTGAAATAACTAGACGTTCTATTTTAATAGTTTATTCTCATTTTACCGTTGAAATAACTAGACGTTCTATTTTAATAGTTTATTCTCATTTTACCGTTGAAATAACTAGACGTTCTATTTTAATATTTTCTTGTCATTTTACCGTTGAAATAACTAGATGTTCTGTTTTAATAGTTTATTCTCATTTTACCGTTGAGATAACTAGACAACCGTAAGTTCCATTTTAACTGTTTCTTCTTTTGCACTTCTCTCTTTCAGCCTCTTGCTTTCCTGTCAATTAAAACCTACACAAATATAATGCAACATCAAACAATTTTATCATTTGAAGTGTTTGCCTAAATGACATATCTTTGATAAAGAGTAAGCTCATAGAGTTTCGGAAATGAACATGATTCACAGTTGAGAAGGATAAAAAAAAGTCTATTGATTTGGTGTCATTAAGTACCTGTATTTGTCGATGAGTATTTTATTGTGCAAAATTATCCTTTTTCGGTACGGGGGGATACATGGAGTGGGTTTGTGTAGACCAGATAGCATTTCTGAGTTCACAATATAGAGATATAAAAAATAATTTTACATTAACTATTTTTTGTGAAAAGTCTAAAAAAATTATAATGTCTAACTTCGTTGTGTAAAATTTAATTCTTGAATAAAACCAAATTTTTTCGGAAAATAAAACATTTTTTGTGGGGTGGGAATGGGGTGATAAAAGAGTGCGTCACTTTATCCCAAATATTAAAAAAGGCGACAGCAGAAAGAAATTCATAAAAACGACCTCCCGAAATTTGAAAGGTACAAACATTTATTATACAGGCACAAAACAATATAACAAAGTATATATTCTACAAAAAAAAAAGACTTGCGCAAAAATATCCTCCAATGCGAGCGTGGGACCACCGCTTAATTGCTGTTGTCCCCAGGTCCAACTTGACCTGGTGTGGTAGCACCTGTTAGGGTCCCAGCTATGGGCAAATAGTTCCCTCACTCTTAACTGGGATCAAAACACTATGTAAACATAAAAATATATTTTTATAATAAAAATACCAGCAATACATTTTTGAAAAATATTACCGGTGATACATTGACTCTCGACAAAAACCCTCATAACGCCAATGAAACCTGATGTGTAATCTGATTTCTTACAAATACATATTTTAGGATACGTTCATACGAACCTCTGCTAAAAATCTTGTTGGCATTAAATAACCCATTGAGGTTAGTATGCCGTAAAACAAAATAAACTAAACCAAACATCTAATGCGCCTTATTAAGGACAAGGCAAGATAACATAATAAAATTATAAAAACAATTGCTTAAAAAAAAGCTTCATCGGCGTAGTCTTTAAGAATGACGACATCTTTCTGCCCTTTGCTCTGCTGGCTATTTTCATACAAGGAAGCTTAGAGTTTCCACGGCCAGCTTCGCCTGCTTCATATCTGACGACCAAGTCAAGCCGACTTCGGTGACTTCCAATTCCTTTTGCCGTCTAACCTTCTGTCGTTTATCCGCTGACTCGTCTTAAATATCCTCAAGGGTGGATCAACGAGCTCCAACTTTAAATTTTACGAGGGCGAAACCCACCCTATAATTGTACAAAGAATACGAAGGTAATATAGTTTTTCTGAATTTAAAAAAAAATTAATCCCCAACCGTCTGCCATAACAGTTGTTTCTGGCGTTCCTTTTATGAGGCAGTTCTTAAAAATAAATGTTACACACAAAATTAAAATTTTAAATAAACCGCCTGACTTTCTTTTAAAACACTCACCCCCCAAAATGGTGGATAAGACAAATTCAGACTATTTAACATTTATTTACTTACACTTTTCAATTAATTATTATTTTTAATTGTTTTATACTACTAATATTTTTTTTATATAGAATCAGAAAGAGACACTTGACATTTCTAGAACAAATAATGAGGAAAGAGGGATTGGTGAAGTGGAAATATTGAAGGCAAGAGGGACAGATGAAAGCTGCGAGTCACCGAGCTAACGAGCTTGGGTAAACGGATGGCAGATCAGGAGATGGGAGAGAAGATGCAGAATCAAGCCTTACTAAGAGATACAAAGGATAGGAAGATGTGAAGAACCACGATTGTCTACGGCCTAAAGGACACAGCACATAGAATAATAATAATAATAATAATAATAATCTATTACGAAGTCTCGTATTTATCTGTTTTCACAAGATTCGCGCTAGAAAGAGTTTGAATTTACTCAAGTCCTCTCATCAAAACATAAATATTTACTTTAGCATTACTATTATTTTATTAGTTGCTGCAGCTTCTTCTTCTTCTTCTTCTTCTTCTTCTTCTTCTTCTTCTTCCCTGCCGCCCCTTCAAGAATGGGCGATCATGTTTCTCCACGATTTCCTGTCCGTTGTAGCCATAGTGAAAGTTGTCTTTTTACTATATCACAACAAGCATTTTTTTCCTTATCCCCTCTTCTAGCTCTTGTCGACCACTGCAACTGTGTCCTCTTAGCAATTCGGATCACACTGTAGTATCTGTCGAGCCCCGTTTCCGAATTGTAGAAAAATACTAATAGATTTAAGTACTGTCACTGAAAACTCATTTTTTGTACATTAACCGGCTCCAGATATTTTAATTTTTGAATTCATATTTATTAACCAATCAGCGACGTCGTACGAGACGCGCGATATTCTTTGAATTGGCAGATGATGAAATATCTCTTAAAAATGAAATTTTGGAGGCTCACTTCAGAATGTGATCAACAATATTTTCCTTCCCTAAAAGGAATATTTAAAAATTTGAAGAAAAAAAATTAGCCAATAAGACTGAGATTAATAAATCGAAATTTTAGATTCATCCAGAGCCTACTATTTTATTATAAATATTATCATTTCTTGTTTGCTAACTAGTTTTTCAGTGAACCTTTGTGTTTTGTTCGATCGTTTGTTACACAAACAAAACTGAAATTCTCACACTTAATGAATTATTGACATCTTTCGCATATTTATTCGAGTATACAACATAAAAATTATGTTTAGCCATATTGACAATGCACATGCTAACTTGCTTGCATGCGGCGACAGTAGAAACTAACTTTCTGTCTTTATTTCATGCAGCTGACTGCTGGAATTTCATACACACAGTGAAAACGATGTAAGCCTGTGTTACATAGATCTACACACACATATAGACTCATTTGCCGTGTGTCCTATACTAACGCAATTCATTCGGTTGTACTGTAAAAAAAGATACACAAAATATTTTTGTATGAAGTTGTTTCGCAACGAATCTTTGCAATTCATTTCTTTCAATTTGAAAGAAAAATAATATATAAATAAAAATTATTGAAAATTGTAGATCCGTGTGTGAAGATTGACTTAAGTCTTTGTTTGTACACACATATTCCGCTACTTAATTTCTGTTGATTCATTTATTAGGCAATGAATCCACTCTTCCCAAAACCTCTTTCTGCTACCAGCGTACTGATTGGGATTCGTTTTGTGAGTTTCTTCACGTTAAATTTTTTAACTCTCTGCTGGAAATTGTGCCACTAAGGTTTCTACTTGGCTAAAAGCTGTTATCGATGCTTTTGTGCCATTTCGTAAATACCAGAATCTTCTTGGCTCACAACAGACTGTTCAGTCGCTATAGCCCACAGGGATCACCTTTTCTGGCTATACCAAGGTGATAGCTCTGGTCATAACAAGCATCACTTTGTATCCGCTTATAATAATTGCAAACGCGTCCTCATTGCTCGCTGGTAGAGTGAGGCACCATATAACCTCTCGCATGTTTGGTTTTCGTGACTACTGGCGGCTACGTAAGAGTGCGTGAAATAAGAGTAAGTCCTCAATCTCTCCTCTCTCCAATCCATTTGAAGTATTATTATTTTCTACTGATAATGCAGAATGCTTTGCTCGTAAATTCTCTTCCAATTCTACTCACGACTCATCTGGTGTATATTTGCCTGACTTTCTCTATTGTGTGATATGTATATAACCCCATCCATGGTTTTCACGATCATTTCGAAACTTTATCCCTACAAAGCATGTGGAATCGATGTTATCTCCGCAAGTGTCCTTAAGAAATGTGCTTATGGTGACCATCACCACACACACATCCACCCTTACAAATTCGAATCTCCAACAGCATCCATTCATTGGACAGGAAGCAACGCTGCTATCTGAAGCGACAATTTTAAAATCGCTATATTTTCATATAGTAAATTTTGGGCACTTTTGGGAGAACCGGCTCCCAGAAGTCTCCCCGAAACTCATGCACTGATTGGTCAGTATCGACCAATCAGATTCTCTGCATGTGGAGAATGATTCTTCCTGCGCGGCGCTCCTGATTCAATGACCACCTATATAAGCATAAGAAAAGAGGAGCTGCATTAGTGAGACCTTCAGCTGCCAGAGAAATCCACGACAGTTGAAGCTATGCGCCCATCTCCTCACTCAACAGTCAACCGCATATTCTATCACACCTACATAATATTTCTCTTGCACGGTAGAACTGTTTAAAACATTTATAACAGACTAAACTCTTTAATTTTCTTTCAGAGAACTTTGATAGACTTCATAGTCAAAGGGAGGCAACTCTTGTCTTACTCTTTACCTGCTTTTTCGTATACATTCTTTATTGTTTGTTTCGTTGAATACAATTTTATATATATTGATACCTATGCCTTTTCCCTTTCTTTTACATCAGTTTGGGTTCTGTTGTGGGGCAGACCTCTTTTACACAAGATTGACTCGTCCAAAGTATACTTATACTTACAGAGAGAATACCTGCGGGTTGAGATACGTTGAGTCAGGGTGAGAGATACGGAGACACAGGGTGTTCACACACAGAGAGAGAGAGAGAGAGAGAGAGAGAGAGAGAGAGAGAGAGAGAGAGAGAGAGTTACGGCTTCACTTACAGAGACTTGTACATATACTTTCTACTAACCCGCATTCCTGGACTACTAATCTTCACTTCAAGTCTGTATTCTTACGTTTAATACACTTATTTTTCTATCTCAATTACTGGCGTTGTTTATTTATTTGTGCAGGATTCCATTCCCGGAATCCACAACAGGTTCCTAAACAAATTAAGCAAAATTAAATAAATGTGGTAAAAGGCCGCCACATGCTACTGAATTAGTCCCTAACCCTCCATCGTTTGCAATAGAAGTCTTGTTGTTTCTTACTTTCCACCTAGTTGGAAATCCTCCTTCGTAGTTCCTGTTTTTAAAACACTGGTGAACAGTCCGAGCTTTTGAACTATCTGTAAAATAACCACAACGGTAATGGTAATAGTAATTCTCAATTACTTTATTCTCGTACCAACGAGATACAAATACAAAAATATATCTGGCCCCCGGCCACTCAACTGTTTATATAACACTGGATGAGGTAACTTATGTCTGCCTGTGAATGTCCCTGGTTATCTACTGAGGCCTTCCATTTCTACTCTACACTATCGACCTCTTAGACTTCTATCACTTTTTTGGTAAAGTACTAGAGGCTCTGAGTTGGTTAAGCATCTCACCGCGTAGGTTCTTCTTCAAACAAACAATATCAGGTCAACGGCCGATTTACTGACGGTTTTTGCTGAAAGAGTCTGTCAAACTTTAATCATGAATGACGAAGCTCGGGCTGTTGCTTAAGATATCTCGAGATCGTTTGACAGAGTTTGGCATGCTGGTCTTCAGAAGCTGAAGGGTTAGGGTGTTTCTGGCCGATTTCTTTTATTTGATTCAATATTTCTTTTCAAATCGTGTAATGAAGATCCACTCTTCTAGATAATTTTGCAGTAATGCGGTGTTTCCCAGGCCTTCCTTGGTTGGACCTACTCTCATCAGTTCTCGACTTGGTATCTATGTTAACTATTTACTCCTGTCTTAATGGTAAGTCTGATTGGTTCGATAAAATCAAAGTGGCAGCTGATCATGAAAATGACTTTCAATCTGTTGTTAAATGGGGCAAGAAATAGCTTGTTAATTTTAAAGCTTCCCAAACAAAACTGCTCTCTTGTAATCGTCTGAGAGAAACTTTTTGTCTTCCATCAGCATGGCCAATGCTAACCTCCAGGCAGGGCTGGCTCAACTCGGGCAGTCGTCCAGGGCACCATCATGCCGTCATGCCATGTGTTTATGATCTTCCAAAACTAAAGGTTATAAAAACATACTTGCGGTAATCTTTTACTCAAGAAGTATTAATTTCTTTGGCTATTTTGTTAATAGAAATTGATCTTGTAAAGAAGATAGGTGTAGAAAGTGCCATGAAAAGATATACAGATCTAAAGACAAGAAATGTTTTAGGTAGGATAATGAATGCTTTATTTAGCTTATATTAAGTTGTATATTGTAATAAACTCTACATTTTCAGTTTTTCTCCTAAAAAAATATACTTGTAAGGGAGTCGAAGTTCAGCTTGCCCAGAGTGCCAACAACAATAAAGCCGTCACTGCCTCCAGTTTAACAATGTTTTCCACTAACTCATTTCATTATCAAAAATATTAATACTTTGTAACTGAAGAAGTTTTTTTTTTGTAGTAGAAACTAAGAGATTGTATTGCTAGACAATTTCCGTACATGTAAACAGGAGACTCGAGTCAGTACAGATATAGTTCTAAATAAAGTTTCAAGGACATACTGAGGACACATTGGGGACACAAAAATTGACTCATTGCTCCTTGGAAATGGAAAGATTATATTGAATCCATTGTTAGGTCTGCTGCTAGGAAAATTGTTTCACTATGTAGAGCTAGACAATTTTTCTCTCCTGAATCTATCTTGCATATTTATAAGTCTACCATTCATCCATACTTTGAATATTACTGCCACATCTGATCTGCTGCAATTGCTGTATATATAGTGTAAAATTTCTGATAGCATTTTTCCATCTCCTACTTGAAGTGAAAGGTATTGTAGGAAATTCAGTCGTCCAGGGTTTTTTTTTTCTTTCAAATTTTGAATGTCAGAATTCCATACAGTAATAAAATAAAGAAAACAGGGTTATGCCGGTTAAATAAAGTATTTTTTTAATTAAGTTCACCCCAAGTAAGGCATTAAAGCCACTAAGATACAAGGGGTTACCGGGTGTGTAAGAATTAGAAAACAGAAACATTACTAAGGAGAGAGAACAAAAGAAGAGTAATCAGGAGGATAGTAGATAGCGATTGACATTGCTTTTAAATTTTTGAAGATCAAATTTGGCTGGAAATCATAGAGCCGGAAGAGAGTTCCAAAGTGAAAAGTTCAAGAAAAGAAACTGTTAGCATAGAACTTACGGTTACATTTAATCAATTCAATTGTGAATTGACGAGACCTCGTCACCAGTCTAGTACAGCACTTAAATTTATAAAGTCTAGGTACATGACATGAAGTGGAAAATTTATATTGAATCAATTAGTAGGACTGATTCTAAGAAAGTTGGTTTAATGTTTCGTTCTAGACTATTTTTTTCTCGCCAGTGTCTATCTTGCACATTTACAAATCTACTATTCGCTTGTGTATCGAATATTGTTATCATATTTTGTCTGGTGTATATAGAGAGTCTTGACAAAATCCAAAGATGAATCTGCTACATTATCTGTCCTGATCTGGCATCTAGACTTCAGTCACTCTTCTACAGCTGTAACGCAGTAGCCTCTCCTATAAATACTTTCATGTTAACTTTTCCAAATAGCTTTTATCTTCGGTGCCTCGGCTTCACGAATTCAATCGCAATACTAGGTTGGCAGCTAGGTCTCAGAATCTTACTGTTGAAATTACTAAGTTTAACTGGAAGTTCTATGCTAATAATTTATCCTGTCGCTGGTGGAACTCTTTCCAGCCCCTCGCTTTCCTGACAACTACAATCTCTAATATTTAAATACAGCGTCAATCCTGTTTTTTTTTTTTACTGTCATCTCTGTTTCTTTTAATCTCAATAAATGTTTGCGTCTTAGTGACTTTCATCGCCTTGCTTGCGATGAAATAATATATAATAATAAAGTGCAGTGTCCGTCCGTCCGTCCGTCCGTCCGTCCGTTCGTTTCTCGATCTAGGCGAATCATAAACAAACTGAAATAACAAGTAGTAACTATTGTAATTAGACACATCTAATTAAACTGCAATTAATATATAAGCGGGGCACGGTACGTTGCTCATGTGTTCTTTTCTTGAGAATTGCACACAAAATAAATGTAAATAAATTACGGAGATCGGTTGGGTATACGAAGAAAGATTATGCCGAATTAAGGTATCGAATAAAGATAAAATAATTTTATTATTTCTAAATTCTTATAAGTTTACGTACATAGGATGCTGAAGGTAAAATGCCGAAGGCCCAAAAGCCCTCCGCAGAAGCTAGTGTAAATTCCGCTCGAAGGGCGGCTTCTAGGCTAGTTAAAAATAAAAGAAGTAATAGTAACATTTTGTGTAATTTTAGAAATAAAAACGAATGAAAACAAATGAAAGGAAATGCTTAACCAGTAATATAATGTATAAAGATGCAGTAAAAATACCAACAAAAAAGAACATTTTTTATAATGGAGCAGCATACAAAAACATTAAAACAAAGGTATAACCATAAAATATATTTCGAAAAAATATGTTGATATTGTATATGAACAAAAAGAAAAAAATGCCCCAACCAGAATTAAATGACTTGATTTTATGAAGTGTTTGCTTGATTTTGCGGAGTGTTTATCGACGAGACTGATGAATGTATTTATTTGTTTTTATATTTTTTATTGTACGTTGGTTTGAAGTATATCATGTTTTTTTTTCTGTTGACATTTTATTATGTTTGGTACGAATATTAGTTTTGCTGTGAAATCCTTTTGAGTACTCCTGTTGAGTAAAAAGAAAACGAGAATGAATGGATTAGACCATAGAATACCAGAGGGGAGGGGGAGATGTTTACATTCGGAATTAGCTTAAGACAATACCTCCTCTTTACATTATCGTTACTCGCACATCAGTTAGAGAAGGAAATGCATTAGGAGGGGTTCTTATTTAAGGAACTAACTGTATATTACCTATTAAGTTTTAACTTAGTATAAATCGAAATATCCACTACCAGAATAAAATCGAGTGCAGAATTAAGACTATCCTTATTATTAGGATTTTTTTCCTTAGGGAGAGGGAAAACCCCAGGTCCCCATGAAATAATTAGAATACTGTAGGAGTTTAAAAGTATTTTCAACGTATTTCTCTTCCTCATATGAATATTCTGAAGCTTTTGAGATCAGCACAGTTGTTCTTTGAGGTTCTCTCTTCTGTTCTACTTCCTTTCTTTCTCTTTTTATTATAAACGATCTGCCTAGGAACATTCTTAGATTACTAGTAAATATCTATGCAGATGATATTTCATCTTGACTTCATTAGTTACTCTCAACCAGTCAGTGGTATGCGCCCCCTCATCCCAGAACCCTCGTCTGAAACATGGACCTTACATTCTCCGTCTGCTGTGTATCAGAAACTGCCTGAATCGCCTCTGGGGCGGTTGTTAATATAAAACCGCGTGTATTACAAATCCTTCCCAAAAGTGCAAAACAGGATGGAAGAGTCATGTCACGTGCTTCTCTATTCGGCGGGTGGGTGTGAGCCCAGATCACACCGCTTGTGCACTCTGTCTCCTTAATGATCTCGTGGGAATTGCGTGCAGTATCTATTCCAACATTATATTACAGTTTCTCTTGCATTCTGTACTTCGTGTGGGTATCAAATTCTTCAAGCCTTCTTCCCTCATGAGGGAGTACAATAGTAATTTTTAATTCAGCCTGTGTTCTATCACAGAACACTATTTTTAACACAGTCACCGCTACTGGCTACGCAATTTTGCCAGTCTATACAGTTTTAATAGGCTATCGTTAGGGGTCAAAGTGGCACCTAGCGTTTTTCAACAAGTAATGGATATGATGCTAATTAGTTTAGATTTTGCCGTTGCATATTTAGACGACGTACTCATAAAAAGCGAAACTAGATGGCAACATTCAAAATACCTGCAACAAGTATTTCAGAAAATAAAGGATTACCTGTTAAATTTCAGTGAGGAGAAATGCCAATTTTACAAGAGCAATAAAACATTTGAGAGAAATAATTGATGCAAATGAACGTAGACAAGACCCATCAAAGACAAGGGTTATTAACAATATGTTTGTTTCGACAAACGTTGCTACCACAGAATTATTTCTAGTATTCACAATTTAATTACAATTTTTATGTGCCAAACCGTCCTGGGTAAGACGATAAACTACGTCCAGCAGCAAGGCATCTTGAGGAGCGTGTAACCACGTCTTAATTGCTGGTGTCCTCAGGTCCAACCTGACCTGGGCTGGTAACACCTGTTAGAGTCCCAGCTATGGGCAAATAGTTAACAATTACCAGTAATTACTTTTTTGAAAATAATTATTACCAGCAATAAAAATTTGAAGGAAATATATTACCAGAAACAGATTTTTGACAAAACAAAATATTACCAGCAATAAAAAATTTTGTCGGCATTGAATGACTCATTGAGGTTGATATGCCGTAAAATAAAATAAACCAAACCAATCTAAACCAAAGAATACATATTCTATTCATACGAATCTATCCTAAAAATGTTGTCGGCATTAAATAACCCATTGAGGTTGATATACCGTAAAACAAAATAAACCAAACATGTGCCAAACATGAATAAATTGAAAGCGCCTTTAAATAAATTATGGAAAAAAGATGCACTGTGGAATTGGCTTTATGATTGTCAAAAAGTTTTTGTAGCCAAAGAACATGTTAACATCTGAATTATCGTTAACACATTTCAATCCTGATTTTGAAATCATAATAGCATCAGATTTAAGTGATTATTTGGAGCAATTATTTGTCTTAAATTCAAAGATGATAAAACGAAAGTTGTCCATGCATCTAGAACGCTAATAACGGCTGAAAAAAGTATAGCCAAATTGAAAAGGAAGTGCTGGCAATTATTCCGCTGGACGCACTGTATTACTATATTCTCAATCCATGTCCCAATGTGATTAAGCCCTTCCTGACTCAACTTCTTGACCCAGTGGTTTCCTTACAGTTTTACAAAGCAGCAACAGTAGAAAAAAGAAAAGCAAAAGAAAAAAGTAAAAATTAAAGTAAAAGAAAGGAAAAATGAAAGTAAAGAAAAAGTAAAAGAAAGAAAACAAAAATAAAAGAAAGGAAAAAAAGGAAAAAAGAAAAGTAAAAAAAAAGAAAAAAGAAAAGAAAGGAAAAAAGGAGAAGAAAAAAGGAAAAAGAAAAGAAAGGGAAAACGAAAATAAAAGAAAGGAAAAAAGAAAAAGAAAAGAAACAAAAGAAAGGAAAAGAAAAGAAAGAAAAAAGAAAAAGGAAAAGAAAAAAAGGAAAAGTAAAAGAAAAGGAAAATAAAATAAAAAACGAAAGGAAAAAATAAAAATAAAAGAAAGAAACGGAAGGAAAAGAAAAGAAAAAGAAAGGAAAAATGAAAAGCAGAAGAAAGGAAAAATAAAAGAAGAAAAGAACGGGAAAAAAGAAAAGAAAAATGGATGGAAAAGAAGAAAGAGAAAAAAGAAAAGTAAAAGAAAGGAAAAAACAAAAAGAAAAGAAAGAATAAGAAAATAAAAAAAAGAAAAGAAAGGAAAAAATAAAAGTAGAAGAAAAGCAAAAAGAAAAATAAAAGCATGAAAAGAAAGGAAAAAAGCAAAATAAAGAAAGAAAGGAAAAAAGAAAAGTAAAAGAAAGGAAAAAGGAAAAGAAAAGAAAGGAAAAAAGAAAAGAAAAGAAAAGAAAGGGAAAAGAAAGAAAAGAAAGGAAAAAAGGAAAGTAAATAAAAGGAAAAAGTAAGGGAAAAAGAAAAAGAAAACAAAGAAAAAAGGAAAAGAAAAGAAAGGAAAATGAAAAGCAGAAGAAAGAAACGAAAGGAAAAATAAAAATAAAAGTAAGGAAAACAGAAAAATAAAAGAGAGAAAAGAAAGAAAAAGGAAAAGAAATAAAAGAAAAAAGAAAAATCAGAGAAAGAAAAGAAAGTAAAAACGAAAAGTAAAAGAAAAGAAAAAAGAAAAGAAAAAGAAAGAAAAGAATGGTAAAAAGGAAAATAAAAGAAAGGAAAAAAGAAAAGTAAAAGAAAAGAAAAAGAAAGAAAAGAATGGGAAAAAGGAAAAAAGAAAAGTAAGTGAAAAGAAAAAAGAAAAGAGAAAGAAAAGAAAGTGTTATGGTCCAAGGTTAGGACCAAGGAAGAACAACACGAACACAAGAGTAGAAATAACAAAGATATATTACACAGAATAATAATACAAGATGTGAAAGGTGTTAGTATGACTGTCAGTCTGGTTTGGAGTGAACTACTATTGACTCGACTCGATTCCGTCTCGTATCTCTTGAGAGGCGCAGTATTCATAGTGTCAGGAAGAGTTCACTCTGTCGTTATAGGTAAGGTCCCATAACACACCCCTTCCAAAGCTTTTAACTCGCAGGGATCTTTAATATTTTTCCTCTTCGGATTAATCATCAAAGGCTCTGTAAATTTTCGTTTTCTTCTTGATTTCCGCGGTTCTGACATTGCTTGAGGCCTTTGCATATTGAATGTGTCAAATATTGTGTCCATCACTTCCTCCTCTTCCTGAGGTAGACCGTTAGAATCCTCTAACAGCCTCTTTCTGATCTGATTTAAGTGCCTTTTATGCGAGAACTTCGGACCCTGAATTATGTAAATCACGTTCTCGATTCGTTTCTCTATTGTACCTGGCTCCCAATAGGATGTGTTGTTTTTGAACATTTAAAAAAAAACTTTCCCTCCTGGGTTAAGTTTTCTTTTTGGTACAAACGACGTTGGTGGTTGCTTTGTCTGTTTTGGTAGTAATCTGTCGAATACCGATCTAATTTTTCGGGCGAACATCACTTCCGCGGGTGATAATGCCGATGGCGTAGTACTGTTCGGTGTAATTCTACACACTCGCAAGAATTTTTATAAAGCCTTTTCTGTTGGTACGTCATAAGCTTTACTTAGTTCTCTTTTTAATGTATCTAGAAACCTCTCCGCTTGCCCGTTTGATCTTGGGTGATATGGCGGGGATTTGATGTGTTTCACCTGAAAGGTTTCACAAAATTCTTGAAAATCCGCAGATGTAAATTGTGTCCCATTATCGGTGACTAGACAATCAACCACTCCGAAACGAGCAAACAGCTCGTGAAGGCAATTTATTGTAGTCTCAGAAGTAGGTTTTCTACAACGAAATACTTCTGGCCATTTGCTGTAACTGTCTACTACAATCAAGTAGTAAAAACCATCTAATGGACCTGCGAAATCTACATGGATTCTCGACCACGGTCGATCTGTCTTAAGCCATGGCTTATGGATGATCGGAGGTGCCTTGGCTGCTAAGGAACAACCCTTGCATTTGTCCACCATATGTATAATATCTTGATCCATGTTTGGCCAGTATACGTAACTTGTTTTTTCCTGGGTGGCCCATGTGAAAATCCTTGAGGATTCGCCTTTGTAGAGTTTTCGGGATTACTACTCTTTCATTATATAACAGAACATTATCACACAACGAAAAACTGTCTGATATATGCTTATCTTTTCCTGCAATTTTTGTTTTCGTTTCCTTTATAAATTCATCATTCACTGTTTCGTTTCTTATTTCCTGTAATGTGACGGGGAGGTTTCGAATTGTACTACATAATGATGTTCTAATATCTTCCTCATATCGTAGAGCTGCAATTACTGAATCTTCTAATGGCTCCGTTTTCTTTGGTATTAGTCTCGAAAGACCATCTGCATGCCCGATTTTGTTTGATGGAAGATACTCCAATTTAAAGTTATAGTTTAATAAAATCTTCCTCCATCTTAGCAATCTATTAGCAGTGTAGACAGGTAGACCTTTCTTTGATCCAAATATTGTCAATAACAGCTTGTGGTCCGTCTGTAAGGTAATTTGCGAGTAATTTTGTTCGGCTGGTAGCAACGTTCTTGACGTATGCGCGATGGGTTTTAGTGTCCCATCCGACATTTTATGAAGTATACATGCCCCAACACCATAGGCACTCGCGTCACTCGCGACTATTATTTCCAATTTTGGGTCATAATGCGCTAAAAATAAATCTGCTGATAGAGTCTTAATGATTTTGTCGAAAGTTTTCTGACATTCATATGACCATTCCAAAACTTTTTACTTCTTCAACAGTTCGTTTAGGGGTACGCGTAATTTGTGCATGTTAGGAATAAATTCTTGATAATAATTTACTAAGCCCAAGAAGCTTTGTAATTCGGCTAACTTTTTTGGAGCCGGCATTGTTTTTATTGCCGTGGCTCTTTCTGGGTCTGGTCTTCTTCCTTCTTCGTCAATAATATGGCCCAGATATTTTATCTCCTTCATAAAGAAGTCACATTTATTTTCCTTTACCTTAAAACTGTAGTTTTGTATCTGCCTGAAAACCTTTTGAACGTGTTCCCAGTGTTGTTCAATATTTTTGCTATTTATCAGGATGTCATCAAAGTATGCGATCGTGAAATCCAGTCCGCCTAGCAGTGTCCATTATTTGCTGAAATATCGCCGGTCCGACCTTGATCCCGAATGGTAATCTCTGGAACGTATATAACACTTTATGTCTGTTTATGCACAACAACCTCGAGCTTTCCTCATCTACTGGTACTTGTAGGTATGCTTTGCTCAAGTCTATCTTTGAGAAAAATTTTCCTCCGTTCAACTTTGTGAAATCTTCGTCTGGACTAGGGAGAGGATAGTGATAATCCTTAATCGCTGCATTCAATCCCGTCGAGAAATCAGCGCATACTCGTATCTCACCCGATTTGTTTTTCACGTAAACCGTAGGTGCGGCCCATTGACTTTCTTCCACCTTTGTCAATATACAGGTTTTCACGAGTCTATCCAACTCTTGGTCTAATTTTTTTCTAATGATGCGAAAGGTACATTTTTTTCTTTTTGAAAATGGGTTGTATATTTTCTTTTAGTTCCATTTTGGCCGCCATTTTTTTTACATCTCCCGAGGCCGGTTGAAAATACGTCGGGGAAACTCTCCTTTAATTTCTCCTTCAATTTCTCTGCCTCGGTTGATAACCTTTCCACTTTTTAGCAGAACGTATTTATCGGTAAATCCCAGAGGTCAAATTTCTGCATCCAGTCAGTTCCAAATAAATTTTCCGTATTTTTTAGAACATACATCTTTAATTTCTTGGTCATACCGTTGAACGTCACATTTGTGATAATTTCGCTCTCAAATTTGATTGTTACCGACCTGGCTATTTTATCTGTTTTCAACATGGTCGGTTTGTTTAATTTCTTCCACGTCTGTAAGTTAATAATAGTTAAATCTGATCCGGAATCTAATTGTAATCTGAATTTTTTGTTTAAAATTTCTACTTGTACGTATTTTTGTATATTTATTCCGTCTGCTTGGTCAGTTCTAGTGACTCTTACTCGGCTTTTGCTTTCTTTCTTTGTTCTACAGTGCGAACTTTTATGCCTCACTTTATATGACAAGTCATATAGCGGTATGGACAATCTTTGTACCAATGCAAAGTCCCACAGCGATAGCATGGAATGGGTGGTAGTTTCTTCTGAGATTTCAATTGACTTTTTGTAGTAAAATAATTTGTTTGGTTTGTTTTGAGGAGGGGAAAAACGTGTTTGTCGTTGTACTTTTCGTATGTGAGCGACGCCAGACTCTTCTATATCTTTCGAGTCCTTTTTTACGCTTATACATTTCTGACAGTCCTCAGCCAATTTTTGTAGCGTCAATTCTGGTTCACTCTCAAGTTTTGTTAGAATTCTCCGTTTGATCTCCGCATCTTTAGGCGAAATCCGGCCTTGGACGAATATCAAACATTTAAAATTGTCAGGGCTGAGTTCAGATAATGTAAGGTCATCGCAGTGTTTGTTTACTACGGAAGCGAATGTTATATAGTCTTCGCTATCCTTTTTTGTTAAATTTAAACATTTCCACCTTTTGTGGAATAGTGAAGTGTTCGGACTAAATAATTCCGTTAAAAGTTTCACAGCTTACTTGAAAGTCAACTCATTCGTTTTCCTCGGTAGAATGTAGTCTACGAATTTAGTGTATCTCGCTAGACCCTAGTTTCCTCAGTAGTAGACAAACTTTTTTTGCGTCTGACCAATTCCCGCAATCAAACTCATATGAATCTTCATATCTTCTGAAGTAAGCCGCGAAGCTTTTGTCTTCGTTCGGTGCATAAGTGAAGTCTTTGATAGAGCTCCATATAGCATTTTGCGAGAAGGCCGCTTCATTTCCAGAATGTTGTCCTTCATTTGTTACTGCCCGTAGTAGTAATTCTTGTAGTTCGAGTTGCTTCTCTTCGTTTTTCTGTTGAATTTCCCATAGTTTTTCTTTGTTTTTCTGTTGAATTTCTAATTGTTTTTCT
Organism: Acanthosepion esculentum; assembly: GCA_964036315.1. Classification (NCBI taxonomy): domain Eukaryota; kingdom Metazoa; phylum Mollusca; class Cephalopoda; order Sepiida; family Sepiidae; genus Acanthosepion; species Acanthosepion esculentum. The sequence goes on from OZ038479.1 coordinate 134,511,286, forward strand.
TCGAGCCTAGTCTGTCTTTCCTCATTTTTTTGTTGCTGCTCGAATTGCATTTTCATCAGTTCCAATATGGTTGCCTTAAAGTCTTCCATTTTTACACCGTAATTTTGTGTAACTATTTTCTCAGGTCTTTGTCGCCTGTTGTTCTGGAACCTTAGTACGAAAAAATCTTCCTGCGTAGAATTCGATTCTGCTTTGGCTGACAGGTAAAATTCATGTCTTCGTTACCACTGTTAAGGTTGGTGTCCAAAAAAAAAAAAATTTTTTTATCTTTTTTTTTTTCCCGCGTAGAACTTGTTTTCTTTTCTCAATACCTCTGTCGCCTCTGTTATGGACGACCGATAGCAAAAATGTTTTTTTTTAGATTCTCCGCGTAGAACTTCGTTTCTTCAATATCCTCGTCGCCACTTTTATGGTTCAAGGTTAGGACCAAGGAAGAATAACACGAACACAAGAGTAGAAATAACAAAGATACATTACACAGAATAATAATACAAGATGTGGAAGGTGTTAGTATGACTGTCAGTCTGGTTTGGAGTGAACTACTATCGGCTCGACTCGATTCAGTCTCGTCCCTCTCTCTTGAGAGGCGCAGTATTCATAGTGCCAGGAAGAGTTCACTCAGTCGTTATAGGTAAGGTCCCATAACAGAAAGAAAAAAGGAAAGAAAATGAAAAGTAAAAGAAAGGAAAACAGACAAATAAAAAAAGAAAAAAGGAAAAGGAGAGAAAGAAAGAAAAGGAAAAGAAAAAGAAAAAGAAGAGAAAGAAAAGAGGAAAGAAAAAAAGAAAAGTAAAAAGGATTAAGGAAAAGTAAAAAAAAGAAAAGAAAGAAAAAAGTAAATGAAAGAAATAAAGAAAATTAAAAGAAAGGAAAAAGTAAATGAAAAAAGAAAAGTAAGAGAAAGGAAAAAAGAAAAGAAAGGAATAAAACAAACTTAAAAGAAAGGAAAATAGAAAAATAGCAAAAATAAATAACGGAAAAGAAATTAAAGAAAAAGATGAAAAGGAAAGTAGAAGAAAGAAACGAAAGGAAAAATAAAAATAAAAAAAGGAAAACAGAAAAAGAAAATAAAGGAAAAAGAAAAAGAAACAAAAGAAAGGAAAAGAAAATAAAGGAAAAAAAAGTAAAAGAAAGGAAAAAAGAAACAGAAAAAAGAAAAATGAAAAATAAAAAATAAAAGAAAAGGAAAATAAAAGAAAGAAACGAAAGGAAAAACTAAAAATAAAAGAAAGAAACGGAAGGAAAAGAAAAGTAAAAGAAAGGAAAAATGAAAAGCAGAAGAAAGGAAGGTAAAATAAAAGAAAAAAAGAAAATAAATGGATGGAAAAGAAGAAAAAGAAAAAAGAAAAGTAAAAGAAAGGAAAAAACAAAAAGGAAAAAGGGAATGTAAGAGATAAAGAAAACGACAAGAAAGAAAGAAAAAATCGTAAAAAGGAAACGAAAAGAAAGTAAAAAGAAAAGTAAAAGAAAAAAGAACGAACGAAAAGAAAGAAAAATGAAAAAAATGAAAAGTAAAAGAAAGAAAAGAAAAAAGTAAAAGAAAAAAAGAAAGAAAAATGGAAAAGAAAAGAAAAATGAAAAGTAAAAAAAGGGAAAAAGTAGAACAAAAGAATGAAAGAAAGAAATGAATTAAAAGAAAAAAGATAAGTAAACGAAAAGAAAAAGGTAAAAGAAATGTAAAAGAAAGAATAGAAAGAAAAAGGAAAAGAAAGGAAAGGAAAAGAGAAAATAAAAGAAACAAAAAATAAAAGGAAAAGAAAAAAAGGAAAGAAACTAAAAGAAAGGAATAAAGAAAAATAAAAGAAATATAAAAGAAAGAAAAGAAAGGAAAAGAAAAGAAATGAAAATACAAAACAAAGAAAATGTAAAATAAAAAAGAAAGGAAAAAGAGAAAAGAAAAGAAAGAAAGCAAAAAAGAAAGAAAAAAAGGAAAAGTAGAAGAAATAAACGAAAGGAAAAATAAATATAAAGAAAGGAAAACAGAAAAACAAAAGAAAGAAAAGAAATTAAAAAGGAAAAGAAAAAGGGACAAAGAAAAATAAAAGAGAGAAAAGAAAGGTAAAAGATAAGAGAAAAGAAAAAGGAAAAGAAAAGAAAGAAAAAAGAAAAAGAAGGAAAAGGAAAAGTAATGGAAAAGAAAATGAAAAGGAAGGAAAAAGGAAAAGAAAAGAAAGAAAAAAGAAAAGTAAAAGAAAGGAAAAAGGAAAAGAAAGAAAAAGAAAAAGAAAAAGAAAAGTAAAAGAAAGTAAAGTAAAAGAAAGCAATAAAGAAAAGGAAAAAGGAAAAAAGAAAAGTAAAAGAAAGGAAAAAGGAAAAGAAAATTGGAGAAAACAAACATAAAAGAAAGGAAAACAGAAAATGAAAAAAGAATAATGGAAAAGAAATTAAAGAAAAAGATAAAAAGAAAAGGAGAAGAAAGAAACGAAAGGAAAAATAAAAATAAATAAAGAAAAACAGAAAAACAAAAGAAAGAAAAGGAATTAAAAAAGAAAAGAGAAAAGGAACAAAGAAAAATAAAAGAACAAAAGAAAGGTGAACGGTAAAAGAAATGAAAAAGGAAAAGAAAAGAAATGAAAAAGGAAAAGGAAAGAAAGGATAAAGGAAAAGAAAAGAAAGGAAAAATGAAAAGGAAAGAAAGGACAAAGAAGAGTAAAAGAAATGAAAATGAAAAGAAAGGCAAAAAGGAAAAGAAAAGAAAGAAAACAAAAAGTAAAATAAAGAAAAAGAAGAAAGGAAAGGAAAAAGTAAAAGAAAAGAAAAAAGGAAAAGAAAGAAAAGAAATGGAAAAAGAAAGATAAAAGAAAGTAAAGTAAAAGAAAGGAGAGTAAAAAAACAATAAAGAAAAGTAAAAGAAAGAAAAAGTAAAAGAAAGAAAAGAAACGGAAAAAGAAAAGTAAAAGAAAGGAAAAAGGAAAAGAAAATAGGATAAAACAAACATAAAAAAGGAAAACAGAAAATGAAAAACAAAAATAGAAAACAAAGTAAAGAAAAAGATTAAAAGAAAAGAAGAAGAAAGAAACGAAAGGAAAAATAAATATAAAAGAAAGGAAAACAGAAAAGAAAAGATAGGAACAAAAATAAAAGAACGGAAGAAGTTTAGTAAACGAAAGTAAAAAGGGAAAAGAAAAGAAAATGGGAAAAGAAATGAAAAAGGAAAAGAAAAGAAAAGAAAAAGGAAAAGAAAAGAAAGGAAAAAGAAAAGGAAAGAAATGAAAAAGGAAAAGAAAAGAAAGGAAAAAGAAAAGGAAAGAAATGAAAAAGGAAAAGAAAAGAAAGGAAAAAGAAAAGTAAAAGAAAGAAAAAGAAAAAAGAAAAAGGAAAAAGGAGAAATAAAAGAAAAGAAAAAAGAAAAGTAAAAGAAAGAAAAGAAAGAAAAAGGGAAAGAAGAGAAAGAAAAAAGAAAAGTAAAAGAAAGGAAAAAAGAAAAATGAAAAGAAAGGAAAAAAGAAAAGTAAAAGAAAGAAAAAGAAAAAGGAAAAGAAAAGAAAGGAAAAAGGAAAATTAAAAGAAAAGAAAAAAGAAAAGTAAAAGAAAGAAAAAGAAAAAGGAAAAGAAAAGAAAGGAAAATTAAAAGAAAAGAAAAAAGAAAAGTAAAAGAAAGAAAAGAAAGAAAAAGAAAAGGAAGAAAAGAAAGAAAAAATAAAAGGAAAAGAAAGGAAAAAATGAAAAGAAAAGAAAGGAAAAAGAAAAGAAAAGAAAGGAAAATTAAAAGAAAAGAAAAAAGAAAAGTAAAAGAAAGAAAAGAAAGAAAAAGGGCAAGAAAATAAAGAAAAGAAAGGAAAAAGAAAAATGAAAGAAAAAATGAAAAAACAAAAAGGGGCAAAAGAAAAGTAAATAAAGAAACGAAAAGAAACAAATAGAAAAGGTCGAAACAATTGAATCGATAAAGTAAGTTAAACAGGCACAACATTCAGTAAACAATTCTGTCGTCTTTGGACTTTACTCGGAACTGTAATTCTATAATTAAAACTCGAAAAAGCTTTCGAATCCGGAAAAAGAAAATCCGCTAACGAACACAAAATGCAGTGATCGACGTGAGGCAAATTGAAAGGTAACTCAACAAAGAATAAAAGGATTGGCATCCAAAACAAAAATAGAAAAATATTAACAATGATTACGGAATCTGGAATGTATTAACTCCACTTCGTAGACAATCCCGATCATAAAAAAACGGATATAAAAAGCCATGTTCTGAGAATTGAAAAATAATATCATTGTATTAGTAGTAGATTGAAAATTGAGATTGTGTAAGTGGTGTATCCGAAAAAGTTCGAAATAATAATAATCATGGTGATGATGATGATTGCCTGATATGCTCTTATCAGACTTGGTGTCATGATAGGTATATTGGGCTTCGTGTAATTGTATCCCAGCATCACTTTGTTAGCGTGCTGTTTCTTCACTTAATAATAATAATAATAATAATAATAATAATAATAATAATAACTAGTTTTAACCTGTGAAAATGTCATGATTTTCCTATTTAAATATTCTAATGAATCTTAATTCTTAAGTTAATGATTGAGTAAGCACTTGGCCTGTTCTAGGACAATAAAATATCCGTATAAATTCCTTAGCGTAGCTTTTAAAATTTTTAGGCCTAACAACTTTAACAAAATATCGCAATAACAATCATGAATAAGAATGGCGGTCGTTATTTTAAGAAATAAGGGGGTACAAATGAAAAGATTTGAAACTGACAACTTTTTCCATTTCACTGAAATTGCCGTTAAAAATTTCTATAATTTTCTTCTTTTCTGGATGTAAACTGTGTAGAAATTGTCCAAATGTTTTGTACGTCCGAGCGCTTTCGGCTATACATTTAGCCATTATCAAGGATGATTATATCTTTACTTTTAACTGAATGTATGGATTGTTTTATGTATCTAGAGTTATCAGAATGTTTTTTTGTTTTCCAAACATGGTCAGAACACTGTGGCCATATTCATAATTGATTGGATTAAGCATTGGCTTTTCATTCTTAAATATAAAATGTCAGAGCTTCATTAAATTATGAATTAAATTTCTGGCGTACAGTGACCGACCACTACTGTCAGTTTCATGCAGACCGCCTGAAGATTGCGTGAAAGACATGTTTTTATATGTGATCGGCTGATCACATATAAGGATATAAGAAGAGAGGTTACAGTCTTGTTATGGCTTTGGCCAGTTTAGAATTCCCACCCCAGGCCCCCACTTCTGTAAGTATGACCATGGTATTGTAGTGGGGTTTTATCTGGAACCCACGATTTTCAGTTATTTAAAAATATAGGAGAGGGTGATTAGTCCTTAAATCCCCACTCCAAAACGGCGCTAAAATCAACTTTTATTTCATAGTTAACAAATTATCCTACCTTGTCAAAATTACCGAATTTTCCAGGCACCATTTTTTTTTATGTATCAAGAACAATTGGGGGGGGGGGTATATGTATGACAAGTTATAAATTTTTTAAAGTGCACACGAACTTTATGGACACCCTGTATAAGCATGTAACAGACCGTCGCTGCTGGCTGTTGTTGGTTTCAATGTATACTTATATATATATATATATATATATATATATATATATATATATATATATATATATATATATAAAATAAAAACAGACCACTTTAAGGTTCCATATAATAAATTATTTCACCACAGCCTTTTTAAAGTACCGCGGATCATCAGACTTTACTTCCAAAGATTGAAACGAAAAATGAAAAGAAATTTACACATTTTTGACGGCCAGTACTAAGTATATGTATATTAACGAAGTTAGGAAGTGAGTGGGGAGAGAGACATGATTGAGTTAGATGTAATATTTCTATTCTTTCAAATTTAAATTGTTTGAGGAAATCCAGACATTGACACATTAAATTATTAGCTCTGATTTATATTGAGCTCTTTGGATTTTATCCTCCTTGGGTCTACCCATACGGATTACCTAGTTTTTCGTAAACTATATATATATATATATATATATATATATATATATATATATATATATATATATATACACAGGCTGTCCATAAAGTTCGTGTGCAATTTAAAAAAATTTATAAAGAGAATGTGTGTGTGTATGTGTGTGTGTGTATGTGTGTGCATATAGTTCATTAGCATGTATCTATCTCTTTATAAATGAATATATAGATTATGCTTATACAGGGTGTCTATAAAGTTCGTGTGCACAAATAACTTTATTTGTATTTGCGATAGAAATAATATGCAAAAAGGATTAGAAAGAAGTAAATCTATATTTTTTAAGGTTTTATTAAAATTTTATTTAGGTTTCCACATGTCCTCCATCATTCGCAATACAAATATACGATTTTGCAGTTCACGGAAAACATTTGCCAACTGATTTGCAGTAATTCCTGAAATTACATTAGTTATTTTAGCTATACTTAAAACTAGGTACATTAAACTTTATAACATTTTTTACAGATTATTTCTATCGCTAATACAAATAAAGTTATCCAGAGACGGATAGGCAACGTGATTGGCCCTGATCTGTCATCTCGTCTGCAGTCGCTCTCTCACAGACGCGATGTTGCCTCGCTCTGCCTTTTTTACAAGTACTTTCACGGTAATTGCTCCGAGGAGCTGCTTTCGCTTGTCCCTAGGCCTCGTGATTTAAACGTCCCACGAGGCTGGCATTCCGCTCCCACCCCTACACCGTGGAAACTGTTAGATGTAGACGTCTCTTCTACTCCAATAGCTTCATGTCTCGCACATCTCGCCCATGGAACTCCCTTCCCTATTATTGTTTCCCTGACAAATACAATCTCTAACGGTTTAAGTGTAGCGTCAATCGACATCTCCAGTTGCCTTGATCTATCCACTTCCCTTCTCCACATCCTTTCATTTTTCATTCCTATCTGCTCTCGCTCCAAATCTTCTGTAATCCCTTGACTTGATCGACCCACTGTCTTTCTCTTTCTCCACATCCTCTCCTTTACCACTCCTATCTGCTCTTCCTCCAACCCTTCTTTAACCCCTTGCGTGATAGTGGCCTCCAGCCTTGCTTGGGGTGATACGCTTAAAAAAAAAAAAAAAAAAAAAATTTTTTAAAGTGCACACGAATTTTATGGACACCCTGTATAAAGTAAGAATTTTATATATAAATGAAAATTCTGTAAAGATTACAATTCATTATATAAATTTAAACATTTTTGTCTTAATGAATTGTTTTCTCCCCGAAGTAGAGTAGCATTTTTTATATCAAAATTGTGGTCAGTCTCATTACGGTGTGTAACTAATGTGTTTAATGTGTTGAGACTAAAGGACAATTGCCCCAGGCAGGCTCTTTTTATATTAATATTAAATGGCTAAATCCTTTTCAGAACTTGTGTATTTTCTTCCAAATCAGAATGTCAGAGTTTTACCATCAAGGTGACTTCAATATATTTGGATAGATTTCCGATGTTTACATCAGAAAAAAAATTGAAAGATCAGTAGTTCTCAGCCGGGGTCCATATGCAGCCTGAGGGTCCATGTAACATTACTGGGGGTCCAAACAAAAAAATAGCAAATTGGGGGACAAAGGTAATATTTTAGTTGTCCATACAGCAATTTTACTTCAGATTGGTTATTACAACTGAGAATTGGAATTTCTACAGTAATCTACGTCATATTAAAATATTAAAAATAGTAAAAAAAACAATTCTAAAACTAAAAGAAAACAAAATCAAGCCATGTAAGTTAGTGTCCCTTTTAGTAAGTATACCGGAGTTTTGATTGTAAAAGTTGTATAAAAACTGAGAAGGATATATAAAGAAAGAATTATTTACATTGTTCGGACTATTGTCCTCATTTTAGTCGCCATATTTATTACAACGTTTTCCCCCGTTGTACGCTCCGGCTTTCTTCAGGTGGTCGGAATGTCGGACTGAACCCTTTATTTCGCTCAATGGGGTAGACTGTTCTAGTTTCACGTGCCATGTTTAATGAATGCCAGTTATTAGTTATCTCCTGTTAATTTCCCTCTGAAAGTTCTCCACTGCCTTAGCCGGGTATTGAACTGGATCTAACTAACGCCTTTATCCACTGTGCCATGTGTCCTTGAGGGCATCTGTGTATGAATTTCTGGGTATTTTAAACCTAAACGTTGTAATAAATATGGCGACAAAGATGAGGACAATAGTCCGAATAATGTAAATAATGTACATAATACCTCATGTCAGAAATATAGACAGATACTGAAAGTATGAATTATATATATATATAAATGAAAATTATGTAAAGATTACAATTCATTATATAAATTTAAACATTTTTTTGTGAATTGTTTTCTCCCCGAAGTAGAGTAGTATTTTTATATCAAAATTGTGGTCAGTCTCGCGTTTAATGTGTTTATTTATTTAAATTTCTTGAGGCTTCTCCGATGTATTTTTGTGGCAATTTTGAGAAAGACAGCAGCCAAGAGGAATATTTTGAAGGAGACCGTAGGTAAGGCGGTATTCTGAAGAAGACATCAGTTAATGTAGGTATTTGCCTTCAAATTATGTCTTTCCTGTTGGCCCCTTGAAAATACACGCCTTGCCTGCAGTCTCCTTCAAAATAAACCTCCTTCTTAGTGTCTTCCTCAAAATACCTGACATTCCTGTTGTTTCCTTCAAAACACTCCTCTTGCCTGGTGTCTTCCTCGGGATACCTGCCTTTCCTGTTGTCTCCTTCAAAATACACCCCAATGCCCTCGTGACCTTCAAAATACTCCTATTCTTTCCTGGCTTCCTCAAAATTCCTACCTTTTCTGTTGTTTCCTTCAAAAAGCAAACTATTTTGAAGGTGATAGCAATCAAAAAGGGAATATTGTAGCGAACAGATGGCAAGAGGAATATTTTAGAAGGATATAGCAGGCAAGATGTGCATTTTGGAGACAAGGGTAAAAGAAGTTTTATGAATGAGACTGCAATAGAATTTTATATGAGACAACAAGTAAGACAAGTATTTTGAAGGAGGCAATTAAACTAATTTAGCTTTCCGTCTTAATTTCTGTGCAGGTGAGGCCCATACAAATGTGAGAGGTATGCGACAAATGGAGGCCCGAACAGTTATAAACGATGTGAAAAAGAAAGGTATGACACCCAAGGAAATACATAAGGACATGGTGCAGACATTTGCTGAGGACTCCCCTTCCGATGCAACTGTGAAAAAGTGGGATGTGGAATTCGATTGTGGCTGGAACAGCACAGAAGATGACCCTCGGCCAGGTCATCCAAAGACCTCAACCACTGATGAACAAGTTGATGCCATTCACCGTATGGTTTTGGATGACAGACGTCTTACCGTCTAGCAGATAGCTAGGGCCATAGGTATTAGTTCTGGAGACAACAAGTATGACAAGTATTTTGAAGGAGGCAATAGGGAAATGGTTTATTTTTTGAGCAAGACAGTAGTTAAACGAATTTTTTTGATGAAGGCGACAGGATGTTGAATATTTTAGATTGCTTCTTTTCATATTGATTCACCTAACTATGACGTCAGCCATTTTGTAAAGACGTAGTTAATTTATTTTTCAATATGTTTCTCTTTGTTGACTCGATTTGTTTTTCATTCCTCATGCAAAAAAAAATCGACAATGTCACCTTGTGTCTAATGTTCTGATGACGATGTGAAGTATTAACATTTACCTGAACAGGCAATGTTTTATTTGATATAGATATACATACATAAATAGTTAAATAGAGAGATATAGACAGCAATTACTGGGTAGTTAAAAATTATATAAAAAGCCATTTACGTTATATTCGTCAAGTAATTTATTATAATTAGGCCCTTAAACAAATTTAGCACCAGGCTGTCGATAAATGTGTCAACACTTCATAAAAACACCCGTGTTAAAAATGCTTTTCTGCGATATTTTAAACTATAAGTAAGAAATATTTGTTTCAATTCATACAAATTAAACTTTACGAGGGTCGTTCAAAAAGTTCTAAGCTTCACGTAGAGAGGAGAGCCAGAGTTGAACATTTTTGTTGTGGCAATATACTACCACTACTTTTAAATCTAGAAAAACTAATTTAGCTTTCTGTGTTAATTTTTGTGCAGGTGAGGCCCATACAAATGTGAGAGGTATGCGACAAATCTAAAAATGAACAAGATGGAGGCCCGAACAGTCATAAACTATCTGAAAAAGAAAGGTATGACACCCAAGGAAATACATAAGGACATGGTGCAGACATTTGCTGAGGACTCCCCTTCCTATACAACTGTGAAGTAGTGGGCTGCGGAATTCAAGCGGAGCAGGGACAGCACAGAAGATGACCCTCAACCTCTGATGAACAAATACATCGACAATGTCACCTTGTGTCTAATGTTCTGATGATGATGTGAAATCTAATAATGGACAAGATGGATGCCCGAACAGTCATAAACTATCTGAAAAAGAAAGATGTGACATCCAAGGAAATCAATAAGGACATTTGCTGAGGACTCCACCTTCCTATGCAACTTTGAAGAAGTAGGATGTGGAATTCGAGCAGGGCAGGAACAGCAAAGAAGATGGCCCTCGGCCAGGTCATCCAAAAACCTCAACCACTGATGAACAAGCTGATGCCATTCACCGTATGGTTTTGGGTTACAGACGTCTTACCGTCTAGCAGATAGCTAGGGCCATAGGCATTAGTTCTGGTTAGGTACATACTGTTTTAACTGAGATTTTGAAGGTGTCTGCAAGATCGATCCCAAGAATTCTAATACCAGAGCAGAAGCTGAAAAGTTTTGACATTTCCGGGACACTTCTGACTCTCTCCCAGGCTGACCCTGAGAATTTCCAGCGCAGATTTCCAACTCAAGATGAAACCTGGGTTCACCGCTTCGAACCTGAACCAAAGATTCAAAGCAAACAGTGGAAGCACTCTGGCTCTCCACCCACCCAAAAGTTCAAGCAGGCAGCGTCTATTGGCAAGGTGATGGCTTCTGTTTGTTTTCATTCTGAGGGCGTAATCAGGATAAACTACCCGGAAAAGGGAAAAACTATTAATGGAGAGTACTATGCAGCAGAATTAAGACAACTGGGGGAAGCAATCAAGTGGAAACACAGAGGGAAGATGAGGGCTGGTGTGCTTTTACTCCAGGATAAAACGTCCGTTCACACTGATCAGGTTGCAATAACTGAAGCAGCCAACCGTGACTTTGAATAGCTACCCCACCCTACTTACTCACCAAACTTAACTTCATCTGACTTCCTGCTTCCTAAACTCAGATTCTACCTGTGTGGTCGAAGTTTTTGGATGACCAGGACGCCATCTTCTTCTGTGATGGGATTGCAATGCTTAAGCATTGTTGGACCAAGTGCATTGATATCAAGGGGGACTATATTGAAAAATAGTGAAAAACCTATATCTGTCTATATTTCTCAGATGAGATATTATGTACATTATTTACATTATTCGGACTATTGTCCACATCTTTATCGCCATATTTATTACAACGTTTCGGCCGTTGTACGCTCCGGCCTTCTTCAGGTAGTTGGAATGTCGAACTGAACCCTTTATTTCGCTCACTGGGGTAGACTATTCTAGTTCCACGTTGCCATGTTTAATGGATGTCAGTTATCAGTTATCTTCTGTTAATTTCCCTCTGAAAGTTCTCCACTGCCTTAACCGGGTATTGAACTCAAACTGTTTGGGTCCTGTCACTGGATTTAACTAACTCCTTTATCCACTGTGCCATGTGTCCTTGAGGACACATGTCACAGTGGAGAAATTTAAGAGGAGATAACTGATAACTGACATCCATTAAACATGGCACGTGGAACCAGAACAGTTTACCCCAGTGAACGAAATAAAGGGTTCAATTCGACATTCCAACCGCCTGAAGAAGGCCGGAACGTACAACGACCGAAACGTTGTAATAAATATGGTGACAAAGAGGAGGACAATAGTCCGAATAATGTAAATAATGTAAAAAATTTATAGTATTGAATTATTTTCGCTCTCTTCTTCTTTTGGGTGTTAAGTCCCTTCAGGATTTGGGCAATCATGGCTGATGCTACCCCCCAGGAGACTGACTCGTTGCACCATGAAGTGGACAGATTATATTGCTAAGAAAGTTTGTTCACAGACTTTATGAATTTAGCCACGGTACTAGACTAGTGACGAGGTATCACCAATTTCCAGTTGTGTTAGCTAGATGTAACTGTAAGTAAACGTTGTAATAAATATGGCGACAAACACGAGGACAATAGTCCGAATAATGTAAATAGTGTATATAATACCTCATCTCAGAAATATAGACAGATACTGAAGGGACGAAACTTTGTAATAAATATGGCAACAAAAATGAGGACAATAGTCCGAATAATGTAAATAAAGTGAAAAACCTGTCTTGTTTTTCAAAATATTTCTGAGTGAAGCTTAGAATTTTTAAATCGAATATTTTTTCTCAAATTACGTTGTGTTGACAGATTTGTCAATATTTTATAGATTTGACTGATAATCAGATAAATATAATTCCTGTCAGGCGGTGTAATAGTTAGCAAGCATGTCTTACTAGAGCAATTACGACTGAGTCGTGAGTTCAATCCTCACTGGGTGACCCATACTTTCGGCCTTGCACCACATCTAAGCTACGCTTGAAAAATCACTATGCCAATGTATTTTCCTTATCGGAAATAAATTTAATTTAGCTTGTAATTAAAATAAAGTAAAAGCTTTAAAAAGATGTACCGTCTTTAAAATGCATTTCAAACTTTACGTATAACGTTTTTGGAGGTACGTAATATATATATATATATATATATATATATATATATATATATATATATATATATATATATATATATATATATATATATATATATATATATATATATATATATATATAAAACATTTCATTGAATGTGACAGACAAGGTGCTTTGATAATTTATCATGTGATCTAATAATTTTTTTCTTTTCGGATGATAAATTATATAAAAACTGTCTGATTTTTCTTTTTATCCGGGCGCTTTCGGCTATACATTTAGCCATTTTCCAGGTTGAAATATATTAACTGTTAACAAGAAATATTTTTTTATATTTATGTATTTATATTATATTTTTATTATCAAAAAGCGATTTAATAAAAAAAGAAATCGGACAGTTTTTATATAATTTATCATCCGAAACGAAAAAAATTATTAGATCACGTGAGAAATTGTATAAAAAACTAAATCAAAGCACCTCATCTATCTCTGTCGTATTCAATGAAATGTACATGAAAGAAGGATTGCTGCCTAAATATATATATATATATATATATATATATATATATATATATATATATATATATATATATATAAATAAAAAGAAAGTACAGTAAGATATAAAATCCGGTGTTCTTATAGATATTTTTATTTTTACACAATAGTGCTTAATGTAAATTTACAGAGCATTAATATTATAAATTAATTGATTTAAAATATGTTTTTTTTCGCTACACAGTGATAACCATGTTTCAAAAATGGAAGTTAAAGCCTTTGAATTTAATTTTGTTATTAAACTAAAGACATTAGTTCCATTTTCTCGTCAAGCGAATTTTGGAGTCTTGACGAGGAAATGGAACTAATGTCTTTAGTTTAATAACAAAATTAAATTCAAAGGCTTTAGCTTCCATTTTTGAAACATGGTTATCACTGTGTAGCGAAAAATATTTTAAATCAATTAATTTATAACATATATATATGTGTGTGTGTGTGTGTGTGTGTGTGTGTGTGTGTGTGTATGTGCGTGTGTGTGTGAAAAAGAACTTGAAAATGTTATTTAGAGTAACTTTACCGATTTCACAGTTCCATGGTTTTGAAAAGGCAAATTGAGGTAGGGTGTTGCGTATCTATGCTAAATTTCACAAATTTTGAAAATCATAGAACTGTGAAACTGTTAAAGTTACTCTAAATAAATGATTTTAAAAACTCCAGTTGCATTGTCAACTTTATTTTCTAATATATATTTGCCCGTGTGGCATATCTAAAAACAAAATTACTTTCTTACATACAGGATGTATCAAAAATATTTTGTAAAACTTTGCAGCCGGGTTCCTCAAACCAAAACAAGGACAAAAGTCCATATAAATATACGTCCGCAATTCCTACGTTTTTGAGTTATTAAGTTTAAAGAAAGTTTACGGTAGATGGCGCTGTGTTACCATGTAGACTAAGTTACCTTTGTTATTCGTGTACATTTGTGGCTAGCCTGTCTTCAACGTTTAACGCGTGTAGTAGTGAGTTAAGTGAGTGAACTGAATAGCGTCCCGTTTAACAATGGCAGCATATTCATATCGTGAGCAGGCAGATGATTTTTACATACGGCCACGCGTATGGTAATGGACGCAAGACTGCATGGCTCATCAGATTGTGTTTCCAGACTGAAGGCCTCTTTTTATCGTTGCATTGCCGAGACAGGATCCATGCACCACAGACTATGGATCGAGGAAGATCCGTTCGTATGCCTGACCACGAAGAACGTATTCTACAGGATATCAGAGACGATCCAGGTATCAGCACACGTCAAGTGGCTCTAGCATGTCGTACATCTCATACTACCGCATGGAGGGTACTTTAAGAGCAACTCCTCGATTCGTATCATTTGCAACGTGTACAGGAACTTTTGCCCTCTGATCCCTCATTACGGGAGAACTTTTGCCGATGGTTTATTGCACAAACTGCCGATCCATTGTTTATCTCTTCAGTCTTCTTTATGGACGAGGCAACGTTTGGAAGAGATGGTATAACAAATTTACACAACCAACATTTGTGGACGGATTGGAATCCCCATGGTACAATACAGGTTATACACCAGCATCAATTTAATGTGTGAGCTGGAATTGTAGGTGACTTTCTGGTAGGTTCGTATGTTCTCCCAGCACGACTTACAGCAGCTATCTACAGGGACTTTATTTCGAATATACTTCCAGACCTGCTAGAGGATGTATCCCTGCTAATACGAAGATGCATGTGGTTCGTGCATGATGAGGCTCCAGCACACTTTAATCACATTCTTCGCGATGAACTGGCTGATATCTACTATGATGGATAGGTAGTGTAGGACCAGTTCCATGCCCTGCACGTCCTCTCGACCTCAATCCTTTGGATATTTATCTGTAGGGCCATCTAAAACAATTGGTTTATGCAGCAGACATTAATAATGCAGAGACGCCCCACAAACGTGTCATTGGAGTCTGTGAAACCATTCAAGTTCGAGTATTTGAAAAGGTCCGCCAGTCCATGGTCTGACAAGTGCAAGTGTGTGTAGAAGCAAGCGGAGGACATTTTGAACATTTGTTATGGGTTACTGTGTTGAGGTACAACGGTGGCCTTTTGGACCTATGTTTATATGGACTTTTTTCCTAGTGCTGGTGGGAGGAATCCAAGACCAAAGTTTGTAAAAGTATTTTTGATACACCATATATATATATATATATATATATATATATATATATATATATATATATATATATATATACTTGGCCTGACGATTGCGTCTAGCATGAAACAGCTTGTCGCCTCTCAGTGTTGGCTTCAATGTTCACTTTTATATTTACACACGCTCTATCTCTGATATTGAGCACTTAACCCCATAGATATAGCACACCTTAAGAGTATATTTCTTCATATATATATATATATATATATATATATATATATATATATATATATGTATGATGGACTCTCTCGACGATGTCGACGTATGATGATCCGACAATCTTATTTAGTTTTTATGTTTGCGTCATATGTGACACTTCAATCCCGCTAGTGACCTGCATACAAGTCCACATATTGTGCAACAGTGAGGATCTCTGGACATAGCCACAGGAATATTTGCTGACGCTTTTCGTCTCATTAGCCGGTCAATACGACTGATTTCAAGATTTCTGATACCACTCTGGCACTAATATTTTCCGTTATTTCTATCCACAGTAATTCGCTCGAAGTTAATATGGGGCAGATTGACAGCTGAGAGGTGACTCTTTAGCTTGTTTTTATACCTGAGCTGCAGCCGTCCAACAATCTTTTGTTCACTGTCAAGATGGCTGTACAGGAGGATCTTAGGCATTCTGTCATCAATCATCCTTGAAACATGACCAGTCCCACAAAGTTGTGATTGCATCAGGAATGTTGCATTTTGCGAGAATAACAGCACTGGACACCCTATCGTCAAAAGTATAGCCACACACACACACACACACACACACACACACACACACACACACACACACACACACACACACACACACACACAGATGATCGAACCTGAGTCCGCCTTTGTAGAAGAAAACGCCGTTTGTTTCGGCGTGCTTTGCCGCTTGGTGGTTTTCCCTACAAAAACGGATGCGTGTTCGATCCCTGCCGGAGGGCACAGATTTCTCGAATGCGCAGGCCAAAAGACATAATACACTGTTTAATATATAACAATTTGATGTCTCTACAATAATAACGTTTGAAATCTATATAATAAATGCGAATGTTAACGCATCACTGTTTTTTAATTAAAGGGACACAACTCTCTAACTTTCAATAGCTCATATTACAGAAATTTTGAATTGCCATGTTTTCATTACTGTGATTATTTTTGGCGATTATTTTACGTGATTTTTTAATAGACAAGTGGGATAATTCCACAACGTCTTGAAATGCAGAACCCTACTAGTTAACCCATTGAGAAGCCAACATCTCAGGAAAATTGTGAATGAAATTAATGAAGCCAAGCAGTATAGACAATGTGTTAAAATATGGAGAAAAGTGAAAAGTAACAATAACATCATATAATCCAAATCAGCACAGAAGAAATGTCCTGGTCTCAAAAACATTTTAAATCACATTTCGACCCTGACCATACTAAATCAAAATGCGAGCAGATATAGAAAATATACTAATATACATCCAATCATTATAAAGTCCATCTTTAAACATAAACAATAATGAAGCTAGTGATGAGTAAATTAAGAAAGCTATTAAAACAAAAACTAAGGAATAAAGCACCGGTAATATTGAGAATGTAATCTTGAAAATAGCTTACTTTTTCCTGAAATTCAGTAACAAGTTTCTTAATTTTATGAAGCAAGTCTGGAATAAAAAAAAATGCATCCCTAATGGGGAAAGTATTAATGAACATTGTATTAACTAGAAGAATCGATGAGCCGAGTTCGAATTCCAGTCAAATCTATTACATTCATTTACGTGCTAACGCCCTTGAGAAAGGTATGAATCCTCTTCTTCTCACCCCCAGCTATGGGTAAATAGCAGAACAATTTTTATAACTTGAAAATAAATTTGTGAATAATCGAAATTAATTGCGAAATCAAGCGAATGCCGCCCATGAAATAAAAATGATTGTTTGTGCGGAAAGTAAGGACCTACGTACATCAAATTGTCTTTAAATTAAGTGGCGACAGAAAAATTATCGTTGAACTTTTAAAAGGTAAGCTTAAATATTAATTTTTGAAATATTTTAAAATATTTTTCTGTAGTTTATTGTTGCCTATCGCAGACGGCAGTAGTATGGCTCGCAAAAAAGAAATCTCCGCTAACAGAGGACCAGATTGCAATCAAAAGGGCCAAGGCTGCAGCGGTGAGGAAAAGAAAGTCCCGGGAAAATGAAAACCCAGATCAAACGGCAGCCAGGAGAGCTTCAAATGCTGAGAATATGCAAAGCCTTAGGGACTCTCAAACTCCTGAACAAGCCGAAGGCCCAATCAAGATCCCTCAGCAGGTGCTAGCTTAAATGCTGCTTGATAGGTCGGCTTTTAAGCTAGCTCCTTTTTTCAAATAATAGCCATGTTATGTGTAATCGGAGTGGCAGAAAAATATTTTTCACGTGGGCGTTGCTCATTAAGATAGCATTATATAGAAGGAAAAAAATGGTTATTACGTTTTAGTTTAATCGGTTCGTTGAAGTGAATCATGAGGGTGAATTTTTGATTTTCTGACGACGGAAATTCCGGAAAACAGTATCTTTTTCTTTTAAACTATATAGTTTCGTTTTTCTTGGAAATAATCAACCCAAAGGTCATAGGAAATTGACTCACATGAATTGTGAAAATGTAACGTAATCTGGTGTCGTCGAAGTTCATGTGACAAAAATTTTAAACACTCAATAAAAACTTAATCTCTCTTTTTCTGGTTTGGTTTGGTTTATTTTGTTTTACGGCATATCAACCTAAATGGGTTATTTAATGCCGACAACATTTTTAGGGTGGATTCGTATGAATAGAATATGTATTCTTTGGTTTAGATTGGTTTGGTTTATTTTGTTTTAAGGTATATAAACCTCAATGGGTTATTTAATGCCAACAACATTTTTAGGATAGATTTGTATGAATAGAATATGTATTCTTTGGTTTAGATTGGATTGGTTTATTTTGTTTTAAGGTATATCAACCTCAATGGGTTATTTAATGCCAACAACATTTTTAGGATAGATTTGTATGAATAGAATATGTATTCTTTGGTTTAGATTGGTTTGGTTTATTTTGTTTTACGGCATATCAATCTCAATGGGTTATTTAATGCCGACAACATTTTTTTTATTGCTGTTAATATTTTGTTCTGTCAAAAATCTGTTTCTGGTAATATATTTCCTTCAAAATTGTATTGCTGGTAATAATTTTTTCAAAAAAGTATTGCTGGTAATAGTTAACTATTTGCCCATAGCTGGGACCCTAACAGGTGCTACCACCCCGGGTCAGGGTGAACCTGGGAACACCAACAATTAAAAGGTGGTTCCACGCTCCTCAAAACCTCCTCATCAGAGGCATTGCTACTGGACTAACGTCTTACCCAGGACGCGGATGTAGTTTAACGTCTTACCCAGGACAATGTCTTTTTCTGATTCTACGTATATAAGTGTTCTTTTTTGTCTCTGTGTCCACGTGTCCAGTCCATGGTATTTATGGGCACCGATATTATATAACAGTTCATTACTCTTTTCTTTGTTTCCTATGAAATTTTCCTGTTTCTTAATACTTTGTTTAACTTTTGGAAGTCATCTTTTGCTATTCCAATGCACCTTCGGACTTTACATCCACTGTTAAAACACCACCTAGACATTTAAATGTTTACACTGGTTTAATTTTGGTATCACCAATTTTTAATTCGTATGTTGGTCTGTTACTTTTAGTGATAACAATATGCTTTTGCCTTCTTGCAGTTTATCTGTTATGTACCTTACCTATGAACAGGAATGGGCATGTCCCAGTCCGCATAAATTCGTTGGACACTATCGTAAGCGGGTGGTGGTGGTGGTAATATGCTGTCTAAGTAAGATATCACAAAAACAGAAAAGGGGCGTAAGTGTCCAACGTATTTATAAGGATTGGGGCATACCCATTAATGTTCCTAGGTAAGGTATATAACAATTTTTAAACCTCTTTTACTTTTTTTTAAAAGCCTTTCACTCCAAGCAAGGCGGGAAGCCACTAGCACGCAAGGGGTTTTAGAGGGTTGTAGCGAGAGCAAAGAGGAGTGATGGAGGAAAGGATGAAGAGAAGGGTAGGGGATAGATCAAGGCATCTGGAGACGTCGATTGACATTACATTTGAATAGTTGGAGATTATAGATATCAGGGAAACAAGAAAAGGGGAGGGAGTTCCACAGGCGAAAAGTGCGAGACATGAAGCTATTGGAGTAGAAGAGACGGCTACATTTAACAGTTTCGACGGTAAATGGGTGAGAGCGAGATGCCAACCTAGTTGAACGCTTAAATTCATGAAGTCTGGAAACCAGCGAAAGCAGCTCATCAGAGCAGTTATCGTGAAAGTATTTGTAAAAAAGACTGAGGGAGGTGACGGCACGTCTGTGAGAGAGTGACTGCAGACAAGATGCCAGATCAGGGCCAGTTACATTGCATATCCGTCTCTGGCTTTTATCAAGGACCTTGGGACAAACAGAAGGGGCACCAAACCATATATGGCAGCAATACTCCATGCAAGGGCGAATGGTTGATTTGTAGATTTGAAGGATCGACTCCGGCGAGAAAAAATTCCTGACGTGGCATAAGGGAGCCAACTTTCCTAACAGTGGACGAAGTTATCGACTCAATGTATTCGGTCCATCTCAGGTCAGCAGTCAATGTGAGACTTATCAGTCGCAAAGAGGTGCTCTCGTGGAGTTGAGCGTCAGACATTCTAATGGGAGGCAGGGATGGTTCTCTGTGGAGAGTAATAGTGAGCAGTTTTGTTTTTGAGGCATTAAAGTTAACCAGCCAATTCCTGCCCCAGTCCACAACCGATTGGAGGTCTTTTTCGAGACAATTGCTACGTTTAGCAGTGAAAAAATAAATTGTACACAAAGAACACGATGCAATATAGGTATTCTCGGGAGTTTTTCCGAACAAATGATGCAAACATACACGTACATTTAACAACATATTTTATTGCCTTATCAAACTAAATAGAAAGAATATAAAAAGAGGTAAATTAAGCTTCATATAGAGATGCCTTTAGTCGTACGTACATGCATGTAAAATCGAGGAGATCTCGACGCCAGTACTGCGTTTAAATTTAAAAAAAAACTCTAGGTACCATAGTGAAGAGCGATATTTATTTCCGCTGCAAATACAGATAATGTGGCACAAGGCCAAAAATGGAGATGGGGAAATGGACGGTCTTCTTCTGCCCTAACTTTAAACTTAGCTAGCCACAAACACTTTCTTACTACATCCACCATCATACCTCTTGTCTCTATGAAAATCCTAACTGGTCCCCATATGTACAATTTATTGCCTGTGGGGTGGGGAGATAAGACAACAATTTAAAAACTAACCCCAGTGAGTACCATAGCGAAGAGCTCACCCGAACAATTGTCATGAAAAACACAGAGAGGCAACCTTACGGCGGTGGGAAAGTCACTGAAGCCGAGCTGCCAGATCAGGACTGATAATATTGCTGATTCTTCTTTGGGTTTTATCAAGGAATGAAATTACAAACACTTACGCAAATTTAACAACATCTTATTGCTTTGGCAAAGTAAATGTAAAGAATTTAAGAAAAGTAAATGAAGGTGTTTATACAGAGATGTCCTTAGTCGTACGTACGTCAGTATCTGTCTATATTTCTGTGATGAGGTATTATGTACACTATTTACATTATTCGGACTATTGCTCTCATCTTTGTCGCCATATTTATTACAACGTTTCGGCCGTTGTACGCTCCGTACTTCTTCAGGTGGTTGGAATGTCGAACTGAGCCGACCAAACATAGAAATAAATACAATATGGGAACCAGTAATAAGGAGTGCCAGAGAAAAGCGATAATAACAACAAAAATTGCAATATGAGCTCTGATAAAAACATGTATGATAACAGCAAAAACTGCAATATGAGCACTTGTAAAAAAGATTGCTGAATACATTAGGTTTATAATACCCATAAATTCATACATCGATGTCCTCAAGGACATATGGCACAGTGGATAAAGGCGTTAGTCAGATCCAGTGACAGGACACAAAGAGTGTGAGTTCAATACCCGGTTAATTAACATAGCTGATAACTGACATCCATAAAACATGGCACCTAGAACTAGAACAGCGAAATAAAAGGTTCAGTTCCAACCACCTGTAACCGGAGCGTATAGCGACAAACATGAGGACAATACTCCGAATAATGTAGTGTACATAATACCTCATCTCAGAAATATAGACAGATATTGAAGGGCCGAAACGCTGTAATAAATATGGCAACAAAGATGAGGACAATAGTCCGAATAATGTAAACAGTGTACATAATACCTCATCTCAGAAATATAGACAGATACTGAAGGGCCGAAACGCTGTAATAAATATGGCAACAAAGATGAGGACAATAGTCCGAATAATGTAAACAGTGTACATAATACCTCATCTCAGAAATATAGACAGATACTGGAGGGCCGAAATGTTGTGATAAATATGACGACAAAGATGAGGACAATAGTCCGAATAATGTAAACAGTGTACATAATACCTCATCTCAGAAATATAGACAGATACTGAAGGGCTGAAACGCTGTAATAAATATGGCAACAAAGATGAGGACAATAGTCCGAATAATGTAAATAGTGTACATAATACCTCATCTCAGAAATATAGACAGATACTGAAAGGCCGAAACCTTGTAATAAATATGACGACAAAGATGAGGACAATAGTCCGAATAATGTAAATAGTGTACACAATACCTCATCTCAGAAATATAGACAGATACTAAAGGGCCGAAACGTTGTGATAAATATGGCAACCAAGATGAGGACAATAGTCCGAATAAGGTAATTAGTCGTACGTACGCGTTTGCAAAGTTCTATTGTAAAAGTTAAGAGATTTACAGTTGAGAATTAAGTATGTCTGTATCTAATCTAATAAGCTCAAAGTATAGTATGCTATGTAAGGCCACAAATGGCCACAAAAACCGAATGTGCTTTCTTATTGACATGGTACTTCCTCCAGATTGTAATATATTTTTGAAGATCTTCTAAAAAACTATAAAAAAACAAGGATCTTGAAGTTGAACTTTTAAAAATATGTGGCACATGAGGACACCAATAATTCCAGTTGGTGTTGGAGACCTCGGTTTGATTGGAAAAGGTTCCGATGAACTCATTGAAAGAATGCCCGGTGGCCCACGCTTTAAAGAAATACAAAAAAAATTATACTCACAAGTACAGCTTACACATTACGAACGGTTTTATCTATGTAAAATGCGTGTGACCATAGGTTGTCTGTCTTTCTTTTTGTACAAAAATGCACAATGGAAAATGTCATGATGCCATATCTAACCTTAGCTCTCTGGTTGGGACCCGGAAGGAAATGAGCACAGAAATCAAAGGAAAATAATAATAATAATAATAATAATAATAATAATAATAATAATAATAATAAAAAAAGAAGAAGAAGAAGATTACATATATACGTACAATTGTTTTTTTTCTTTCGGCATATCTCGCAGACATTTAAAATCACTTTCTGTGACCTTTTCTTACGAGGCCTATATTAAGACTTATACACTTTACAATGCAGACAGACTGAACATTCAAAGCTCATCGGCCAGATACAGAAATCTAGGACTCCGAAAATATAATGAATGTGCTTTCTTATTGACATGCCAGTTCCTGTATATTATTATGTAACTTTGAAGGTCTTTGAACGAATCAAAATACAAGGATCTTGAAGTGGAAATCTCAAAAATGTGGCACATGAGGACACCAATAATTCCAGTTGGTGTTGGAGCCCTCGGTTTGATTGGAAAAGGTTCCGATGATCTCACTGAAATAATTCCCGGTGGCCCACGCTTTAAAGAAATACAAAAAAATTATACTCGCAAGTACAGCTTACACATTACGAAGGGTTTTATCTATGTAAAATGCTTGTGACCATAGGTTGCCTGTCTTTCTTTTTTTACAAAAATGCACAATGGAAAATGTCATGATGCCATATCTAACCTTAGCTCTCTGGTTGGGACCCGGAAGGAAATGAGTATACAACAGAAATCAAAAGAAATAATAATAATAATAATGATAATAATAATAACAGTGATGTTCATTAGTAAAGGCGAGATGCAGTAACCGATTTTATAGTGCCATTAATGGTACACCAATTGTTCGACGCCGCTAAAACTTCATGGAATGCAGTGTAAGCTCTACAGGGAGTTGACTGATGGATTGAGTTGTTGATCTGGGATGTAATTTGATAAAATATTCCTATTTATTAGTTGGTTACCGACATTGTCAGTCATTAAAGTTCTTTTTTTTTGTTTACATTTTTATACTTATTAGTATTTTCTTGGTTTCCTAGAAAACTTTGACGATAAATTGTCTGATGTCTGAGTAATTTCGATTTTCGTCAGCCATTATCAAAGGGCTTGCTGTTAAGAATGCTGTGACTGTATGCATGCATTATATTTTTTGAGTTATATCCGTTTTATCGTTCTTCAGATATCGCGTCTTCACACATCCTGTTGGCTTTTGAAAGTGCTAGGTCTTCAGACGTCAGTTTACGGTGGCATATTCTTTTATTTAATTATGAAATATATTTACTATGTGGTTCCACAGAAGGATGCTGTGAACATCATTGAACGAACACGTGAACAATGGAGAAGTTTTAGAGAAAATGTTAACAAAAAGAATACGTATAGATCAGAAAGAGACAGCTGAAATATCCAGGAGGCATAATGAGGAAAGAGGTCTTGGAAATTTTGATACTAACAGGACATACTGAAGGCAAGATGGACGGAGGAGAACAATGCATAATCTACCTAGTGAGCTTGTGTAAATGGATGGTAAAACAGGGTTTAGGAGGGATAACAAAAAGACAAAATTTAGTAAGAGCTGCAAAATTATAGAGAGTCATGATCGCTAACGTCCTGAAAGGACACAGCACATGGAAGGAGATACAGGGGTTGGACAAAATAATTGAAACACTTGTTAAGTTCAAAGAAAATTTATTTAATATAGAGTTGGTCCTCCTTTAGCCTCACAGACAGCTTTAATACGCCTAGGAATGGAATCATACAGCTTCCTGACTTTATCCAGAAGAATTTTCAGTCATTCTTCCATTAACACCTTCTCCAGCTCTTTATGACACGACGGTGGAGGATAGCGGCTCCTAACTTGTCGCTCCAAAATGCACCACAAATGTTCAATAATATTGATATCTGGAGATTGGGGTGGCCACTCCATGTGTTTTAGCTCACTTTCATGCTCTTCATACCAATTCTTAACCACTCGAGCGGTATGTATTGGAGCATTATCGTCTTGGAAGATGCAGTCACCATCAGGAAATAAAGTCTTGGCCATTGGATGAACATGATCTCCCAAAATGTTCAGGTAATCTTTGCTGTTGATTCTACCATGCAGGGCAACTATTGGACTGAGACATTTCCATGATATGGCGGTCCAAACTATCACTGATTCACCTCCATGCTTCACTGTTGGAAGAAAGCAGTCAGGGTTGTAAACTTCTTTGGGCTGCCTCCACACATAAACTCGCCCTGAAGTTGGGAAAAGAGAAAAACAGGACTCGTTTGAGAATATGACTTGCTTCCATTGATCTACAGACCAGGCATTGTGATCTCTGCACCACTTCAACCTCTTCTGAATGTTGCGAGTGGAGAGAAGAAGTTTCCTTACGGCGGCTCTTCCATGATATGCAGCCTTATGGAGCTCACGACGAACAGTTTTAGTAGAAACTGGACTATTCAGATGATTATTCAACTCAGAAGTCACTTTGGCCGCAGTAGTCCGATGATTTTTTGCCACATTGCGTTTCAATGCACGTCAGTCCCTGACAGTAAGTTTGCAAGTCCGGCCCAAATTGCTACTGTTGCTAGTGGTCTTGCCCTGTTTCTCGAATTGCATCAGTGTTCTTGATATGGTAGCTCTTGAAAAACTAAACAGTTCAGCAACCTTAATGATCGAGGCTCCTACCATGCGAGCTCCAACAATTTGCTCTTTTTCGAACTCGGAGAGGTCACGCATTTAGCTTAAATTTTACTAAATTCTAAAAATAAATAAGACAAAGACAGTAAATTAGATAAATAAACATATTTACAATAGATATAACCTGTAATTACGAAGTTTTAGTTAAAGTTCTTAATATAATAGGTCTTTGAAATATAGGAGTGGAATTTGCAACTGTTCCAATTATTTTTTTCCAACTCCTGTATTTGTTTCTAAATTAGATATATTTTTTTTAATGTTGGGATTCTTTTTATGATAATCGATTCTAGTATTTGTTGTTTGTTTATGCGATATCACTTTTTTGTTATTGATAACGATTTGTCAGATATCCTGTGCATTCAATAGAATGTAACTGATCTATCATTGGAGAAATGGCAAGTTAATCCATGCTACAATGTAGTGGTTGTGTTACCAATGTGAACAGTTTACAACTTAGGCTGGTGATATAAAAAATCATAATTAGTCAATGCTGAATAAAATTTTGTTTAATATTCAGAGCAATACAAAGTTGTTTTTTTTTTTTTTAAATATTTTACATTTTACATTTTACATTGTAAAGTTAATTAAATATGTCGTATTTTTTTATGAGATAGGTAGAGTGAAGTAGATTTTATAAGGGTGAAGGCGGGCATAGGAGATGGACTAAAGAAGTGCGAGAGACGAGATATAGAGGGGACAATGGAAGGTGTGTTGTAAAGATAAAAGAATGAAATAAAATCCGGACAGAGAAGGAGGAATGGAGAGTGGGTAGGAACAAAACCGCAACGACATAAGCGAGGATAAGCAAGAAAGCAGAAGAGAAAGCACGACTGAAAGAGAAAAAGATAATAAGTTGTGATGGCCTTGGTGGGGAACGACAAGCAAACGTCGAAAAACAACCGAATAGGTCAAATGACGTCATCATTTCTAAGAATTAACTGTTTCGAAATTCAAAACGATTTCACCGAAAGTTATTCTTCATCGTCGTCGTCGTTGTCTTCTTCTTCTTCTTCTCCTCCTCCTTCTTCTTCTTATCCTCCTCCTCCTTCTTCTTGTCCTCCTCCTCCTTCTTCTCCTCCTCCTTCTTCTTGTTCTTCTTTTTTCTCCTCTTCCTTCTCCTCCTCCTCCTTCTTCCTTTTTCTCCTCTTCCTTCTCCTTCTTCTTCTTCTTCTTTGTATCGTGTCAATTCAGAACGTGGTCGATCATGTCTCTCCACAACTTTCCGCCTTCTGTAGTTCTTAGTGAAATATTTTTAAAAAAATCTTTCTCTTAAAACATTTTTTTTTGTTTAGGAAAATAGATTCTCAAGTTCTCCACTATCTCTTTTTTGTGGTATTGATGGGAGTTTCCTTTCTCACCTTTTGTTTAAAGTAGTGCGGAGAGTCAACATCTTGATTATATCATGGTTTCCCCTTAGAGTTACATGCACTATCTATTTTAGTTGTTGCTGCTGTTGGAAGTCTTCAAGTAATGTGGCTCTTGTTATCTAATAAAGTTCTTTATGAGTCTCTAGCACCAAACTATAGAATCTCATGAAGTGTTATCTTTTTTGAGACTTTGAAGATTCATTAGCATGGATCTTTGATCTGAAAAAACGGTTGTATATAGATGATAAACAAATTGAACGCTATGCATGACATCCACACGAGAGTCTAAATCTAACGAGGCTATCTTCTTTTATGTGCCATGTCCCCTCAGAACTTTGGCGATAATGGCTCTCCACAATTTCCTGTCTTTTTTTTTTTAGCTTTTAGTAGATTTTGTCTTTCTGTTATCTCTCCTAATCCTTGTTCTGCCAACCATTTACCACGAGCTCTTTATGTAGGTTACTCACGGCTTTTGTTTTTAAAGCAGCACTGCGATATTTATATATGCTATATAAAGCCAGAAAACACCAGATGGTCGGAATTGAATTTAAGTTCAGTAATGAACCTTTAATCTAAGAGTTGATCTGTGATGACTCTAATATGTACTGGGCTAGCTCTAAGAGGTATCAAAATCGACTTTTCACTCAGTGTAATACAGGGGTATCAGAGAAGCAGGGTGCATCAGAGGGTTGACGCGGAACGTGACCTCATAACCACCGGATGCAGATTCACGCCTCACCGTGGTCGCCCCTGACATGTAAACAGGTGGTCGACACAGATGCGCTTAGGATGTACACAACTGCATGAGTCCAAGATATACAGGGCGTTCCATAATGATGCAACACATTTTAAATACAACTCGAGATTCTTGACAAAATCCAAAGAAGGATCTGTAATATAGTCGATCCTGACTAGGCATCCGTCTGTGGGCGAGATTTCCCTTTCTCCTTTCTACAAATATTTTCATGGCAACTACTCTGACAAGCTTTTCCTCCTGGTGCCCAGACTACTAGATTAGCATATAGGTCCCACGCTTTTATTATTGAAATAGCTAAATGTAACCGCTACTCCAGCAGTTTCTTTTCTCGCACTTCCCGCCCGCACAACTCCCTTCCGTTTACTTGCTTCCCAAATAACTAGCATTTTCAAAAATTTAAATGTAACGTCAATCGCCATCTTGTGTCTTCTTGAATCCCGTTCAGTTTTTGTCCATTCGTCAGTCCTCCAGGTGCTCAATCTTCTCTTTCACTTTTACCCCCTATAACCCCGTGTCCTTTCGAACTGTGTTCATAGATCTATAGACTTTTCATCACCCTCTCACAGATATAATTTTAATATGATCAACAGCATAACGCAAATCTCGTAAATCGTTAGGATAATGGGACACTGCATGTACTGCAGCTGTGGCAGCAGTAGGTGCGTTTATAACGAGATAGGTTAGTTTTGAATTCAGCGTTCTCCTTCTTGATTGTTTGCCTTCTCATGGCTAAAGAACACAGTCTGTTCTATTATTTACAAGAGTCTTAATTCAATTTTCTTTCTCCTAGACTGGCTACCACCCAAGGCTTACGGGAGGAGGGAGGAGATAGATTCATGCCTCCCCCAAGGAAAGTGAACATGGTCTCGGTAAGAAATTGAACTAGGCTGTCCGATTCCATATATCTGCAAACCAGGCATTGTGATCCCTGCACCACTTTAACCTCTTCCGAATATTCAGACTGTAAACAGGCCGGGATAAACAAATGCATCCATCTTAGATTTGTCTATGAGTAGAGAATGGTTTAGATCTCTCTGAACCCGGTATAGCGAGCATTTCCGTTTTCAAAGTAACAGTTTGGGTTTTAGTTCCTTGTATTAAAATAAATTAACCTCTAAATGTATCCGCATATGGTCAAAGTATTTAGTTTGAAAGAACAGGATGGCCGTTTTATCAAATTTAATTCAGTTAGTCTAAAAAATGAATCGTGACACTTAAATTTGTGTAAATCTCCAAAGCACATGATACATGAGTAAGTTGTTGGTGCAAACAAATATACCTCCCCCAGCCGCTTTCTGTTTTTTTTTCTTCGTTGGCTAGATGCTTCAAATTTAACACGAAAGGCTGATAGGGTTATCATATGATGCTGTATACATCTTTTTATTTTAAGTCTTTATATTCATGTTTGTTTGAAAGAAAGAAAGATGGCGAAATAAAAGCCGAGGAAAGAAAGAAAGAAAGAAAGAAAGAAAGAAAAAGATGGAGAAATAAAAGATAGAAAGTTGAGGTAAAAAGAAAGATAGATGAGAAAGAAAGAAAGAAAGAAAGATAGATAGATTAGGAAATAAAAGAAAGATGAGGAAATAAATGAAAGAAAGATAGAAAGAAAAATAACGAAACGAAAGAAAGATGGTGAAATAAAAGATGAGGCAATTAAAGAGGAAGAAAGAAAGAAAGAAAGAAGGAAAAAGATGGAGAAATTAAAGATAGAAAGAAAGATGAAGAAATAAAAGAAAGATGAAGAAATAATAGAAAGAAAGAAAGATGGGTAAGCAAAAAATGAGGAAAGAAAGATAATGAAATCAAAGAGAAAGACAGAAAGAAAGAAAGACGGTAAAAAGATGGGGAATTTTTTTTAAGGCAATTCACCCCAAGCAAGACGGGAGTGGCACTAGCTTGCAAGGGGTTACATAGGATTGAGAACAAGAGTAAAGAGTCTTGTTTGAGAAAGAGGATACAGAGAAGGACGGGGAACAAGCTGAGGGTGTCAGATGTCGATTGACATTACACTTGAATATTTGAAGATTATAGTCATCGGGGAAACAAGTAATGGGAAGGGAGTTCCACAGACAAGAAGTGCGAGATAAGAAGCTGTTTGAGAAGAAGAGACGGTTATATTTAACCGTTTTGACAGTGAAGGGGTGGGACCGAGATGTCAGCCTGGTAGCACGTTTAAATTTATGTAGTCCGGGAACCAGCGAAAGTAGCTCGTCGGAACAGTTGCCATGAAAATATTTATAGAAGAGTCAGAGCGAGTCCACAGCACGTATGTGGGATAGCAATTGTAAATTAGATACCAGATCAGGACTTATCATCTTGCATATTCGTCTCTGGATTTTGTCAAGGAACTCAAGACGTACAGCGGGAGGCACCAGACCATAAATAACAGCAATAATCCATGCAAGGACGGATTGTTGATTTATAGATTTGAAAGGTGGACTCAGAAGAGAAAAACTCTCTCTCATGACACAGAGAGCCAACTTTTCTTGCGGCAAATGAAGCTATTAATTCAATGTATTTATTCCACCTCATGTCAGTGGACAGCGTGAGACCAAGCAGGTGTAACGAGGCACTTTGAAGGAGTTGGGAATCAGTCATTCTAATGGGAGGGGCATCATGAATCATGCGTAAAGGAGAGCAATTTCGTTTTGGAGGGGTTAAACTTTACAAGCCATTTCCTGCCCCAGTCAACCACAAATTGGGGGTCCTTTTCGAGATCAGCAGCCAGGTTAATTTTGTCAATGATACTAGATTTACTATTAAGGCAGGAGTAAATAATAATGCCTGATGACCCCAAATTAAAAAGTATCTTTCGTTAAAAAAATTTCAAGAACAAAAGCAAAACAAAATGCGGAAAAAGTTGAGAATGACATTAGAAGAGAAATAATCATCATGCAACAGCTATTAAAAAATCTTTGTTACATTATTTGTTTTGCATAAGTGGCAGACTTAACTTAAGGAATTTTTATTAATATTACATAATTTATTTCTTTTTCCTTAAAATCAATTCCGTTATATTTCACTCACCATTAGCTTATTTTTTTTACTATAAAACATTGAAAATAAATGTTAAACCTAATTTTAGATCTTTTATTTTAATCTAAATATAACTCATCATATCCAAACTTTGTAACCAATTCCTCATATCCGGAAGGCCTTCCTAGTTCAGTTGTCAGGGATTCTACTGTATAACCCTTCATATCCGGACTTTGTAACCAATTTCTTATATCCGAAAGGCCTTCTTATTTCGGTTGTTAGGGATTCTACTGTATATACTAACCAACGAAAGAGCACTAAGAAAATAGCTTCAAATTGTTGCCAGGGGTTTCATGTAGAGCGATCATTAGACGACAAGAAAGGTGGGTTAGTGTTACTGTTCTGTCTTGGTGTATTTGCTAGAAGCATTGAGCACTTTAGGTGATTGCCTAGGTAAGTGTCTTTTTTTTTAATGTTTCCTTTCCCTGCTTTTGTGTTTTTCATTATGTTACTTTTCGTTTGGCAGGCTTGTGTGTGTGTGTGTGTGTGTGTGTGTGTGTGTGTGTGTGTGTGTGTGTGTGTGTGTGTGTGACATTAAATAATATAATTACCGCAGAGATACTTTTCCGCATGCTATCATCATGGCTGATTCAGGAGAGCAACACTGTACGGCCTTCTTGGCTTCACGTTGGCTTCACGTTTTCCACTGACATGAGGTGGAATGACTATATCGAATCAATTAATACCACATCTGCTACTAGGAAAATTGACTCACTGTGTCGTGCCAGAGTTCTTTTTCCCCCCTTTTTTGTCGTCATAATCCATCTTACTAATTTATAAATCTACCATTCGTCTGTGCATAGAATACGGCTGCCATATCTGGTCTGATGCCCCTGCTACATAACTCGAGATTCTCGACAATCTCCAACTAGAGTCGATAATATAACAATGATAACTGCTCTCGAAAATGACCTTTAATCAGTGGTTAACTGGGGCAAGTAATGGCTTGTAAATTTTAACACCTCCAAAATAGAACGGTTTTTATTTAATCATCACAGAGAGAAAATTTTCTGTCTGCCATCAACATGGCTGATGTTAATCTCCAAGAGAGCAACACTGTACAGTCTTCTTAGCTTCACGGCTTCCACTGAAATGAAATGGAGTGACTATATCGAATCAATTGCGACTACGTCTGCTGCTTGGAAAATTGGCTCACTGTGTCGTGCCAGAAATCCATTCTCGTCAGAATCCATTTTGCACGTTTATAAATATACCGAATATTACATCGAATACTGTTGCTATATCTGGTCAGGTGCTTCCGTTGTACATCTCGAGATTCTTGACAAAATCCAAAGAAGAGTCTGTAATGCAATCGATCCTGATCTAGCAATTAACCGATATGACGTGGTTTTCTTCTGTTTTATCCACAAATATTTTCATGGCAACCGCAGACGAGCTTCTTTCCTTAGTGCTCCGACTACATGAATATAAGTCTGCTACTAGATTGGCATCTAGGTCCCGTCGTTTTAATGTTGAAATAGCCAAATGCAGCCGCCACTCCTACTCTAGCAGTTTCTTTTCTGGCACTTCCCACGAGTGAAACTCCCTTCCGCTTACTTGCTTCCCTGATAGCTCACTCATCAGCTTAGGTGATGATGTATCTTTCGATGACTGATGATCATGTATCTTTCGATGACTGACGGGGCTGATTTTTTTTCTCGCAGTAGGTTGTCGTTTCTTTCCTGCTATTTAACCATAGCTAGAGAAGAAAGGATTCATACCTTTTCCCAAGGGTATTAGCACGTAAACGATTTCTCAATCCGAGCTGCTATTCATTACTCCACTTTGCCTCCCCTGATAATTACAATCTTAAAAATTTAAATGCAACTTCAATCGCCATCTTCCGTCTTCTTTTTTGCCCTTTCCTCAATCCTCCCCATTCATATTTTTTCATTCTCATTCACTCTCTATAACCTGCGTCTTAATGGCTTTATCGCCTTGCTTGAGGTGAAACGATTAAAAAATAATTAAATATTCTTGGTAGTAATAATATAGAAAAGTTCGCATTAAAACTATTAATTCATCGTCATAACTTTTTTCCTATAAGACAAATATAGTGAGTACTTGATAAAAAAAAAGCCCCATAGGAATAAAAAAGGGAGATTAGTAAAAAAAGAAATAAAAAGACTGGCTTCGACTTGTCGTAAAAAGCAACCCACAAAAAATTTAAAATATCTTGAAAATTAATCTGCCTTGCCTAAACGTCTGTTGAACAACGTTAAAGATAGCGTTTGAAACAGTATCTGAAATAACAGAAAACGTTAATACGGTCACTGTCATATATGTCATTTTTTGAAGTCATTATATTAGGTACGGAATGGGATTGTTTTCCATCGGTGGAATCCAATGTCGCATTTAGATAGCGAAAGTGCCTTTCAAAAGTTCAAAACAAAAAAAAAAATAATAAAAAATAAAATAACGAGCCTGTTGTCATTTCTGGCA
>OZ038479.1:134549455-134596955 GCA_964036315.1 Acanthosepion esculentum
ACACAACACTAATATAATAGCATCATCTACATGCAAAAAAACAAAGGCTAAAAATAATGGAAGCCTTATTAATAAAAACAAAAAAACAAACACTTAATAATATTAACTTTGAACATGGACATAATATCTTGACCGTGTTTTGAAAAATGAAAACATTTTATCAAACATACATACAACAAACTATTTCTTATTTTAACAGTTAAAATATAATCCTTAAAAATGGCTAAATGTATAGCCGAAAGCGCTCGAATAAAAAGAACATTTGGACAGTTTTTATATAATTTATCATCTGAAAAGAAAAGAAATTATTAAATCGCATGAGAAATTGTATAAAAAACTAAATAAAACCTTGTCTGTCGTTTTCAATAAAATGTGCATGAAGGATTGCTGCCTAAATACACAAATATCTCCGACAATTATTTAATATATTTTCTGCTTATATGTTATTTTTATAGATAAGTTCATAATAAACAGTATTAACTACATTTACCGGCCTGAATGTTACGAGAAATTTCGTAGAAAACATGTGTCCTCCAACAGGAATCGAACCTGTATCCTACACAGAACCGTCATTTGACCTGACGTGCTATACAATTTAGCAAAGTCAAATTACTTTTTTTTAAACAACAAATTTTCTATTCTTTTTCTCGAACACTCATATCTGCTCGAAGCGTATCTTAAAGTAGACAAATGATAACATATATCATGAAATAGACTACGCCCGACAATTATTTTAATATATTTTCTGTTTATACGTTATTTTTACAGATACAAACATTTAAGTAAATGCTCTCTTTATAATAAACAGTTTTAACTACATTTACTGGCCTGAATGCCTGAGAAATTTCGTAGAAAATATGTGTCCTCCGACAGGAATCGAACCCGTATCCTAGACGGAGATCACGAGAAAAATAATGGAAAAATTTGGGCTCTAACCGACTAAGCTACAAAGAAAATAAGGCGTGGCTAAATAGTGCATTTAAGCGAATTTCCTCGTCATAACAACGGTTCCCTCTGCACCGGGGGCGCATGTTCGAATTCGGCCCGGGGAGCGCATATGTTTGGTTGAAAGATTTCTCGAATATTTAAGCCGGTGGGCAAAAATAAAATAAAATAAATCTATGTTTAATAAATAAACGAAGAGTCTACTCAAATACGAGTATCCACTAAAAATAACGTTTAAAATGATGAAAATCTTTTAGGCTAATGAATAAAAATCCATTCATTCTTTACAAAATTGTTTTAGATAAACAGGCAAAAAGTTTGAAGCGATAAAATTTCAGTAACAGCATTATATTTTCTTTTATTTTGACAAGATATAAATACTTAACTACAAAAAACTTTCATATTTTGTTTTAGTCAAAAAAACAACTTCTTTAATTATTATTTACAAATTATTGGCATACTAACTGTTTAAAAAAAACGTAGATGGCTAAGCTTCCCAAGTATTCTTCAAACACTGAAAAAGCTCGCGCATTGTGTATTCTCTTTGAACTTTCCTATCCAATTCATCCCATATTATTTCAGTAGAAGAGGGGTCAGGATATTGATACTGCCAAAAGTAATAGAATTTCATTAAAAAAAAAGGGTAGAAGACTCCAGCTCCTGCACGAATATGCGAAACGCGATAAAAAAACAAGCCACATAAGGCGATATTTAAAACATAATTTGACGACATAACTAACAACACAAAGGCTTTGAAAAAGACTGAGGCCAGCCGGAAATACTTCGAAATAGGAAGTTTTATTTACCATATTTACCAGTATCAACCGGAGATTTTAAAAAAGTCTCATTCTCCGCCCCTCATTCGCTCTCTCTCTCTCTCTCTCTCTCTCTCTCTCTCTCTCTCTCTCTCTCTCTCTCTCTGATCTAAGTGAATTGTCTGCTGTTAGTTTTTGATTTTATAAACAAAAGAGTTTCAACCTATTTATTGATGGGAGAAAAAAATGAATACTGTTTTGCTTTATAACTTGGCGGACTTCAACATCATTTTGCCTCCTCTAACAATCTCTGATTACTGGTTCCTGTTATAGCTTTTCCTGATTGGTGTATTTTCTGAGTCAGCTGACCACCAGCAGTGTGAAACTCAACCACTAATCGTCAGGACTTTTGATATAGTATTGTTTGTAAGATTTTACTTTGTTGACAAAGAAAATCAGTTATGCACCATACGTGATACACGCGTAGGCGATCATGTATCTTTCGATATATGACAGTAATTACATTTATAACGTAATACTTGACAAACAAAATAGCCCTTTTCCATTTTTAAATTTTAGGAATTTTTTAATTAATTGGTAATTATAAAAAATAACTAAATTTTCAATTACTATGGTTAAACTGAACAAGGGTTTGGTTTATTTTGTTTTACGGCATATCAACCTCAATGGGTTATTTAATGCCGACAACATTTTTAGGATAGATTGGTATGAATAGAATGTGTATTCTTTGGTTTAGATTGGTTTGGTTTATTTTGTTTTACGGCATATCAACCTCAATGGGTTATTTAATGCCGACAACATTTTTAGGATAGATTCGTATGAATAGAATATGTATTCTTTGGTTTAGATTGGTTTGGTTTATTTTGTTTTACGGCATATCAACCTCAATGGGTTATTTAATGCCGACAACATTTTTAGGACAGATTCGTATGAATAGAATATGTATTCTTTGGTTTAGATTGGATTGGTTTATTTTGTTTTACGGCATATCAACCTCAATGGGTTATTTAATGCCAACAACATTTTTAGGATAGATTCGTATGAATAGAATATGTATTCTTTGGTTTAGATTGGTTTGGTTTATTTTGTTTTGCGGCATATCAATCTCAATGGGTTATTTAATGCCGACAACATTTTGAGGATACATTCGTATGAATAGAATGTGTATTCTTTGGTTTAGATTGGTTTGGTTTATTTTGTTTTACGGCATATCAATCTCAATGGGTTATTTAATGCCGACAACATTTTGAGGATACATTCGTATGAATAGAATGTGTATTCTTTGGTTTAGATTGGTTTGGTTTATTTTGTTTTACGGCATATCAATCTCAATGGGTTATTTAATGCCGACAATATTTTGAGGATACATTCGTATGAATAGAATGTGTATTCTTTGGTTTAGATTGGTTTGGTTTATTTTGTTTTACGGCATATCAACCTCAATGGGTTATTTAATGCCGACAACATTTTTAGGATAGATTCGTATGAATAGAATATGTATTCTTTGGTTTAGATTGGTTTGGTTTATTTTGTTTTACGGCATATCAACCTCAATGGGTTATTTAATGCCGACAACATTTTTAGGACAGATTCGTATGAATAGAATATGTATTCTTTGGTTTAGATTGGATTGGTTTATTTTGTTTTACGGCATATCAACCTCAATGGGTTATTTAATGCCAACAACATTTTTAGGATAGATTCGTATGAATAGAATATGTATTCTTTGGTTTAGATTGGTTTGGTTTATTTTGTTTTGCGGCATATCAATCTCAATGGGTTATTTAATGCCGACAACATTTTGAGGATACATTCGTATGAATAGAATATGTATTCTTTGGTTTAGATTGGTTTGGTTTATTTTGTTTTACGGCATATCAATCTCAATGGGTTATTTAATGCCGACAACATTTTGAGGATACATTCGTATGAATAGAATGTGTATTCTTTGGTTTAGATTGGTTTGGTTTATTTTGTTTTACGGCATATCAATCTCAATGGGTTATTTAATGCCGACAATATTTTGAGGATACATTCGTATGAATAGAATGTGTATTCTTTGGTTTAGATTGGTTTGGTTTATTTTGTTTTACGGCATATCAATCTCAATGGGTTATTTAATGCCGACAACATTTTGAGGATACATTCGTATGAATAGAATGTGTATTCTTTGGTTTAGATTGGTTTGGTTTATTTTGTTTTACGGCATATCAATCTCAATGGGTTATTTAATGCCGACAATATTTTGAGGATACATTCGTATGAATAGAACGTGTATTCTTTGGTTTAGATTGGTTTGGTTTATTTTGTTTTACGGCATATCAATCTCAATGGGTTATTTAATGCCGACAATATTTTGAGGATACATTCGTATGAATAGAATGTGTATTCTTTGGTTTAGATTGGTTTGGTTTATTTTGTTTTACGGCATATCAATCTCAATGGGTTATTTAATGCCGACAACATTTTGAGGATGCATTCGTATGAATAGAATGT
Organism: Acanthosepion esculentum; assembly: GCA_964036315.1. Lineage (NCBI taxonomy): Eukaryota > Metazoa > Mollusca > Cephalopoda > Sepiida > Sepiidae > Acanthosepion > Acanthosepion esculentum. The sequence continues at coordinate 134,553,673 of OZ038479.1, forward strand.
GTATTCTTTGGTTTAGATTGGTTTGGTTTATTTTGTTTTACGGCATATCAATCTCAATGGGTTATTTAATGCCGACAATATTTTGAGGATACATTCGTATGAATAGAATGTGTATTCTTTGGTTTAGATTGGTTTGGTTTATTTTGTTTTACGGCATATCAACCTCAATGGGTTATTTAATGCCGACAATATTTTGAGGATACATTCGTATGAATAGAATGTGTATTCTTTGGTTTAGATTGGTTTGGTTTATTTTGTTTTACGGCATATCGACCTCAATAGGTTATTTAATGCCGACCACATTTTTTATTGCTCTTAATATTTTGTTTTGTCAAAAGTCTGTTTCTGGTAATATAGTTCCTTCAAAATTGTATTGCTGGTAATTATTATTTTCAAAAAGTACTGCTGATAATAGTTAACTATTTTCCCATAGCTGGGACCCTAACAGGTGCTACCACCCTGGGTCAGGGTGGACCTGGGAACACCAGCAATTAAGAGGTGGTTCCACGCTCCTCAAAACATCCTGATCAGAGGCCTTGCTGCTGGATGTAGTTTATCGTCTTACCCAGGACGACTGAACAATGTTTTTCTGCACTAATCGAATATTATGGACTAATCGCATTTTGATATATAAAAATTTTAGCACATTAATCGAAAACGCATTAAGGAAATGCGATTTAATCGAGGGATTCCTATATATATATATATACATTTCCTTTATGAATTTGTAGGTCTGATGAATTGGATCGTGATTTCGATTCCAATGTAATAAATCATAACCATGGAATATTAGTGTTTAAGCCTTTTTATTCTATTCTTACTCTGTCCTAGACATTGAGTTCTACCTGGATTCTATCCTCTTGTAATTATATATATATATATATATATATATATATATATATATATATATATATATATATGTATGTATGTATGTGTACATATTTATATATTTTAATTATATATATATATATGTATGCGTATATTAACCACTAATATTATCAATATATATATATATATATATATATATATATATATATATATATATATGTATGTATATTACATGAAACATTCATACAAAAAGTAGATTAGTAAAGTTAATGATATGAAATGGCGAAAAACTTCTTCGCAAACAAATTTTTTAAAATTGCATAAACCTACGAATCACTCGATGAAAGTTATGATCCTTGTTGTTAATAACTACAGGTTGTATAAGGTCTGTTTTTAATCTGCTAGTACTAGTTTTTATCCGTTAACAATAACACATTTCTAAAAAAAACATATTTCGAATCGCATTTAATCTTTCGTGTCCGTTATTATCTGGATTTACTAAAAAAACAAAATAATTCCACGCCTGAGGATGGCTGTGTGTACAGCTGAAAGTACTAGCACTGCACCACATATTTGCTATATATATATATATATATGATGGACTCTCCCGTCGAACTCGACGTATGAGGGTCAGACAGATCAGTTCCCAGAAACTGAAAGCCGGTCACCCACACAGGATTTGATTATAGTTGTGAAGGCCTTGTACAGGGCCATCCACATTTTTTGGAGGGACGAATACAGGGACCTGGTGCAACGAATGCCACAAGGTCTCCAAACGACCCTCCGCAGGTTTTGAATTCAGAGTTGTCCTTCTCCTAGACCAGTTGCCATCCAAGGCTATAGAACCCAGTCTGTCCTGCTATTTACCCATGGTTGGAGGGAGAAGAAGAGGATTCACACCTTTCGCAAGGGTGTTAGCACGTAACTGAATGTAATGGATTCGACTGGAATTCGAACTCGGCTCTCCGATTCCTCAATCCAAGCCGTTATCCATTACTCCACCGTGCCTCCTCTCTCTCTCTCTCTCTCTCTACATATATATATATATATATATAAGTGTATATATATATATATATATATATACACTTATATATATATATATATATATATATATATATATATATATATATATATATATATATATATATATATATATATATATATATATATATATATATATATATATATATATATATATAGTTGTTGATGATAAAATAACATTAGCTTTAAAGAAATTTAGAAAAAAATATGGTTTTCTCATATATATAAAGTACAGTGTATGTGTGTATCTGTGTTTGCGCGTGTGCCCAAGCAACTCCTCCGCTCCCACTGGTCCGATTTCAATGATTCATATTCATAGGAAAGTTAGGCGCAGGGATCAATCTTCGTTGTGATACAAGGTCTATTTTAAAGGTGAGTCACCCCTGAGTGCCCAAAGACAGAGACGCAACTGAGAGATGATAAATAGATGTGTTACAAACTCCCCGAGAGGGGTCTACACACTAGGTATTTACACTGTCTCCCCACTAAGACGACTTGTGACACAAGGTCTTTTTTAAGTTGGGGACCCGAGCGTGTACACCCGGGCCAGGAACAAAAATCGCCCGCAGCCCCCCGCAATCGTCGGTTGCGCTCGCCTCGGTGCGAGCACAACCGACTCTCTCTCTGGGGCAATGAGAGGGCGCGGCCACCTCTCAGTATAATTTTTCTCAGTTGCGACTCTGTCTTTTGACGGAATCTCCTCTGTGTGCACTCAATACAAAGACAGGGGTCTACACACTAGGTATTTACTCTCTTTCCCCACTAAGACGAGTTGTGACACAAGGTCACTTTTAAGGTGGGGACCCCAGCGCGTACACCCGAGCCAGGAACAAAATTGTTCGCAACCCCCATAACCGTCGGTTGCGCTGGCCTCGGTGCGAGCACCGATCCCTCTCTCTGGGGCAATGAGAGGGCGCGACCCCGGGCAGCTGTTCCCCAGGGCTGGGCACCACTCCTCCTCGAAGGAGGAGTTTGTATTTAATTGATCCCCCAGATTATTAGACATTGTTGTAGCATACCTATGGACGATAACGGGTACATCCCCATTCACATAAATACAGTAGTAAATACTGTATGTTGGTCTACAGTTGGAGATTCGTTATCAGCTGTGCTGGTCAAACACTCCAAGCAGAAAGAATCTGTAGACGAGGCTATGTCGAAGAGCAGAGTCTCGTCTCGGGAAACAGCTACTTGACCCATTTCTATACGGGGTCTACGGGAAATTTTTGGCCGAGCCTACGGGCTCGGATACACCACATTAAATTCAGCCTTGTGCCAAAACTGACAGCTTGCGGCGGTTGGTAGATATCGTGCAGTTGTAGATTCATTGTGGAATTCACTTAACTCACTTCTAGCAATTGACTACTTCTTCTACGCTCCGCTGGTTAATCTTATATGTGTTGTTCTTGTCCTAAGTATTATCGTTCATTACTAACTTTCGTGTGATTATTCTATTTAGTAACTTTCCCTAGGTTACAACAGACATTGGGCGAAACTCGTCAGCTAAAATTAAAGTTTTCCTATCTTTTTTCCTTTACACACACACACACACACACACACACACACACACACACACATATATGTATATATATTTGAGTAATGAAAATCCCTGGGGAAATAAATTATAACATTATAGAACCTTAAAGTTGGCTGTTTTTCTTTAAATTAAATTATACACACACACACACACATATATATATATATATATATATATATATAACTATTTCCATTTAACAGTTAATATATTTTAATCTTTAAAATGGCTAAATGAAAGCCCTCGAAAAAACATTTGGACAGTTTTATATAATTTATCTACTGAAATTATAAGATCACATGAAAAATTATATAAAAACCTAATCAAAGCACCTTGTCTGTCATATTTAATGAAACTTGCATGAAAGAAGGATTGCTGCCTAAATACACAATATATATATATATATATATATATATATATATATATATATATATATATATATGTATGTATGTATATGTATGCATGGCTGAGCATTACGTCATTTTTCTCTACCAACGGTAAAACGGTGGTCAGGACTCAAAGTGTTAAGCATGGAACAGACTGCCGCCGCTTGGTGTTCATTTCAAAGTCCTCTTTTAAATTTACATACACTCTATCCCTGATGTTGAGTACTTTAACCAATAAATATAGCATTCTTTATAACTATATTTTTATCATATATATATACTTTAGATATATATATAATCATCCACAGACAGACTGTTTCGCTGTATCACAGCTCATCAATGTGGCTAGACATCCGATTGCTTCAAACCGGGATTAATGCCAGATTTGGCATCAGTCAGAGATTCTACCCCCAAACTATCGTCGCACGGCAGAGAGAAATGGAAATTTTAACATTTTTGCTATGCGAAAAACGTCAGTAGCTAGGAGAGCTCGATTCGAGTAGAAGACCATTGCATTAGCAGCAGCAGCCACTGTTTTAAAAATCACCCCTTCCTCTCCGAGAGATGTTCATCTTCTGTATGTGGGGATGACCTTGACTTCGAATCAATGGGGGCGAGGCGGATACAGAGATGACTAATGAGTCAGAACTTCACCTTGAAAAGTCTGTTGCAGTTGTGACGTAGGATGCTGGGGTCTGAACCAGGCCGGAAGGCGGAGCCCTCTCGATCTTTCATTTTCTGGCGTCTCTGTTCTTTGTCCCTGATTCTTTGAGGTCATGACTTGCGCGTGAATTGGATTTAAGTGAGGGAGAATTGCGCAGGATCGTCAGCCTCACTCTCTCGTATCTATCTCTCTCTCTCTCTCTCTCTCTCTCTCTCTCTCTCTCTCTCTCTATATATATATATATATATATATATATATATATATATATATATATATAAGGCCGTCCTGGATATGACGATAAACTGTATCTGGCAGGAAGGCCTCTGATCGCAGGGTGGCGAGTGAGAAGCGTGGAACCACCTCTTAATTGCTGTTGTTCCTAGGTCCACCCTGACCTGTGTGGTAGCAACTGTCAGGGTCCCAGATATGGGCAAATAGTGCTCCCCCAAACTGGGCTCAAAACATTATAAAAGTATAAAATTACATTTTTATAGTAAAAATAACAGCCATAGATTTTAATAGTAAAAAAAAAAAATTTACGAAAGCTCCCAAGAAAATTAAATTTCAGTATTAAATGACCCATAATAAGTTGATGTGCCGTTAAACAAACCAATCAACCAACCATATACAGTATCAAAAATCCTTTTACAAACTTTGGGGGCGGGTTCCTCGCACCAAAACAAGGACAAAAGTTCAAATAAACATAAATCTTTAATTCACTAGGAGATTGTCATACAGGCAAGTAATACGTAAGTCATATTAGAAAGAAGACGAGATCTCCCTTGGCGAAAACAGTAAAACGAAAACAGCCTATCCCTGAAGATAAAATAGAGTTCAGTTAAAATTTTCCTGAAGGCTAACCGGATTGACAGACACCTGAAGAAGGCCGGAGCGGAGGGCAGAAACGGCCGAAACTTTGTGGCAATAAAAAGATGAGAATATCAGACTGAATGTAAATAAGAGAGAAAATATTATTCGATAAAACCGTCCACAATCCCGAGGACGGTCACGATGCAGCCTCGAAAGATTACTTCTTGGTCATAGGCATCGCGTTAAGGACGTCGGTCTTCAACGATTTCTTGGTATTGTGTGGTCGCTCGTTGGTCTCACTCGTGACGACGCACGTGACGTCGCACGTGACGACTTAGTGGTTATGGGGATTGAAACCACGAGAACTAGGAGATCACATGTTGGAGATGATAGGTTCGTAAAAATTCTCAGCTAGTCATCATTGGATGATGTAGGAGTGAAGTAGGATCTTGCCTGAACAGGTACGGTCACCTCTGAGCCACTCCCTCGATCCAGGTCTTGAATATCATGCAGTGACGTGCAGAGATTCGGTGATGTTTGGTGATATCCTAGACAATCTTTGTATGCCCCTAAAACTTAAATAAGGGTGGGGGGGGTCTACATTCAAATTAATTATAAGCTACTAAATTTTTATTTCACTCTTTGATCTATCTATCTATCTATCTATCTATCTATCTCAACCAGTATCAGAGACGTGCAGAGGTTTGGTGATGCCCGGGAACCATCTCCTTGATTGTATGCCTCTAAAACTCAAATGGGGGGGGGGCTATATTCAAATTAATTATAAGCTACTAAATTTTTATTTCACTCTTTGATCTATCTATCTATCTATCTGTCTATACCAGTATCAAAGACGTGCAGAGGTTTGGTGATGCCCGGGAACCATCTCCTTGATTGTATGCCTCTAAAACTCAAGTAGGTGCGTCTATAGAGATTAGTACGAGAAATGCAAGAAAGGAAGTGTTATATTCCGTGCTAATAGGAAAAAATACTTAAAAAACAAGGTGGATAAAATAAGTAAAGGTTTATTGTAAAAAACCAGTACAATAAGAATAAAGGTAACAGTTATGTACAAGGTCGTCGCAAGTCAATCCAGTAGTGAGTGCTACTATTGGAAGGTCGGTAGTTCTCACGTAAGTCTGAGTCGTACTCAAGAGATCCCAGCTAGGAATATTTACCAAACTCCACACGGGATAGGATATGTCATAAAGCCGAATTTAATGTGGGACAATCCGAGCCCGTAGGCTCAGACAAAAATTTTCCGTAAAACCAGCATAAACATGTTCGGGTCTGGCTACCTCCCCGGAGGAGACTCAGCATAGCCTCGTCCGGGTTCCTCTCTGCCTGAAGGCAGTGAGATCGACCGTCTAGCTGGAAAAGATCCCAGTTAGTATATTTAGCCACCCCCACAAGGGTTGCATGTGGCACAAGGCCGGTTTAACGTGGGTTCTCAAAAATATTCCCTTTCGAATACGTATAAACAGATTCAGCCTCAGCCCAAAATATTCCCTATTCGAACGCGTATAAACGGGTTCAAGGTCAGTCTACCTCCCCGAACGAGACTCTGTCCTTCGGCGGATCCTCGTCAGGGTTCATCTCTGCCCGAAGGTAGAGAGTTCGACTCTCTAGCTGGAACAGGTCGCAGCTAGCATATTTAGCTACCCTCCCACGAGAGTTACATGTGGCACAAGGCCGGGTTTAACGTGGGTTCTACGAGCCCGTAGGCTCGACCAAAAATAATCACTTCGAACATGTATAAACGGGTTCAGGGTCGGTCTACCTCCCCGAACGAGAATCTGCCTTTTGGCTAAGCCTCGTTCGGGTTTCTCTCTGCCCGAAGGCAGAGAGTTCGACCGTCTAGCTGGAACAAGTCGCAGCTAGTCAATATTTACTTGACCCCCCCCCCCCACGAGAGAAAGATGTGGCACAAGGCCGAGTTTTACGTGGGTTTTCCGAGCCCGTGGGCTCGGCCAAAAAATGCTCGTAGAAACTGTAAAAACAGAATCGGGTTGCTCAACCTCCCCGAACGAGACTCTGCACTTCGGCGGAGCCTCGACCGGGTTCCTCTCTGTCCGGAGGCAGCGAGTTCGACCGTCTTGCTGGAACAGGTCGCAGCAAGACTCTGTAGTCCGTTGACTTACAGATACTTATAGGCAGTTACTACCTATAGTGTAGTCACTCATGGGGGTGACAGGTTATTCCATTACATCAGAAAATCGACGAACCATGAAATTATTCGAATTAATTTATTTTTTAAGCATTTCACCCCAAGCAAGACGGGAGTGTCACTAGGACACAAGGGGTTACAGATAGTGGGGGCAAGAGTAAAGAAGCGTGATAGAGGAAAGGATGAAGATAAAAACGGGGAATAGATCAAGGTATCCGGAGATGTCGATTGACATTGCGTTTGAATAGATTATCGCTATCAGGGAAGCAAGTAAGAGGAAGGGAGTTTCACAGACATGAAGCTATTGGAGTAGAAGAGACGGCTACATTTAACCGTTTCGACAGTGAAAGGGTGGGACTGAGATGCCAACCTAGTAGCACGTTTAAATTCATGCAGTTTGTGAACCAGCGAAAGTAGCTCGTCGGAGCAGTTACCGTGAAAGTATTTGTAGAAAAGACAGAGGGAGGCGCCGGCACGTCTGTGAGAGAGCGCCTGCAAACAAGATACCAGATCAGGGCCAGTCACATTGCATATCCGTCTCTGTATTTTGTCGAGGACCTTAAGACGAACCGCGGGGGCTCCAGACCATATATTGCAGCATATATTTTTTTGTTTTACTCTTTTATCAGATGACCTCCCAATGTGGATGCCCGAGAGCGTCGCATCCACTACACCCCCTCTGCGCACTACTATCATTATTTCCAACATCCATTTGACACCGTAACTATAAAATATAAACAGGTCTCCCCTTCTTAAGCGATAAAAAAATCAATATTTTTAGATTCTAGGTAGTGGCGCGGCCTAATAAAGCTCTAAAGAAGGCTAATCTACAAAATTATTCGCCCCCAATTATTTTTCCTTTTTTTTTTTTTTTTTTTTACAAGTGGACAAGTCTATTTAATAAAAAGTGTGCAGTGCCTTCAGCTGCTGAGGTTGGCCAATTTACGAAATTTACTGGTTACCATATTGTATTGCTTTCTGCGCATAGACATGAATACAATATGGGAACCAGTAATAAAAGTCCCAGAGAAAAGCGATAATAACAACAAAAATTGCAATATAAGCTCTGGTAAAAACATAAATTGATAATAGCAAAAAATTGCAATATGAGCACTGGTAAAAATTCGTTACTGAAGTCATTAGGTTTATAATACCAAGAAATTAATACACAGATGTCCTCACATTGGATAAAGGCATTAGTTAGATCCCAAAGAGTGTGAGTTCAATACCCGGTTAAGGCAGTGGAGAAGTTTCAGATGGGAATTAACGGGAGATAACTGACATCCATTAAACATGACACGTGGAACTAGAACAGTCTACTCCAGTGAGCTAAATAAAGGGGGTTCAGTTCGACATTCCAACCAGGCTGAAACGTTGTAATAAATATGGCGACAAAGATGAGGACAATAGTCCGAATAATTTAAATAATGTAAAAAATTTATAGTATTGAATTATTTTCGCTCTCTTCTTCTTTTGGGTGTTAAGTCGCTTCAGGATTTGGGCAATCATGGCTGATGCTAACCTCCAGGAGACTGACTCGTTGCGCCATGAAGTGGAAAGATTATATTGCTAAGAAATACTTTGTAAAAAATTATTACCAGCAATACATTTTTGAAAAAATAAATATTACCAGCAATATATTTGTTTTTAGAAAAAAATAAATATTACCAGCAATACATTTTTGAAGAAAAATATTACCAGAAATAGATTTTGAAGGAAAAAATCATTCAAAATTTGAAAATAAAAAACCCTGGACGACTGAATTTCCTACAATACCTTTCACTTCAAGTAGGAGATGAAAAAATCAGAAGTTTTACACTAAATATACAGAAGTTGCAGCAGATCAGATGTGGCAGCAATATTCAAAGTATGGACGAATGGTAGACTTATAAATATGTAAGATAGATCCAGGAGAGAAAAATTGTCTAGCACTAGACAGTGAAACAATTTTCCTAGCAGCAGATCTAACAATGGATTCAATATAATCTTTCCACTTCCAAGAAGAAGCAATGAGTCACTTTTTGTGTCCCCAATGTGTCCTTGAAACTTTATTTAGAACTATATCTGTGTTGCCGCGAGTCTTGGGGTGAAATAATTAAAAAAATCTCGAAGAGAAAATACTGACATAATCAAGATGTTGACATTCCACACTACTTCAAATAAAAGATTAAGAAGAAAACCCCCATCAACACTCGTCCTTAGTATGATGATAAACAGCATCAAGGTCTCCAATCGGAAGGTTTTGAGGAGCGTGGAACCACCTCTTAATTGCTGTTGTTTCCATTTTCAATCCGGGGACCATCCTGATTCCAAGAAGATATATGTCTATATAGAGCAAGTACGGTTCGAGTTAGAGTCGTTTAAAACACACAGACTGAATTTGACGTTTATTTATTTAGAATAGCTTAAAAGTCGCCCTATCGGGTGGCATTTAAGATAGCTCATGCGGAGAGCTCTTGATTGGGTCTTTGGTTTGTTCAGAAGTTTGAGAGTCCCTAAATCTTTGCATATTCTCAGGTTTTCATTTGCACGGTACTTTCTTTTCCTCGCTGCAGACTTGGCTCTTTTGATTGCAATTTGGTCCTCTGTTGGCGGAGATTTCTTTTTGCGGGGCATGCTGCTGCCGTATGCGATAGGCAACAAAAAACTACAAATAAACTCAAAATTGATCGCTGCATTTAAGTATTGCATTAATATTGAAGCTTACCTCTTAAAAGTTCAACGATAATTATTCTACCGCTATTTTAATTTAAAGATAATTTGATGTACGTAGGTTCATATTTTTACTTTTATTTCTTGGGTGACTCGATTATTTCCAAATTTATTTGCAAGTTATAAAAACTGATATCGCACGAAAAATTCGTCGCAAAAAATCACGTAAAAAATCGCCGAACACAATCGTAGTAATGAAAAATTGGGAATCCAAAATTTCAGGACTGCGGGGGCAGATCCAGCCCGGAATGGTTTTAATTTGTTCACCGAGTCGGCCTGATTCCCAAATGGTGTTATATGTTGGGCTACGATCTCTAGGAGTGAAGTTGAAAGAGCGTGACACACAGACATTCGTATTTATTTATAAACAAGAAGATGAGATGTATAAAAGATTAAAGATTTGTGTCTCATTAATTGAAAAAGTGTGACATACTGACATTCGAATTTATTGTATAGAAGATAAAGCTATCAAAAGTTAGAGATTTGTGTCCCTTTAATTGAAAAATTATGACACACTGACATTCTAATTTATTGTATAGAAGATAAAGCTATCAAAAGTTAGAGATTTGTGACCCTTTAATTGAAAAATTATGACACACTGACATTCTAATTTATTGTATAGAAGATAAAGCTATCAAAAGTTAGAGATTTGTGACCCTTTAATTGAAAAATTATGACACACTGACATTCTAATTTATTGTATAGAAGATAAAGCTATCAAAAGTTAGACATTTGTGTCCCTTTAATTGAAAAAGTGTGACAGAGATTTTTGCATTTATTATATAGATTATTTGTGTGTTAGTTACTTTTTACACTTTATTTTTTAATATTTAACATGACAGCATCTGGAGCGAATTAATTCGCTGATAGTAAACTTGTTAGTCTTTTTTACATTACTGATCTTTAAGATATTTCACTGTTCTTTTGAAATAACTTTAATATATAAATAAAAAACTGAAATATATCATATCATATAACAGACGAGTTATATTGTGCTTAATTCAAAACAACTTATACAAACGTATGTTTAGTGAAATGATTCATTTATTTTTCTCGGAACTTTAATGAAATCAAGCATAAAATAAAATATTAAATATTACGACTCCTATCTGGAAAAATCATTATTCTTTAAAAAATTCAACATTAAAAAAAAAATGTAATATTCACCCGAAAAACAGAAAGAAAAGATTTATTTCTCACCTCCTCTTGCAAATAAATGTTTCGTTTTTAAATAATACACCAAGGGTTGATAATACGTAAACAAATAAACAAATAAGCAATAAAAACAGTCTTCTCAATAATGCTTGCATGAATTCCTGACCACTTTCTTTTTCATGCATTTCGGAGAGACCAGGAAAATTAGGACATTTTAAATTGGAGAGACCAGGAAAATTAGGACATTTTAAATTGGAGAGACCAGGAAAATTAGGACATTTTAAATTGGAGAGACCAGGAAAATTAGGACATTTTAAATGGGAGAGACTAGGAAAATTAGGACATTTTAAATTGGAGAGACTAGGAAAATTAGGACATTTTAAATTGGAGAGACCAGGAAAATTAAAAATTTTAAATTGGAGAGACCAGGAAAATTAGGACATTTTAAATTGGAGAGACCAGGAAAATTAGGACATTTTAAATTGGAGAGACCAGGAAAATTAGGACATTTTAAATTGGAGAGACTAGGAAAATTAGGATATTTTAAATTGGAGAGACTAGGAAAATGAGGACATTTTAAATTGGAGAGACTAGGAAAATTAGGACATTTTAAATTGGAGAGACTAGGAAAATTAGGACATTTTAAATTGGAGAGACTAGGAAAATTAGGATATTTTAAATTGGAGAGACTAGGAAAATGAGGACATTTTAAATTGGAGAGACTAGGAAAATTAGGACATTTTAAATTGGAGAGACTAGGAAAATTAGGACATTTTAAATTGGAGAGACCAGGAAAATTAGAACATTTTAAATTGGAGAGACCAGGAAAATTAGGACATTTTAAATTGGAGAGACTAGGATAATTAGGGCATTTTAAATTGGAGAGACTAGGAAAATTAGGACATTTTAAATTGGAGAGACCAGGAAAATTAGAACATTTTAAATTGGAGAGACCAGGAAAATTAGGACATTTTAAATTGGAGAGACTAGGATAATTAGGGCATTTTAAATTGGAGAGACTAGGAAAATTAGGACATTTTAAATTGGAGAGATCAGGAAAATTAGGACATTTTAAATTGGAGAGACCAGGATAATTAAACATTTCAAATTGGAGAGACTAGTAAAATTAGGATATTTTAAATTGGAGAGACCAGGGAAATTAGGACATTTTAAATTGGAGAGACTAGGAAAATTAGGACATTATAAATAGGAAAGACCAGGAAAATTAGAACATTTTAAATTGGAGAGACCAAGAAAATTAGGACATTTTAAATTGGAGAGACTAGGAAAATTAGGACATTTTAAATTGGAGAGACCAGGAAAATTAGGACATTTTAAATTGGAGAGACCAGGAAAATTAGGACATTTTAAATTGGAGAGACCAGGAAAATTAAACATTTTAAAATGGAGAGACCAGGAGAATTAGGACATTTTAAATTGGAGAGACCAGGAAAATTAGGACATTTTAAATTGAAGAGACTAGGAAAATTAGGACATTTTAAATTGGAGAGACCAGGAAAATTAGGACATTTTAAATTGGAGAGACCAGGAAAATTAGGACATTTTAAATTGGAGAGACTAGGAAAATTAGGATATTTTAAATTGGAGAGACTAAGAAAATTAGGACATTTTAAAATGGAGAGACCAGGAGAATTAGGACATTTAAAATTAGGATATTTTAAATGGGAACGACCAGGAAAATTAGGACATTTTAAATTGGAGAGACCAGGAAAATTAGGACATTTTAAATTGGAGAGACCAGGAAAATTAGGACATTTTAAATTGGAGAGACCAGGAAAATTAGGACATTTTAAATTGGAGAGACCAGGAAAATTAGGACATTTTAAATTGGAAAGACCAGGAAAATTAAACATTTTAAATTGGAGAGACCAGGAAAATTAGGACATTTTAAATTGGAGAGACCAGGAAAATTAGGACATTTTAAATTGGAGAGACTAGGAAAATTAGGACATTTTAAATTGGAGAGACTAGGAAAATTAGGACATTTTAAATTGGAGAGACTAGGAAAATTAGGACATTTTAAATTGGAGAGACCAGGAAAATTAGGACATTTTAAATTGGAGAGACCAGGAAAATTAAACATTTTAAATTGGAGAGACTAGGAAAATTAGGACATTTTAAATTGGAGAGACCAGGAAAATTAGGACATTTTAAATTGGAGAGACTAGGAAAATTAGGACATTTTAAATTGGAGAGACCAGGAAAATTAGGACATTTTAAATTGGAGAGACTAGGAAAATTAAACATTTTAAATTGGAGAGACCAGGAAAATTAAACATTTTAAATTGGAGAGACCAGGAAAATTAGGACATTTTAAAATGGAGAGACCAGGAGAATTAGGACATTTAAAATTAGGATATTTTAAATGGGAACGACCAGGAAAATTAGGACATTTTAAATTGGAGAGACCAGGAAAATTAGGACATTTTAAATTGGAGAGACCAGGAAAATTAGGACATTTTAAATTGGAGAGACCAGGAAAATTAAACATTTTAAATTGGAGAGACCAGGAAAATTAAACATTTTAAATTGGAGAGACCAGGAAAATTAGGACATTTTAAATTGGAGAGACTAGGAAAATTAGGACATTTTAAATTGGAGAGACTAGGAAAATTAGGACATTTTAAATTGGAGAGACCAGGAAAATTAGGACATTTTAAATTGGAGAGACCAGGAAAATTAAACATTTTAAATTGCAGAGACTAGGAAAATTAGGACATTTTAAATTGGAGAGACCAGGAAAATTAGGACATTTTAAATTGGAGAGACTAGGAAAATTAGGACATTTTAAATTGGAGAGACCAGGAAAATTAGGACATTTTAAATTGGAGAGACCAGGAAAATTAAACATTTTAAATTGGAGAGACCAGGAAAATTAGGACATTTTAAATTGGAGAGACTAGGAAAATTAGGACATTTTAAATTGGAGAGACCAGGAAAATTAGGACATTTTAAATTGGAGAGACCAGGAAAATTAAACATTTTAAATTGGAGAGACCAGGAAAATTAGAACATTTTAAATTGGAGAGACCAGGAAAATTAGGACATTTTAAATTGGAGAGACTAGGATAATTAGGGCATTTTAAATTGGAGAGACCAGGAAAATTAGGACATTTTAAATTGGAGAGATCAGGAAAATTAGGACATTTTAAATTGGAGAGACCAGGATAATTAAACATTTCAAATTGGAGAGACTAGTAAAATTAGGATATTTTAAATTGGAGAGACCAGGGAAATTAGGACATTTTAAATTGGAGAGACTAGGAAAATTAGGACATTATAAATAGGAAAGACCAGGAAAATTAGAACATTTTAAATTGGAGAGACCAAGAAAATTAGGACATTTTAAATTGGAGAGACTAGGAAAATTAGGACATTTTAAATTGGAGAGACCAGGAAAATTAGGACATTTTAAATTGGAGAGACCAGGAAAATTAGGACATTTTAAATTGGAGAGACCAGGAAAATTAAACATTTTAAAATGGAGAGACCAGGAGAATTAGGACATTTTAAATTGGAGAGACCAGGAAAATTAGGACATTTTAAATTGAAGAGACTAGGAAAATTAGGACATTTTAAATTGGAGAGACTAGGAAAATTAGGACATTTTAAATTGGAGAGACCAGGAAAATTAGGACATTTTAAATTGGAGAGACTAGGAAAATTAGGATATTTTAAATTGGAGAGACTAAGAAAATTAGGACATTTTAAAATGGAGAGACCAGGAGAATTAGGACATTTAAAATTAGGATATTTTAAATGGGAACGACCAGGAAAATTAGGACATTTTAAATTGGAGAGACCAGGAAAATTAGGACATTTTAAATTGGAGAGACCAGGAAAATTAGGACATTTTAAATTGGAGAGACCAGGAAAATTAGGACATTTTAAATTGGAGAGACCAGGAAAATTAGGACATTTTAAATTGGAAAGACCAGGAAAATTAAACATTTTAAATTGGAGAGACCAGGAAAATTAGGACATTTTAAATTGGAGAGACTAGGAAAATTAGGACATTTTAAATTGGAGAGACTAGGAAAATTAGGACATTTTAAATTGGAGAGACTAGGAAAATTAGGACATTTTAAATTGGAGAGACCAGGAAAATTAGGACATTTTAAATTGGAGAGACCAGGAAAATTAAACATTTTAAATTGGAGAGACTAGGAAAATTAGGACATTTTAAATTGGAGAGACCAGGAAAATTAGGACATTTTAAATTGGAGAGACTAGGAAAATTAGGACATTTTAAATTGGAGAGACCAGGAAAATTAGGACATTTTAAATTGGAGAGACTAGGAAAATTAAACATTTTAAATTGGAGAGACCAGGAAAATTAAACATTTTAAATTGGAGAGACCAGGAAAATTAGGACATTTTAAAATGGAGAGACCAGGAGAATTAGGACATTTAAAATTAGGATATTTTAAATGGGAACGACCAGGAAAATTAGGACATTTTAAATTGGAGAGACCAGGAAAATTAGGACATTTTAAATTGGAGAGACCAGGAAAATTAGGACATTTTAAATTGGAGAGACCAGGAAAATTAAACATTTTAAATTGGAGAGACCAGGAAAATTAGGACATTTTAAATTGGAGAGACTAGGAAAATTAGGACATTTTAAATTGGAGAGACTAGGAAAATTAGGACATTTTAAATTGGAGAGACCAGGAAAATTAGGACATTTTAAATTGGAGAGACCAGGAAAATTAAACATTTTAAATTGCAGAGACTAGGAAAATTAGGACATTTTAAATTGGAGAGACCAGGAAAATTAGGACATTTTAAATTGGAGAGACTAGGAAAATTAGGACATTTTAAATTGGAGAGACCAGGAAAATTAGGACATTTTAAATTGGAGAGACCAGGAAAATTAAACATTTTAAATTGGAGAGACCAGGAAAATTAGGACATTTTAAATTGGAGAGACTAGGAAAATTAGGACATTTTAAATTGGAGAGACCAGGAAAATTAGGACATTTTAAATTGGAGAGACCAGGAAAATTAAACATTTTAAATTGGAGAGACCAGGAAAATTAGGACATTTTAAATTGGAGAGACCAGGAAAATTAGGACATTTAAAATTAAGATATTTTAAATTGGAACGACCAGGAAAATTAGGACATTTTAAAAATGTTATTTAAATGGTTCTAAATGGTTCTAATTTCTAATTAATTAAATCAAAAGGCTCATATAACGAAAAGTTTCTATCTATAATAAAATTCCCTTAGCTAGATAGTTTCAATCTGAAATATGCCATATCTCTGAAAGCGTGAGTGAGCTAAACATGTAATCCGCAGCTTCCTGTTCAGATGCTGCCATCCATTTACATCAAATGAAAGCGTTTCTGATGACAAAAATACACATACTTCTTTCCCTTTTTCAATTTTAACGTAAAAATATTTGAAATTCACAATCCAGACACTAATCATATAGAAAAATAAAAAGCTTTTAAAGTACACCTTTTGGAATATGTATCTATGTCATCAATTTCACTCACGTGGCAAACAAAATCACACCTATTCACCGGGATCAGTGGGTATCAATTCTATTTCATCGATAATTTTATGATCAGTTATGGCGGCACTGTAAGACAAGGGTGTATCTTAGCGTTTCAACAGGGAACGGAAAGAGCAACACCGAATTCCGAAGGCGCATTGGGACAGCGAAAGCTGTCTTTCAAAAGCTAAGTAAAGAAACAGGAAAATATATCGTTAAAAACGAAGAAAATATCACAGATGAAGAAGAGACTTGAAACAACGGAAATGTGGTTCTACAGAAAGATACTGAGAATACCATTGACCGAACATGCGAGCAACAACGAAGTTCTAGAACAAAAAGGACATCTATTTTTACCAGAACAATTAATATGAAAATATTTATAGAAAAGGCACAGGGAAGCTACGTTACGGCGGTGTGTGCGTGTGTGTGTGTGTGGGGGGGGGGAGAGATTGAAGCCGAGATGCCAGATCAGGACCAATAACATTGCAGATTATATCAATAATCTCTAAATATATAGCAGACTCACCAGACCAGATGTGGCAGCTATTTTCATAGCAATATGTGTTTGTAGCACTCTCCTCAATCTAAACCTGATTATTGCGAAATTATATTTTATATATAAATTATATTTATATATAAAAAAAAAATGAGCAAAAGGAGCTAGAGGCAAATGACAGCGAGCCCCAACAAACACTCACGTTGTTTACACAAGGAAGGTTTGCGGGACCCGATGTAAAGTGCCTCCAGCACCTTCAGGTGAAATAAAGAGTGTGACCGGGACAACACGGTGAACCGGTCAACACTAAAATTCACTGCACACGATCTGCTATTTGATAAGTGCTCACAAATGGCGGACCCGTAGGTGTTTGGGACGAGTCCATTCAGCGGCAAAGTGTGGTTCCTGATTTTGGTAGGAACGTGCTGCTTAATTCTCATGTCCAAGCGTTGTGTTGTCCTTCCTATGTAGTTAGCCCCGCAACTACAATTATATTCGTAAATTATAGAGTTAATTTGATGAGGAGGGAGGACGTCTTTACACACTGGACGAACCATGGGCCGGGTTTGAAAAACAATCCGTACCTTCCTTGTGCAAACAACGTGAGTGTTTGTTGGGGCTCGCTGTCATTTGCCTCTAGCTCCTTTTGCTCATATTTTTTTTTTCCCTACACAATTCTTTTTAGTGTACATTTTCTGTTTTTTAAATTAAAATCTCCCGTTGCAAGCCTGATGAGCGGGAGCGAAACCGGTTGCTTCGCGCGTTTTAATATGTCTAGTAATATTAAGCTGAATACCTTTATCGCCATAATAAAATTTTGTATCTATAAAAAAATATCTTCAAATATATATATATATATTTTAAGCTTTTCACCCCAAGCAAGGCTGGAAGCCACTAGCACGCAAGGGGTTACAGAAGGTTTGGAGGAAGAGCAGATAGGAGTGGTAAAGGAGAGGATGTAGAGAAAGATAGTGGATCGCTCAAGGCAAGGGGGTTACAGAAGATTTGGAGGGAGAGCAGATAGGAATGAAAGGGGAAAGGATGTGGAGAAGGGAAGTGGATAGATCAAGGCAACTGGAGATGTCGATTGACGTTACACTTAAATAGTTGGAGATTGTATTTGTCAGGGGAACAGGAATAAGGAAGGGAGTTCCACAGGCGAGATGAGCGAGACATGAAGCTATTGGAGTAGAAGAGACGTCTACATCTAACAGTTTCAACGGTGAAGGGGTGGGAACGGGATGCCAGCCTCGTAGGGCGCTTAAATTCATGAGGCCTGGGAACCAGCGAAAGCAGCTCATCGGAGCAATTACCATGAAAGTATTTGTAAAAAAGACAGAGCGGCAACGGAGCGTCTGTGAGAGAGCGACTGCAGACGAGATGACAGATCAGGGCCAATTACATTGCATATGCGTCTCTGGATCTTATCAAGAACCCCGAGGCAAACAGCAGGGGCTCCAGACCATATATGGCAGCAATACTCCATGCAAGGGCGAATGATATATATATATATATATATATATATATATATATATATATATATATATATATATATATATATATATATATATGGATTGATGAGAGTTTCTGAACCTGGGTTTCACGTTCTTTCGTCTTTTTATGGTAGTGGGAGGAAACGTCACTCATACGTACGCAGACATACATACACACAAGTCACTATATGCGTGTATGTATGTCTGTGTACGTATGAGTGGCGCTCCGACGGCAATTTTCCCTCCCAATACCACAAACAAAACGATATACGCAAACATATAAATCCCAAATTATAAATTAATCAGTTTGTCTGACAATTCGAATGAGCGTGAAACCCAGGGTCAAAAACTCACATCAATCCAACTAAATATGTTATCCTCTATCACTGATATTGAGCGCTTTCCAATAAGTACTGCGCATATATATATATATATATATATATATATATATATATATATATATATATATATATATAAATTGAAGATATATATATATATATATATATAAATTGAATATATATATATATATATATATATTTATATACATACACATTTTATATATATATATATATATATATATATATATATATAAATTGAACATATATATATATATTTATATACATACACATTTTATATATATATATATATATATATATATATATGAAGAAATATAGTCTTAAGATGTGCTATATTCATGGGATAAAGTGCTCAATATCAGAGATAGAGCGTGTGTAAATATAAAAGTGAACATAGAAGTCAACACTTAGAGGCGACAGTCTGTTTCATGCTAGATGCAATTGCATCTAGCATGAAACAGACTGTCGCCTCTAAGTGTTGACTTCTATGTTCTCTCTTATATATATATATATATATATATATATATATATATATATATATATATATATACAGAGATATAGTTTTAAAGTATAATTATGTGATAAAGTATGTAAATATAGATATAAAAGTGAACATTGAAGTCAACACTCAGAGGCTACAGGCTGTTTCAGGCTCAACCCAATTGTCCTGATGATTGCGTCTAGCAGCCTGATGATTGCGTCTAGCATGAAACAGCCTGACGCCTCTGAGAGTTGACTTCAATGTTCACTTTATATATATATATATATATATATATATATATATATATATATATATATATATATATATAAAGCATCCTTTTTTATACAAACTTTCTCGCAAAACTGCTACACTGGCAGTAGGAAAATGATACAAGTCGAGATGCACGTTCAGGATCAATAACATAAATTTACAACCCAGTTTTCTCCATGGAACTGTTAGAGCTAAATCAGTGGAGAGATCAGTTGCGATCATTTTGATTTTCGTAATATAAATGCTATCAATATGAATGAGAAAGGGTCTGCTTTAATTTGGTGTACAAATTACACACGTTATCAAAATAATATTGAAACTATGATTATTTG
This sequence comes from Acanthosepion esculentum, assembly GCA_964036315.1. NCBI lineage: Eukaryota > Metazoa > Mollusca > Cephalopoda > Sepiida > Sepiidae > Acanthosepion > Acanthosepion esculentum. The sequence goes on from OZ038479.1 coordinate 134,573,924, forward strand.
AGTTATAAAGATTATGCAACTTTCAGAGAGACACTTTTTTCATTTAAAATCTATAAATATTCCTTAGTAAGCGTAACGTCAATAGAATATAGTGACTTTCTAAATGTGGCTTAGGCGTGGCACAAAGCCGAATGTATGTGGCACCCAGTGAGGATAGAACTCACTATTCAGTCGTAATTAATCTAGCGAGACAAGCTTGCTAAATATTACACCACACCGAAGTACCCAAAATTATTTTCTGAGTATAGATCACATGTGGCACAAGGCCGAACGTGTGGAGCACCCAGGGAGGATCGAACTCACTACTTGGTCGTAATTGATCCATCGAGACAAGCTTGTTAACCATTACACCACATGGAATTGCTCAATATTATTTTCTGAGTGTAACTCAGATGTGCCACAAGGCCGAGTGTGTGGAGCACCCAGTTAGGATTGAACTCACTCTTCAGCCGTAATTTATCTGTCGAGACAAGTTTATTAGCTATTACACCACGTCGAAGTTCCCAAATGGTTTTCTAAGCGTAGTTTAGATGTGGCACAAGGCCGAAAGTACGGAGCACCCAGTGAGGACCGAACTCACTATTCAGTCGTAATCTATCTAGCGAGACAAGCTTGTTAACTATTATACCACGTCGAAGTGCCCAAATGATTTTCTAAGAGTAGTTTAGATGTGGCACAAGGCCGAAAGTAGGGAGCACCCAGTGAGGATCCAACAATAATTGTTGTAGAGAAGCATTCATTAGATTTTCCTCTTAGCTCGACGTTTTCAGAATCGAAAAATACTGATTTGATAAAAGTATATTTTAGAAGTTTGGTGTTCCTTTCGTAATGAAAATACAGTTTCAAATCGGTTTCTGACTTTTTAAAAAGTTACCTGTACTCACGATTTGTTTGGCAACCTGTATAAAAAGGGTTCTCTGAATTCAAAACTGTGGAAAAGACAACTAGAAACACTTTCACTATTTTTATCAAGAAGTTATCTCAATTCTTCTTCTTTACATGCCGTGTCCCTTCAGGACGTAAGCGATCATAGCTCACCACAACTTCCCGTCCCTTATAGCTCTTAATAAACCTTGTCCTTCTGATATTTCTCCTAAGCCATGTTCCGCCATGAATTCTCTCAAACTGATTAAGTATATTATTTTCCTCTGTCCCGTGTGTGTCAGATTTTCCAAGCCCCCTTCCTCATTATATTCCCCTGAAATCTCAACTGTCTCTTCCTTATATTAAGTATTATTTTCCTTTCTGTTTCCATTTTCTCTAAAACTTTGTCGTTACTCACATGTTTGGTCCAAAGTATCCTCAGCATACCTCTGTAGAACCACATTTCTGTCGCTTCAAGTGTCCTCTTCATCTTTGAGCAGATCGTCCAGAACTAACTGCTATACAGGAGGACAGATATCACATAACAGTTTAGTACTTTTTTCCTTGTTTCTAGCGAAATTTTCCTATTTCTTAATACCCTGCTTAGCTTTTTGGGGTGCTTCCTTCGCTATCCCAATATGACTTCGGATCTCAGTGTCGCTCTTTCCGTCTTCTGTTAAAACACACCCCAGATATTTAAATTTCCTCATTTCTTTGATTTTGCTATCTCCGATTTACAATAAACAATAGACAAATAATAATAATAATAATAATAATAAAAGGAATCTGTGGAGAATCATGATTACCTATTTTCTGAAGGGACATGGTATTTAAAAAAGACTTTCAAATATGCCGTGAATATTTATAGAATGAAAAAACTATTATTAATATCAGATTATAATGGACATAAAGTGTGGGATCGGTTTGACATAGTTATTAAATAATAAAATGAACCCCCCACCCCACCCCAGAATCATTACATAATAATTGAAAATTATATTTAAATACTCACATGTGAAAACATTTGATATTAGTAAGGACTTGGGAAAGGTGTGAACCTATCATTTTACTTATCCAACAGTTAAATAGTAGGGTAATCTCTAGCCTTGGTAGGCAAACAGTGTAGGAGAAGGACGTTCGATTATCTTTCCCAGTAACTCATAGTAAATCACAGATAATAATAATAATAATAATAATAATAATAATAATAATAAACGAAGCGAATCCCATCTACGCCAAACGAGTAAAACAGGAAGCAAAAGAACTTGGCCAAATGAAATTACAAAACAATGAAAAGGCGTTGCATGGCAAATACCTAAAAAGAAAGAAGCAGATGTGGACCAAAAGAAATCACATCAGTGGCTGAGGAGCATCGGACTGAAAGCTGAGAGAGAAGGCCTAAATATCGCCGCTCAGGGCCAAAGCCTCGCAACCAGATCCTATCACTGTCACATAATCAAGGATGGAAGTAACCCGTAATGCAGGATCTGCGGAAAATATGATGAAACTGTCGACCGTATTATCTCAGGATAATATACCCACAAACATAACAAGGTAGTGACATGTGTGCACTGGAAGATATGCAAGAAGCACAAAATTGAAACCACTGAGAGATGGTATGAGCACCAACCAGACACAGTTACCCAAAATAACGATGTAACTATCTACTGTGATATGCCATTTCAAACTGACAGGGCAATAAAAACCAACAGACCTGATATTATAAATGACAAGAAATTCAGGGAGTGTATGCTTATTGACATAGCAGTACCATCTGAGAGAAATTGTCCAAATACAAGGACCTGGAGATCGAGATTAACAGGATGTGGAGATTGAAGACTGAGACTGTACCAATGGTAATCGGAGCTCTGGTCCTCATGAGAAAAGGAGTGAGCTGTTTTACTAACAGTGTCTCAGGTAACATCAACGTACAAATTGCCCAGAAGATCGCCTTACCCATTATCTATGAAAAGTGCTATCAGTTAAATGAGAATTCTCCTATAGGCCATAGTTTGGACCGCATCGACAGGATATAAAGTAGGAAATATAACATGCACAAATAATAATAATAATAATAATAATAATAATAATAATAATAATAATGATAATGATAATAATAATAATAATAATAATGATAATAATAATAATAATAATAATAATAATAAAAATAATAATAATAAAAATAATAATAATAATAATAATAATAATAATAGTAATAATCTGGATAATAGCTGACATTAAGCGAATAGACGCTAGAACGAGAAAGCTTCTCACTAGAAAGCACTTGCTACGGCATGCATCAGCCCAAAGCTGATGTTGATTGTCTGTATGTGTCCAAATCAGAAGAAGGCAGAGGGTTAGTTCAATTAAAATTGTCTTATAAAACTACGACAATTAGCCTTCAAAGATACCTGGAAAATACAGAAGACTGGATGATTTCAAAGAACATGAAAGTAGTAAGCGGTTTTATTTCGTAATAAAGGAAGCCAACAAGTTCAAGATGGAGTTTCAAATGGGTGTAGAGGGTTAGGGTGTAGAAATACAAGTAAAATACAATACACCGACTGAAGTTGAAAAATACTTAACAAAGAAAGCAAAAGCAAATGCAACCGACCAGATAGAGAAATGATGGTATAGGTATGATAAACCGCTTCATGGTCAATACTCTGCCCGTATCAAACAAGCTGATGTAGACAAACCCCGTACCCATCAGTGGCTACGTAGTGCAGGGTTAGAAGCTGAAACCGAAGGTTTTATCCTTTCTACACAGGACCAATGCCTGTTAAATAGAAATTATCAAGCACATATACTAAAATATTGTGTTAGCCCAAAATGCAGATTTTGTGATAGATATCCAGAAACGATTGATCATCTTGTATCAGGTTGCACGATATTGGCACCCACTGAATACAAAACCCGGCATGACAGAGTGGGCCAATATCTGCACTGGAAAATCTGTAACTTCTACGGGAAGGAAACTGCAAGAAACTGCTATGAACACCACACAGACAGGGTTACGGAGATAGGACCTATAATTTTAACAATTTTCTGGGACTACACAATACACACAGACAGAACAACCAAAGCTAATCGCCCGGACGTCGTTATTAGAGATGGCAAACAAAAACATGGCCTCCTTGGTGATATGCCAGTCCCTGCCGACTGTGATATATATTTGAAGATCTTCAAAAAAGCTATCAAAATACAAGGACCTTGAAATCGAAATCTCAAAAATGTGGCACATGGGAACATCAACAATACCTGTTGCAGTTGGGGCCCTCGGATTGATTGAAAAAGATTCCCATAGACTCATTGAAGGGATTCTTGGAAGCCCATGCTTTAAAGAAACACAAAAACTAAATAGAGTAAAGCCTACACATTACGAAGGGCTTTATCTATGTAAAACTCTCTCTCTCTCTCTCTCTCTCTCTCTGTGTGTGTGTGTGTTTTAATTGGTCAGAGGAAAATGTCATGATGCCATTTCTAACCTTAGGTCTCGTGGTGGGACCCGGAAAGAAATATGTACACACCCGAAATCAAAGGAAATAACAATAATAATAATAATAATAATGATAATAATAATCACCCAGAAACGATTGATTATCTTGTATCAGGTTGTATCAGGTTCATAAATTAAGTTGCTTTAAAGGAAAAGAGTTGAAATTTGTGTCGTTCAAGCTATCTACCCATATCTCGGTATATTAATATGTATCTAGGTTTATACAGAAGGTTTTTTTTTGTATTGAGTTGGTGCATAATTATCAGGCGATTTTTAAATCATATTTATTATGAAAAAAGAAACATAACAATTCAACAATAACATTTTTAAATGAATATTCCAGAGCGTATGATTATCGACACGCATTTTTATAACCTGAAAATAAAATATTTTTATAAAAAATAGTAAACAAAACAGCAATTTTTATTAACAAATAACTCGTCTACAAAAACGCCTGATAATTATGCACCAACCCAATATATCTAAAACGCTTTCATTCTTAGCCTATTCATACGAGAAATATTTCACTATTTTTCAATATAGTCATCCTTGACATCACTGCACTTGGTCCAAAGATGCTGAAGCATTCCAATCCCATTACGGAAGAAGGTGGTGTCCTGGTCTTACAAAAACTCCGCCACAGCACATATGATATCGTACATTATTTACATTATTCGGACAATTGTCCTCATCTTTGTCGCCATATTTATTACAACATTTCGGCCGTTTTACGCTCCGGCCTTCTTCAGGCGGTTGGAATGTCGAACTGAACCGTTTATTTCGCTCACTGGCGTAGACTGTTCTAGTTCCATGTCAACGGCGACGGTGGCGAGTGGTTCGACTTAGCCGGCAATAGACAAAGCACTAAGGCGGCGGCCAACCGATAAAAAAGCACGGGCAAACGGAATGTCAGGAAACGCAGTGCTTCAGCAGCGGTGTCAAAGGCGGCTGCTGCTAACGCTGATGACCATGCGAACGCGTTCACAGATTCAATATCCGACCTTGGTGCCATCAACCGGCGAACGGAAGACGAAGAAGACGTTGATGCTGTGTCGAAAGATTCTTCAGTAGGGAATGCGGTACTCGAAGAATAAGAAGAAACGACGACGAGCGAGTGTTGGCAGCACTGTACCCTCACATCTGCCTGCCGAGACACGGTGGCCCTCCACGACACACGGCGAGCGATAAGGGGTTACATTTAAAACAGGCAGATGAGGGAGCGAGCCAAGTGGTTTGTCCGGGAGGAGAGTGTCCGAACAAGGGACCCTAGAGAGAAGGAGGCGTCCAGAGAAGGTTGTGCGGATACGCTTTCTCCTCCGAAGGAATGCCGGCCAAGGAGACGACGACGACGACGACGAAGACGGCGGCGGCGGCTCAGACAGCATTTACGATGAAGAGGGACACGACGGTGAGGAAGAGTAATGTTGAACGATCAGTGAAGGCGAGAGAAAGCAAATAAAACACGCACGCACGTCCAGCGGCGGCGGCGGCGGCGGCTGCGCTGGTGGTTCAGGTTCGGGTCGCGGGCCGTGCCTCGGCGACTTTGATCGGTCGCGTCGCAGACCGGCGCCGCAACGCCTGCTGCCGCCACGTCGGTCGTGTGCCGCCGCCCACTGCGGCGGCTGCGTGTTCCCGAAACGACGGTAGCAACGCACCGCCCGCACCACGACCGACTGACCGACGGATTCCGCTGAGAACAAACGCCCGACGTGTCTGGCGCGCGCTGCTGCCCGACTTGCCGCGCTCCCGTCTCTTCCACTCTTAAACGGCAAACGCTGTTCGTGTAACAACCTTTGCTTTTTTCAAAACTTTCATACTATTCAATGCTCAATGCGTTCAAAAACGTCGCAAAGTTCCGCAAGTGAGAATAATCAGTTATTCCGTTATCGAATTTAATTTTTCCAATTTTCTCCACAAATTCCAATGTCGGCACTTGACTCGTTCAAACTTTAGACGCCGACCACTGCCGAGGCGCACCACGCTCGTCCGGCCTATTTCCGGTCCTGTTTTGGGGGAAAACTTCGTAATACAGCGATGAGAAGCCATCGGGATCGTTGAGGGCTTGTTCCGAAATGCCGGATCGGAAATCAAAGGTAGGAGGCTGTTGATATACTCAACGATTCCGAGAGCATTCTCAGGCTGCACGCAATCGGGCGGCTGAGCCTCCGTCATATCCTGCTCCTCATCAACAGCGACCTGGGGCGCAGAACCAATACCATCGACCACAGGTGCGACCTTAGGAAGGCGACGTCTCTTGGAGCGAATGGCAGTGATGGAGCGGCCAGGAAGGAGAGGGGCCAGGTCAGCATCAGTTGTGCTAGGTGGCGCAGATGTTAAGACTTTAATCTCGGGGCCGGACCAGATGCTGCTAGTCCTTTCCACAGGGGGCCACCGGACGAGCCGTTGGGCATCCCGTAGAAGGTCGGTCATAGCCAGCGCCGTCGAGAACCACTTGGGACTGATTACCGTCAGGGCCAGGATAGGGGGGGGGCGGAGTTCTCAACCGATTTCAGAAGATCTTGATAGTCCTTCCTACGCCGCCTGCAGCCAACTTGATCACTGCTACGTGCCATGCAGGACCCGATATACGTGTTAATATTGTGTACACGTAAGGACTACGCCTCGCGCTTTAGCGCAACCATACGCATAAGGTCCTCTGGGGTCCATCGAACGTAGGTGCGGGCGGGCGAGCGATATGAGGCGTCGCGCCGTTTCTTTATCTCGTTCCACTGGTTAGGATGTTTTTTGCACATATGGGCCGCGAGTCCGACTGATCGCTCGAATGCGCGCGAGCAAACAGTACAACTTCAGCGGGGAGGATCACCCTCCCTATCTACAGGGAAATTACTATGGTCACCGCCAGTCGAGGCGGGGAAATGCCGAGGCAGGGTTTGACAATTAGAACCAATGAAATACGATCAAAGAGGGATGGCAACCCCACAGTGATCGGCGCATTTTGGAAGCACAGACACCCCACATTTATTGTCTGCCAGCACGGAGTATGCTACACACCAGTCTCCGTTTTGTCAGTTATCTCATGACTACTCGGCGCAGTCCATGAGTACCTCAGCTGATGCCGCCGTGTGTGTCGCCCCCACCGCAGGCGCGTGCCAGTATGCCCATAGCATGCGCGCAGTGTCGCGTAAAACCATTCGCGAGATAGGACCGAAATGTCATATCAAGAGTCTGTTTGTGATGCAGTCGTGGTAGGACTGTTGGGCAGCCGCGCCACACCAGTTGAAGCAATGACCTTGATGGGCAGGTCGTGTCCGAATCTGTCTCGGATCGCGTCAAGAACGTACGGCTGATTGTACTTTGCGACATTTGCCTGTTGCATGCAGACGACAGAGTCAGGTCGTATCTGTACATCCATGACAATTATCTCATTCTTGGTCAGGATCACAAGGTCGGGCTTTCGGATGCCGTGTTCAGTCTGAAGCCTAGGTTCCATAATTACGTCGTATTTCTTTTCTTTCAGGATCTGTGCCACGTATAGGACGACGTTGTTGTGGCGTTTGATTCGGAGGCCGCTAAAGACGCTGCAGGCTTGGGCAATGTGGGGCAGGCTCATAGGAGCATTGCTACTACATTTGCAATAAATATCGACAGAACGACCACTCCGACAGAGCTGGGATGGCGTGCCCATACAGCCTAAGCGAACTCTAACGGCTTCCTGAAAATCGTGTCCGGCCAAGTTGGTGGGGGCATGGTCCAGCCAGCCGGCACCTTCTCATACCGCTGTAGGCCCCTGGTGTCCAATCTCTTGTAGAGATCTTCAACCAGACCCTCTCGGGATGACATGACAGATCCCTCATACCTGTAGGACATCAGACCGCGCACGGCAGGACTGGACGCTATCGCAACGTCTTCTCCGTTACCACATGAAAACTAGAAGAGGCGGCTTTCTTTCAGTGTGGAGTAGAGCATCTCAAGCGAGTTTACCCCCAAACCGCCGAATCTCGCGGGAGCGTGTATCGCGGAATTGGGACAATCCGCCGGCAGCCGAAGCAACATGCGGACGGCCCGACGAACTGCTTTGTCCCCTTTGATGACATCGCCCTTGTGTAGTCGATCCAACAGCTTTTGTATCACTTCAAGGGAGCTGGCGAATAGAATAAGATCATCGACATAGGCCATCGGATTGAGTACTATCGCGCCGATGGTAAAGGCGTACACCTCTTGACCCTCTAGTAACTACACCAGCGACATATTGAACAGCCAGGCAGAGAGTGGGAACCCCTGCTGAGCCCACGATGTTTCGGGTGAATCGTGTTGTTTCCAATCTGTAGTCATCAGAACATTAGACACAAGGTGACCTTGTCGATGTATTTGTTCAGCAGAGGTTGAGGGTCATCTTCTGTGCTGTCCCTACTCCACTTGAATTCCGCAGCCCACTTCTTCACAGTTGTATAGGAAGAGGAGCCCTCACCATATGTCTGTACCCTGTCCCTATGGATGTACTTGGAGGTCATACCTTTGTTTTTCACATAGTTTATGTCTGCTCCGGCCATCTTCTAGTCCATTTTTACATTTCACATCGTCATCAGAACATTTGACACAAGGTGACATTGTCGATGTATTTGTTCATCAGAGGTTGAGGGTCATCTTCTGTGCTGTCCCTGCTCCACTTGAATTCCGAAGCCCACTTCTTCACAGTTGAACAGGAAGGGGAGTCCTCACCATATGTCTGTACCCTGTCCCTATGAATTTACTTGCGTGTCATACCTTTCTTTTTCGCATAGTTTATGACTGTTCGGGCCTTCATCTAGTCCATTTTTACATTTCACATCGTCATCAGAACATTAGACACAAGGTGACTTTGTCGATGTATTTGTTCATCAGAGATTGAGGGTCATCTTCTGTGCTGTCCCTGCTCCACTTGAATTCCGCAGCCCACTTCTTCACAGTTGTATAGGAAGGGGAGTCCTCACCATATGTCTGTACCCTGTCCCTATGAATTTACTTGCGTGTCATACCTTTCTTTTTCGCATAGTTTATGACTGTTCGGGCCTTCATCTAGTCCATTTTTACATTTCACATCGTCATCAGAACATTAGACACAAGGTGACATTGTCGATGTATTTGTTCATCAGAGATTGAGGGTCATCTTCTGTGCTGTCCCTGCTCCACTTGAATTCCGCAGCCCACTTCTTCACAGTTGTATAGGAAGGGGAGTCCTCACCATATGTCTGTACCCTGTCCCTATGAATTTACTTGCGTGTCATACCTTTCTTTTTCGCATAGTTTATGACTGTTCGGGCCTTCATCTAGTCCATTTTTACATTTCACATCGTCATCAGAACATTAGACACAAGGTGACATTGTCGATGTATTTGTTCATCAGAGATTGAGGGTCATCTTCTGTGCTGTCCCTGCTCCACTTGAATTCCGCAGCCCACTTCTTCACAGTTGTATAGGAAGGGGAGTCCTCACCATATGTCTGTACCCTGTCCCTATGAATTTACTTGCGTGTCATACCTTTCTTTTTCGCATAGTTTATGACTGTTCGGGCCTTCATCTAGTCCATTTTTACATTTCACATCGTCATCAGAACATTAGACACAAGGTGACATTGTCGATGTATTTGTTCATCAGAGATTGAGGGTCATCTTCTGTGCTGTGCCTGCTCCACTTGAATTCCGCAGCCCACTTCTTCACAGTTGTATAGGAAGGGGAGTCCTCACCATATGTCTGTACCCTGTCCCTATGAATTTACTTGCGTGTCATACCTTTCTTTTTCGCATAGTTTATGACTGTTCGGGCCTTCATCTAGTCCATTTTTACATTTCACATCGTCATCAGAACATTAGACACAAGGTGACATTGTCGATGTATTTGTTCATCAGAGATTGAGGGTCATCTTCTGTGCTGTCCCTGCTCCACTTGAATTCCGCAGCCCACTTCTTCACAGTTGTATAGGAAGGGGAGTCCTCACCATATGTCTGTACCCTGTCCCTATGAATTTACTTGCGTGTCATACCTTTCTTTTTCGCATAGTTTATGACTGTTCGGGCCTTCATCTAGTCCATTTTTACATTTCACATCGTCATCAGAACATTAGACACAAGGTGACATTGTCGATGTATTTGTTCATCAGAGATTGAGGGTCATCTTCTGTGCTGTGCCTGCTCCACTTGAATTCCGCAGCCCACTTCTTCACAGTTGTATAGGAAGGGGAGTCCTCACCATATGTCTGTACCCTGTCCCTATGAATTTACTTGCGTGTCATACCTTTCTTTTTCGCATAGTTTATGACTGTTCGGGCCTTCATCTAGTCCATTTTTACATTTCACATCGTCATCAGAACATTAGACACAAGGTGACATTGTCGATGTATTTGTTCATCAGAGATTGAGGGTCATCTTCTGTGCTGTCCCTGCTCCACTTGAATTCCGCAGCCCACTTCTTCACAGTTGTATAGGAAGGGGAGTCCTCACCATATGTCTGTACCCTGTCCCTATGAATTTACTTGCGTGTCATACCTTTCTTTTTCGCATAGTTTATGACTGTTCGGGCCTTCATCTAGTCCATTTTTACATTTCACATCGTCATCAGAACATTAGACACAAGGTGACATTGTCGATGTATTTGTTCATCAGAGATTGAGGGTCATCTTCTGTGCTGTGCCTGCTCCACTTGAATTCCGCAGCCCACTTCTTCACAGTTGTATAGGAAGGGGAGTCCTCACCATATGTCTGTACCCTGTCCCTATGAATTTACTTGCGTGTCATACCTTTCTTTTTCGCATAGTTTATGACTGTTCGGGCCTTCATCTAGTCCATTTTTACATTTCACATCGTCATCAGAACATTAGACACAAGGTGACATTGTCGATGTATTTGTTCATCAGAGATTGAGGGTCATCTTCTGTGCTGTCCCTGCTCCACTTGAATTCCGCAGCCCACTTCTTCACAGTTGTATAGGAAGGGGAGTCCTCACCATATGTCTGTACCCTGTCCCTATGAATTTACTTGCGTGTCATACCTTTCTTTTTCGCATAGTTTATGACTGTTCGGGCCTTCATCTAGTCCATTTTTACATTTCACATCGTCATCAGAACATTAGACACAAGGTGACATTGTCGATGTATTTGTTCATCAGAGATTGAGGGTCATCTTCTGTGCTGTCCCTGCTCCACTTGAATTCCGCAGCCCACTTCTTCACAGTTGTATAGGAAGGGGAGTCCTCACCATATGTCTGTACCCTGTCCCTATGAATTTACTTGCGTGTCATACCTTTCTTTTTCGCATAGTTTATGACTGTTCGGGCCTTCATCTAGTCCATTTTTACATTTCACATCGTCATCAGAACATTAGACACAAGGTGACATTGTCGATGTATTTGTTCATCAGAGATTGAGGGTCATCTTCTGTGCTGTCCCTGCTCCACTTGAATTCCGCAGCCCACTTCTTCACAGTTGTATAGGAAGGGGAGTCCTCACCATATGTCTGTACCCTGTCCCTATGAATTTACTTGCGTGTCAGACCTTTCTTTTTCACATAGTTTATGACTGTTCGGGCCTTCATCTAGTCCATTTTTACATTTCACATCGTCATCAGAACATTTGACTCAATATATATATATATGTATATTGACCACTAATATTATCTATCTATCTATCTATCTATCTATCTCACAAGGTTTGGGTCAACCCGTGTCATGGCTTCAGGCACTTTCCATAGCATCAAAAAGTCACCTTCCTGACAAATCGACAATAGTGCGATTTGAACCTGGGTTTTATGGTTGGAAAACGTAAACGGAACTATCTAAATACCGTCGATGTTTTAGGTAGCACGAATTGGGAAGTAATATGTTTCTGTGTACTGGTTTTGTTCAGACTGCTCCAAACGCCAGAAAATGTGAGGTCCGCTCAGCATAGTTATGGTGTAAATCACAGGGTTGTATGGGTGTTAGACAAACATGCATCTGCCTGAGCAGACCTCTGCAATAGAGATTGGCTTGCCTCCCTAACAGACACGCACTATCTGATACGAGTGGCCAAGCCATTATCTATCTATCTATCTATCTATCTAAATGTGTTCCTATCTGTCAGTGTGTTCATATCTATCTATGGCACTCTGATTCTATCTATCTATCTATCTGAATCTGTTCCTATCTATCTTTCAGTCTGTTCATATCTATCTATCTATCTATCTATCTATCTGTCAGTCTGTTCATATCTATCTATCTTTCTATCTATTTATGATAGTCTGTTTCTATATATCTATCTATCTATCTATTTATCTATCTGTGTCAAAAAGTCTTTGAAAAAACTCACCCTGTATGGAATTTGCCAATCACTGCTGCAATATCTGTCCGGGGATTTTTTTTATTCGTATGCTTTATCTCATTACAAACAAACACGCGGTGTCTCATTTCAGGAGAGGAAACCGATTAAGTGAAAATTAGCCAATATTTCCAAGAAAAAGAAACACTGCTAAATTACTCACTCTGTGCTTTTGTTGCCAACGACCTCCAACCGACCTTTTTTTTTTTTCACCAGTGCTAGAATAATTTCAAAACGTTCCGTTTCAGAAAACCGCACTTTTGTTGAACACGTTGCGCGTTCCATCCTTGCTGGGTACTTCACACTTGTAATCTTGTGTCAAGTTAAAGTTAGCAATCACTACTTTTATAAGCTATCACTATCTTATAAATCATCGTTTATTCTATTTATATTCGGACTATTGTCCTTATCTTTGTTGTTGTCCGTTGTTGTGCCCTCCGGCCTTTCTCAGGTCTAGAACTGGCTAACCGACAGGGAATTCTGAACCCTTTATTTAATCTACGGGAGTAGACTGTTCTCGTTCTACTGGTCATGTCTAGGGATATCGTCTGTCGTTTATTATTTTATTTAATACTGTTCAGTTATTGCTCAACTGTTTTCATTGAGTGAAAGTACACACTGACTCGACCCAGGGATTGAACTCACCATTGCAAATAGTGTCAAAACTTGTCAGTCAACTGTCTCGGGGGTTTTGAAAGGCTTCCGTTCCACTGAAACATTTGTCAAGGTAGGGGGTAGAAAACACAAGATCGATGAGAGAACCGGCCGCAAAATTATTAGAGAAATTAACCAAAACCGGTCAATTACCAATAAAGAAATTGCTGCTACCTTGAAAAAAGATCTCGAAGTAAGTGTCAAGTAAGAATATAAAATTATTTGACCAGGCCGGAGTCAGGGACAGAGGACGGATATTTTAAGAAAGTGCTCAATACATAATTGTAAAAAAATTGAATGTGAAGAGCGGATAATAGCAATAAAAAAGATTGAAAAATTCACCATTAACACGACCCGGGTTTCAACCTTATGGTATCATCAGGTGGTTTTAGGTAAATAATTAATTTGCAGAGCTGTATTTTCCCGTTTATATAACCTAACCTAACGCCATAAGTAAAATCATCAAGAGCAGGTAGAACTGGAAATGAAGAAAAAAGTATTAACATATAAATTCTCATCCGGGTTCGTATGGGGCAAGAGTGTGTTTATTAACGTGTCTGTATTTAGACATCACTTCAGACCGTTCGTTCAATAACTTGTCTCTTTCCCGGTATGTCACAATGGCCAGTTTTTCCTCCTGGCACAACCTATAAACACCAGCATTAAAGCTACAAGACTTTACTCTTCTCAAAATATTCCATATAACGCCGGGGCTTCTATTACATCTCTCTTTAAACACCCACACATGGCTGGCTAGCTTGGTACAACGCCTATGGCTCTTCAATTTAAAAGAAGACCTTTGATTATACAATCTTTTTTTGAATGCGCCTTCCGTACATCACACGTAGGCCATGTTCTGCCTTCTGAAATATATTCCACCTCAGCCTTATAAATCACATTCGCAGTATTACAGTCACCATCCAAAGGATACTTGCATTTATCCCTGCTGATATCGGTGTCGTTACTATGTCCGCCAGACCGTGGAATTTCAAGACAGCCGTAGATAGTAAAGAGATTTATTTATAAATTCGCAAGATGGAATTTGAATAGTTCTCTCTCTATTTTTGACACCATCATCAACTTTTATATTTATATTTACATACGCTCTGTCTCTGATATTGAGCACTTTATCCCATAAATATAGTACACATTAAAATTATATTTCTTCATTTATATATATATATATATATATATATATATATATATATATATATATATAAAAGTGAACATTGAAGTCAACACTTAGAGGCGACAGGCTGTTTCACGCTTGACGCAATCGTAAGACCACTTTATCGCATAAATATAGCACACCTTAAGAGTATATTTATTCATATATATATATATATATATATATATATATATATATATATATATATATATATATATATATATATATATACTTGTATTTTGATTGGTCATTCTAGCTTATGTAACAGCGTTTACCCCTAGCGAAGGATCGTTAATTAATTTGAAACTTTTAAAACCATTTATTCTACATTCAACATCATCACTTGATAAGACACCAGAAGTGTTGAAACAAAATGGCTATTTTTGTAGTGATTTTATAACATATTTATGTTATAATATTTAAATAATTAATTATATATATATATATATATATATATATATATATATATATATATATATATATATATATATAGTGCTGTGCAAAAATGTAACTGAGCAATAATTTTAAAAATTAATTTTAAATTTAATTACAAATAAAATTTTTGTATTTTTTCAATAAAAAATATACATATTATTAGTAAAATTAAAAATAATTCGGAACTATTATTTTTCTGACAATTTTTGAGTATTTAACAAGTTTTCTACTGTGCAAAAAAAACTGACTCATTAAAAAATGTATCATTATTTTAAAACACATTGTAATTTTATTTCCATAAACTTATTCCAGAATATTCTTAAAAAGTCTAGAAAGTTCTAAAATTATTTTAAAGTATATAAAAGAAACCAAAAATATAATTAATTAGCAATTTGTTAGGAAAAGCTATACACGATCATCAACTTTGAAGGGTCCTTTAATTTTACTGTTCAAACCAGTGTTTCTCAATCGGCGCGCGCGGATGCACTAATGCGCCCTGAAAGGTAGCAGGGTGAGACCCATGATAACAGAAATGTAATTTATGAATTATTTTTATATTTAAAAAAAAAAATCATTATTTTTATAAAGCTAGAGACACCAAGCACATGGCTTCCATATTTAAGTTGATTGACGTTTTTCACCTGATGATGTTGGTAAATCGTTAACAGACGAAGAGGAGCTGGTCACTATATCGTCTGGCCGTGGCTGACAAATCAAGCATGAAGAGGTGTCCATTGATCAGTTTGGGATTTCCATTTAAGAAGAATAGCCTTCAATAGCTACTAAAACATTGAATATTTTATTGAAATTTTCTACATCATACCTTTGGGAAATTTTCTGCATTTACCAAGCCTGCAAAAATAAATGAAATATTAAATGAATTGATGAAGAAATGAGAGTATGTTTATCCCCTACTAGTAGTCTAACCTGTCTTTGACCGGGTCTTTCATTACTGGGAATTTTTGCCGTTCAGTTGGAGCAGTTTAAGTTTAAAGTCTCCTCACCCGAAAATCAATATTAGTAACAACATTTGGTTGCAACTGAGGCACACCCCAAATGGAGGGGTGTAACAATTTGAATGGGGGGGGGGGGGCTGAAAAGGGAACTGTGTAATAATAAACAATATTATTGTAATAATTTAAACTATTTATTTTTATGAAAGATATATATATATATCCAAGAACAGATAGTACATAATTAAAACGTTGCTGAGAGTTATAATGGACAGGAAGTAGTGGAGAGCCATTGTCGCCAACAATTTGGACTCAAAACCGGCACTAAAGAATTATTTATCAGGCAAAAAAATTTCATCAAAATCGGATGAAAACTGTGGAAATGCATAAACATCCGATCACACACATTCACACACACACAGACACACACATACACAGACACACATACACACATACATACACACATACACAGACACACATACACATACATACACACACACACACACACACAGACATATACGCACACACAGACACACATACACATACAAACACACAGACACATACATACACACACAGACACACAGACACATACATACACAGACACACATACACATACATACACACACAGACACACATACACATACATACACACACAGACACACATACACATACATACACACACAGACACACATACACAGACACACATAGACATACAAACACATACACACACAGACACACATCGACACACACATCGACACACACATAGAAACACATACACACAGACACACATACACAGACAAACATTTTGATAATTATAGATAAAGCCTAATATTCAAAAGATTATCAAAGCACATCAAACACAGCTTCCGTATAAAGAGACTTAAATATAAAATGTTTTAAAATGCGATGCTTAATTTAGGAAACTTCTTTATTAGTTTCCGATTTTTTCCAAATTTAATGACTAATTTTTTCCTTCTTTAAAATTTAAAGTGCATCCCTAGAGTTTTAGTTATTCTACAAGTGCGTCCTAAAGTTTAAAAAAGTGTGAGAGACACCGATTTAAACACTTTTTCTTCTATATCTTGTTGGGTTCATGAAAGACTGACTGAATCTCTAGCCCAGCCATCTGATACATTCAATAACGACATACATTCATCATTAAAATTCTCTTTGACAAATCAGTTATGTTCTTCAGCCAATTTACAAATCAGACTTTGTAGTCTTTTTATTAAATGTCGTAGTTTTTTTTTAGTTCATTTCTTCAGACAATGTTCTTTATTTTCCACATTTTCGTTGTTTACATTCGCCAAACCAGCTTTTCCAAACAATTTATTACAATCATCTTGTATTTCATTTTCTCAGATATAATTGCGTGACATCCGTCAAATGAGTTTCGTTTCTTTTCTTATCTTATCAACATATTCAGTTTCATTTCTTTAATGTTTGCTAATACCTATTAATTATTTACAAATTCCAACGGCGTGACAATTTTCACATATTGAGGAGAATTTCTTGTTGCACTTTTGACATGATATATTTATTATAATTCATAACAAGCTTTATGTATCCTTATTGTTTCATGGTAACCTTTATATATCATTCCCGTGGTTCATGGCAAGTTTTATATATCATCCCTACGGTTCATGACAACATTTACACGTCTTTACTATGATTCATGGTAACCATTATGCTATATAAAAATGAAGTGCCGCTGCCGTTACTTGAGTTTGAACATAGATCGCCAGTGAGCAAACACAGGAGATCCTATTATTGAATAAGTAGACCATATACAGTAAGTCGCCTGATGTCTAAATGTTCGCTATTTCTATTCTATCCTGTATTAATATTCGGATCGCTATTTCTATTCTATCCTCTATTACTATTCGGATCGCTATTTCTATTCTATCCTCTATTACTATTCGGATCGCTATTTCTATTCTATCCTCTATTAATAGTCGGATCGCTATTTCTATTCTATCCTCTATTAATAGTCGGATCGCTATTTCTATTCTATCCTCTATTAATAGTCGGATCGCTATTTCTATTCTATCCTCTATTAATAGTCGGATCGCTATTTCTATTCTATCCTCTATTAATAGTCGGATCGCTATTTCTATTCTATCCTCTATTAATAGTCGGATCGCTATTTCTATTCTATCCTCTATTAATATTCGGATCGCTATTTCTATTCTATCCTCTATTACTATTCGGATCGCTATTTCTATTCTATCCTCTATTAATAGTCGGATCGCTATTTCTATTCTATCCTCTATTAATAGTCGGATCGCTATTTCTATTCTATCCTCTATTACTATTCGGATCGCTATTTCTATTCTATCCTCTATTAATAGTCGGATCGCTATTTCTATTCTATCCTCTATTACTATTCGGATCGCTATTTCTATTCTATCCTCAATTACTATTCGGATCGCTATTTCTATTCTATCCTGTATTACTATTCGGATCGCTATTTCTATTCTATCCTCTATTAATATTCGGATCGCTATTTCTATTCTATCCTCTATTAATAATCGGATCGCTATTTCTATTCTATCCTCTATTACTATTCGGATCGCTATTTCTATTCTATCCTGTATTACTATTCGGATCGCTATTTCTATTCTATCCTCTATTACTATTCCGATCGCTATTTCTATTCTATCCTCTATTACTATTCGGATCGCTATTTCTATTCTATCCTCTATTACTATTCGGATCGCTATTTCTATTCTATCCTCTATTACTATTCGGATCGCTATTTCTATTCTATCCTCTATTACTATTCGGATCGCTATTTCTATTCTATCCTCTATTAATATTCGGATCGCTATTTCTATTCTATCCTCTATTACTATTCCGATCGCTATTTCTATTCTATCCTCTATTACTATTCGGATCGCTATTTCTATTCTATCCTCTATTACTATTCGGATCGCTATTTCTATTCTATCCTCTATTAATAGTCGGATCGCTATTTCTATTCTATCCTCTATTAATATTCGGATCGCTATTTCTATTCTATCCTCTATTAATATTCGGATCGCTATTTCTATTCTATCCTGTATTAATATTTGGATCGCTATTTCTATTCTATCCTCCATTACTATTCGGATCGCTATTTTTATTCTATCCTCTATTACTATTCGGATCGCTATTTCTATTCTATCCTCTATTACTATTCGGATCGCTATTTCTATTCTATCCTCTATTACTATTCGGATCGCTATTTCTATTCTATCCTCTATTAATATTCGGATCGCTATTTCTATTCTATCCTCTATTACTATTCGGATCGCTATTTCTATTCTATCCTCTATTACTATTCGGATCGCTATTTCTATTCTATCCTCTATTACTATTCGGATCGCTATTTCTATTCTATCCTCTATTAATATTCGGATCGCTATTTCTATTCTATCCTCTATTACTATTCCGATCGCTATTTCTATTCTATCCTCTATTACTATTCGGATCGCTATTTCTATTCTATCCTCTATTACTATTCGGATCGCTATTTCTATTCTATCCTCTATTAATATTCGGATTGCTATTTCTATTCTATCCTCTATTAATAATCGGATCGCTATTTCTATTCTATCCTCTATTACTATTCGGATCGCTATTTCTATTCTATCCTCTATTAATAGTCGGATCGCTATTTCTATTCTATCCTCTATTAATAGTCGGATCGCTATTTCTATTCTATCCTCTATTAATAGTCGGATCGCTATTTCTATTCTATCCTCTATTAATAGTCGGATCGCTATTTCTATTCTATCCTCTATTAATATTCGGATCGCTATTTCTATTCTATCCTCTATTAATATTCGGATCGCTATTTCTATTCTATCCTGTATTAATATTCGGATCGCTATTTCTATTCTATCCTCCATTACTATTCGGATCGCTATTTTTATTCTATCCTCTATTACTATTCGGATCGCTATTTCTATTCTATCCTCTATTACTATTCGGATCGCTATCCTCTACTCTATTCTCTATACTATTTCTCTATTCAGATCACAATACGGTGGTTACTGTTCGAGCGCGTATTATCGAGCAAGTACTATTAGTGTGAGTGACATTCGAAGGAGTCTGACACCAGTATTGCTCAACAGCGTTACTATAGATGGTATCTGTGATTACAAAGCCTCTACTACAATGAGAAAGAAGAAAGTGGCAACGATTATTCCTTGGCATCACGAAAGTGGCAAACGAGTGTTCGTTGACAACACAAAACATTATATATCTTTATTATGGTTCATAAGAACCTTAATATACCTTTAGTATGATTCATGAACACTTTATATATATTTATTATGGTTCATTGCAAAATTTATATATCTTCATTACTGTCCATTACAGCTTTTATATATCTCTATTATGTTTGATTGCCACCATTATATAAGTTTATTATAGTTCACAACAACTGTTATATATTTTTATTATGCTTCATAACACTCTTTATATGTCTTTATCATACTTCATAGGAACCTTTACATGTCTTTATTACGGTTTTTAACAAACTTTATATATCTTTACTATGGTTCATAACTACCTTTATATATCTTTATTATACTTCATAGCAAGCTTTTTATATTTTTTATCATTCATGGTAACATTAATATATCTTTATTGTGATTCATGGCAACCTTTATACATAGGGTGTTCATAAAGTTCGTGTGCACTTTAAAAAATTTATAACTTTATTTGTATTTGCAATAGAAATAATCTGTAAAATATGTTATAAAGTTTAATGTACCTAGTTTTAAGTATAGCTAAAATAACTAATGTGATTTCAGGCATTACTGTAAATCAGTTGGCAAATGTTTTCCGTGAACTGCAAAATCGTATTACCCTTTGTATTGCTAATGATGGAGGACATGTGGAAACTTAAATAAAATTTCAATAAAACCTTAAAAAATATAGATTTACTTCTTTCTAATCCTTTTTACAAATAATTTCTATCGCAAATACAAATAAAGTTATAATTTTTTTAAAGTGCACACGAACTTTATGGACACCCTGTATGTTTACTATGGTTCATAACCACCTTTATGTCTTTTTATGTTTCATGACAACCTTTATATATCTTTTTTATGGCCCATGGCACATTTATATATTAGTATTATTATGATTCATGACATCATTATGCATCTTTATTATGGTTCGTGGCTACATTTATATATCTTTAATATGGTGGACTCTCCTGTCTTATTCGACGTATGAGGTTCAAGCAGCTCAGTTCCTAGGAAGCGACAGCCAGACACTAACACATATGATTTGATTATAGTGGCTTTGTGCAGAAAAAACACATTTTTGAACGACCGAATACAGAGACCTGGTTCACTACGTGCCACAAGGTCCCCAAACGACCCTCCGCAGGTTTTGAATTCAGAGTAGTCCTTTAATATGATTCACAACAACCTTTATACATCTTTATTAAGGTTCATGATAAAAATTATATATCTTTATTATGGTTCATGCCATAATTTATACATCTTTATCATGGTTCATGATAAAAATTATATATCTTTATTATGGTTCATGATAAAAATTATATATCTTTATTATGGTTCATGCCATAATTTATACATCTTTATTATGGTTCATGATAAAAATTATATATCTTTATTATGGTTCATGATAAAAATTATATATCTTTATTATGGTTCATGATAAAAATTATATATCTTTATTATGGTTCATGATAAAAATTATATATCTTTATTATGGTTCATGATAAAAATTATATATCTTTATTATGGTTCATGCCATTTTCCACATGTCCTCCATCATTAGCAATACAAAGGGTAATACGATTTTGCAGTTCACGGAAAACATTTGCCAACTGATTTACAGTAATGCCTGAAATCACATTAGTTATTTTAGCTATACTTAAAACTAGGTACGTTAATTTAGACAAAATTTATGTATCTTTATTTTGCTTTATGTCTACCTTGATATTATTTTTTTATGGTCTATGTCAACATATATATATATATATATATATTTTATTAATTGATGACATTATACATCTTTATTATGGTTTATGGCAGCATTTATATACCTTAACCAATAATAATGTATAGCGGCTCGGATTGAGGAATCGGAGAGCCGAGTTCAAATTCCAGTCGAATCCATTACATTCATT
Organism: Acanthosepion esculentum; assembly: GCA_964036315.1. Taxonomy (NCBI): domain Eukaryota; kingdom Metazoa; phylum Mollusca; class Cephalopoda; order Sepiida; family Sepiidae; genus Acanthosepion; species Acanthosepion esculentum. The sequence goes on from OZ038479.1 coordinate 134,595,938, forward strand.
TACGTGCTAATACCCTTTAGAAAGGTATGAATCCTATTCTCCCCTCCTATGGGTAAATAGCAGGACAGACCGGGTTCTATAGCCTGGGATAGCAACTGGTCTACTGCAGAAAGAAATGGCAACCTACTACGGTAAAAAAATCTGCCTCGTCAGTCATGTATCGAAAGATACATGAACGCATAAGCGTGTATCAAGCATGACGCATAACAGACTGAAATAATATTAACTTATATATCTTAATTAAAAATACCTATCAATAAATATTCTTTTCTCGAAATTTACAATCCTCCTTAGTTGCATCATAAATCAACTATTGCCAAATAAGTTACTGTAGCTGTCTATATCTCTGAGATGAGGTATTATGATTACTAGGCATTATTTACATTATTTGGACTGTTATCCTCATCTTCACTGCCATATTCACAACTTTTCGGCCGTTGTACGCTCCGGCCTTCTTAAGGTGATTGGAATTTCCAACCGAATACTTTATTTCGTCCACCGGAAAAGATCGCCCTAGTTCCACATGCTTTGCCTCTTCTGGATATCTCGGTTATTTCCCTTTAACTCAACTCTCCAAGTTTTTGGTTCACCACTGCTGTGGTCTGGTATTGAACTGTTGTAACCTAGAAAAGTTTACTGAATGAGGAATAACCAAAACAGAGGTTGGAAATGAAATGGTAATCTTTATAACCTCAACAAAATATAATACTCGCCAGCGGCGTGAAGTAGGTAAACTACTGCTAGTGGTGGACTACTTAGACAGTATATTACCCCTACTTACAATAGTATTTATGAGGATTGGGGCATACCCATTAGTGTTCATAGATACGGTATGAACTCACAACTCTTTGGGTCTAGTCACTGAATCTAACCAACGTCTTTATCCACTGAGCCATGTGTCTTGTGAATATGGCAATGAAAATGAGGATAACGAATAATGTAAATAATACAAGTAAGTTATTGTAGATATTTCTAATAAAAACAAATCACGTCGTATTTTCTGTTGCTAAAATGTGCC
>OZ038479.1:134601955-134634455 GCA_964036315.1 Acanthosepion esculentum
ATCTATCTCAGCTGATTATCTATTTATCAACTGAATATAGCTTCGGTTGTCCCAGGACTGCAGTAGTGTGGCGCTCGGTGGAGACTGAAACGACTCTCTAAATCATCTGTGAGAGTAACTTGCTTGCTCTCGCCTTCTTGTCAGGCTCTATTTATTTACAAATATACGTTTGTGTCTATGGCTGCGCGTGAGCGACCCGCGCGCGTGTGCTCCCGTGCGTGTGGCAAAATTGAGTGAGACGGATGTAGCAGAAGAAGGCAACACAATTTAACATTTTCAATTTAATGGAAATGTTGTTTTTTCCCAAAAATTACTTAGTTTTAGCGATTTTTGTATTAATAATTCCTAACGCTGACATGAGTTTCCAAATTAAAAATTGGTGGTTCCAGAAATGAAACAAGTACAATTTAAATTTCTGGGAAGTGTTTTAACAGGGGACGGAAAGTGTGACACCGAAATCTCGGAGACGAATTGGATATAGCGAAAGATGCCTTCCAAAAGCTAAGAAGGGTATTAAGAAACAGAAAAGAGAAATTTAATCAATTGTTAATGTTAGTTTTATTTTATTCGAGCGTGATATTAATGAACTGACTCTATTTCAACTGTTTTGAAACTATTGCTACTGCTTTGAAGTGTGGCCGATAAACGGTGAACACGCCAAAAAGTTTCATAACATGAAACGAAATTTATATTCTGGTTCTTAAATTATGCCTTTCTTGAAATTATATAAATAAAATTGTTAGCAAAAGAGACGGAGCCCAACATGCAAATTACAAATTGGGGATAGCAAAATTAAACAAGTCAACAATTTAGATATCTGGGAAGCGTATTAACAGAAGACGGAAAGTGCGAAACCAAAATCCGAAGGGACATTGGGATAGTGGAAGATGTCTTCCAAAAGCTGAACAAAGTATTAAGAAACAAAAAAATTTCGTAGAAACCATGAGAAGAGTACTAAAGTGTCATGCAATATCAGTCCTCCTATATGGCAGTAAATGCTGGAGAATCTCCACACAGATGAAGAAGACACTTGAAACAACAGAAGTGTGGTCCTACAGAAGGATGCTGAGAATACAATGGACTAAATATGTGAGTGATGACGATGTGTTAGAGAAAATGGAAACAAAAAGGAGACTTATGCTTGACATCAGGAAGAGACAGTTAAAATTTCTAGCGCACTTAATGAGGAAAGTTTGTTACAGGACAGATTGAAGGTAAAAGCGACAGAGGAAAACAACGCCTAACCTACCTAGTGAGCTTGAGTAAATGGATGGCGGAAGAAAGTTTAGGATAGATAGCAAAAGTACAACATTTATTAAGAGTTACAAAGGACATTTAGAAAGGACAGCATCGCCAACATCCTGAAGAGGCACTGTGCATAAAAGAAAAAGAAGAAGCTATGTTTTTTCAGCATTTACAATTATATTATTCAAAGTAGTGAATCTGGCCTCATTATCAGAAATCTGAAATTCATCAATGCTGCGTAACCTCAAATTTAGATTTTTATCATGGCTAAGAATTAAGTACCTATGAGTTGAACTATTTTTAATGGATAAAAGCGTTAAAAAGTAATGTGGTTTTTAAATTGCTAAAAATGGCTGATTTTAGTCACATTTACAATCTACTCAGTACAACTCTTTACAAAAAAAAAAATCAAAAATCAAATATACTTTTCTGAAACCTTATTTTAGAAACATTAGCTAATTTAAAGTTTAATTAATCTTTTTTTTTAAAAATCAGAATCACCCCAAGCAAGGCAGTAATGCCACTAAAACACAAGGGGTTACAGGGCGTGGAAGAATTAAGAACAGAAACATTAATAATGAGCCGGAAGAGGAAAGAGTAATCAGGAGGGCAGTAGATAGCGATTGACATTGCATTTAAATTTTGACAGATTAAAGTTGGCTGGAAAACATTGAAGTGGAAGAGAGTCCCACAGGAGAGAAGTGCGAGAGAAGAAACTGTTAGCATAGAAGTTACGGCTTCATCTAGTCAGCTCAATTGTAAATTGATGAGATCCCGATGCCAGTCTAGTGCTGGGCTTAAATTCAAAAACTCTAGGTACCATAGTGAAGAGCGATATTTATTCTGTATAAATTACAGAAATGTGGCACAAGGCCGAAGGGGGGATTGGGGAAAGGACGGTCTTCTTCTGTCTTAACTATAACTTAGCTAGCCGCAAACACTGACCCAATCGTACGAACAAGATTCCTTACACCAAAACAACACATTCATACGTACCTTTCTTACTACAACCACCATAATACCTCACCGTCTCTATGAAAATACTAACTAGTCCCCATATTTACAATAGTGAAGAGCTCATCTGAACAATTACTATGAAAGTATTTATAGAAAAGGCTCAGAGTGGCGGGAAAGTGACTGGAGCTGAGTTGCCAGATCAGAACCAATAATATTGCAGATTCTTCTTTGGATCTTAACAAGGAGCTCTAGGTAAATATCAGGGACCATGTGTGGCAGCAATATTCTAAGCATGGGCGAATGGTAGACTTATAGATATGTAAGATCGATTCTGGAGAGAAAAATTGTCTCGCCCCACATAGCAGCTGACCTAGTAAAGGATTCAATATAGTTTTTCCCCTTCATATCGGCAGAGCACGTGAACCAGAGAAGCCGCAACTAGTCAATTACCTGAAGGATAGCCTTAGCCATGCTAATGGAAGGCAGCTAGGGGTCTCTCAGATGATTAATGGAGAGAAAATTAGTTTTGGGGTGTTAAAATTAACAAGCCATCTTGTACCCCAGTTAACTACGGAAGTTAGTACGAAAGGATGTAGACGAGTGGCCGTTCAGAATAACTCTCATTTCACGATTTGATAGGAGAGACTGGATGAGTTCAAAAAAGTGTTCAGAGACACAGTAAATTTTTAGCTTGTGGAGAAAATCTGAATGCCAGACCCTGTCAAAGGCTTTCGAGATGTCCAATGCAACATCCCGGGCTTCACTGTTTTTTTGTTTTTTTTAAATTTAAAGCATGATAAACTCCTTCCGCTAATATCGCCAATACATCAGCAGTTAACGTGGAGAAACGAAAGTTATATTGCTTGTCTGAGAAAAGATCCTGCGATGAGAGATGATGAACTAATTCAGCATTGATTAGGGCCTCGAGGACTTTCCCCAAAAGATATAGAAGGCCGATAGTTGGAAGGGTCGGATGACTCACCAGTGTTCTTAAAAACTGGAACAACTGATGATGACTTCCAGCAGGCAGGAAAGCAGGAGGCAGCTATTATACAGTTGAGAGAGAACAGGTGCCAGTTTGGGAGCACACTTCTTAATGATTATTACAGGGATACCATTGGGTCCACATGCTTTGTGGGGGTCTAGATTAGAGATGATAGCAGAAACCATGGAAGGGGCTATATGCATATCACTCAACAGAGTTCTAGAAGGGAAGTTAAGCAAGGATATTCTGGATGAGTCAAGAGTAGAGTTTGAGGAGAATTTACAGGCAAAGCATTCAGCCTTATCAGCAGAGGATAATACCTCATTTTGATTGAAGAGGGGAGGAATACAGTTTAGAGAGAACAGGTGCCACTTTGGGAGCATACTTCTTAATGACTATTACAGAAATACCATCGGGTCTACATGCTTTGTGGGGGTCTAAATTAATCAGATTTGAAACAAACATTACTTACTTTTAGCTTAAAATACGGCTGAAAAGTATTTCTTAACACGGGGGTGGGTGTTTTTATGAGATGTTGTCAACTGTTTCGATATATCATGTTTGAAATGTTTTTTACTTGACGAATTTAACATGAGCGTCTTTTTTATATAATATTTTAACTACTCAGTAATCTTATATTTTATTGAATTTTAAGTACGTTAGCCTTAAATTTACTATAGTTACCGCACTTATTTTCTGATAATGTCGTTTATGGACTTCCGTAGATTCGAAAATAGGCGCGATTATACACGCTCACAAAATTTAAATTCAAAATTAAAAAACAAACAAACTGGTATTAGCTTTTCCATTTACGATTGGTAAATATAGTTTTTACTTAATAACAGAATCATATAACCGGTAAAAATTAGTAAAGAATTTAAAAAGATTTAAAAGTTTATAAATTATTATAATTAAATTAAGAAAAATGAAAGCAATTCATTATTGATCGAATTTTTTATTAAGATAATAGTGTCCATAATATATCTTATTCATGAAAGCAATTAAAAGCTTTTCTAATTAAATAATAATTACCAATTTTTAGTAACTAGGGTTCATGTTTAACGAAAAAACAAAACAAATAAAAATAAAAAAAAACGAAATTCATGATTTAAATTCTCCAAGAACGTGTGCTTCTAACTAATAATAATAATAATAATAACTAACAATAAACATTAAACCCTACAAAAAAGAATTTCTCAAAATTTCACAAAATTAAATAAATTGGGGTAACAGATGTAAAAGAAAATAAATATATTTTTACTAAGATTTTCTAAAAAGGAAACATTTTTAAAATAATTCATTTGTGAGTAACTCCTGAAAATTTTATTAAAATCCGACAATTATTTGATTTTAGCAAGAATTTCCAAATCAATGTTTTTCAACGCAAAAAGCACGCTAAAATTTCTTATACTAAGTGGTCACCCATTGTCACAAGAAAGAAAAACAACGAAAGTTTTGAAGGTTCTAAAAAGTACTGAAAGCTACAATTTAATAATAAAAAAATCCTTTGGTCATTTCTCTTAATGATAACATACAGATTTTGACGACAAACCTTTGTTTTTATTCAGCTTGGGCCATTTTTTTCATGATCTGTGCTCATTTTTAGCGAATGTTTCGATATATCTTGACCTCAGAGAATCTACAGGTGCATGATAATAAAAGAAACACATTGAATACGTTTTCCTTCGTGTAAGGGTAGAAATATCAAATAAAAGGTAGTATTTGAAGCAAATCCAAATGGAAATTGGTGTTTTTTTAAACTAAACTCACCAGGCGGTCCCAGGTTTTGCTATAATATACGAGATCAGATATCACAACACTCTTTTCTCGGCGTATTTAAATAGATAGTTCCCATATTTTAGGCTCTGTTACGGTATCTATCAGGTCAACCTTCCTCGCATTCAGATGTGATTCGTATCGCAGGGGCAAAAAGGTTCAACAATTTGAGACACACAACAGCTGACGACGAAGATTTGACGAGTGACCACAGATTTGAAGATTTAAACTTATCACTAATGTTGACACCAGTGATAAGTTTAACACTTCAATGTCCGCGTCTTATCGGCTGGTTCACGACCGATAAGTTTCAGGTGTTGGCAACTAGGCTTCTCTAACATCACCTGAAGCAATAACATAAGAATATTAACAATAATATATGGCAGATGAGACATCATCATCATCACACCGACTACTACAGTACAGCCCCTGACCTTTCGTTTCTTTAATTGTAATAAAAATTTAAGGCGAGTCTAGAGTCATTATTGACATTACTACTACTACTACTACAGTACAGCCCCTGACCTTTCGTTTCTGTAATTGTAATAAAAATTTAAGGCGAGTCTAGAGTCATTATTGACATTACTACTACTACTACTACAGTACAGCCCCTGACCTTTCGTTTCTGTAATTGTAATAAAAATTTAAGGCGAGTCTAGAGTCATTATTGCCACTACAACTACAATCTCTGACCTTTCGTCTTCAAATTGTTATAAATATATAGGACAAGTTTAATGTCATTATTTTCACTACTACTACTACTACTACTACTACTACTACTACTACTACTACTACAGTAAAGCCTCTGCCTTTAATTCATCTTATTATTATTATTATTATTATTATTAAAAATAATAATAAATATAAAATATGCGTGATTTTAAGTTGTTTCCTTTTTCTTTTTTCTTTTACTAAAATGTTCAGTGTAAACTGTCATGACGCCATTTCTGTCCTAAGGTCTCTTGTCGGGATCCGGAAAGAAATAAGTATACACCAGAAATCAAAGGAAATAAAAATAATAATACAACACTTTGAACGCAGTCTTCGGGCAGTGTGTGTTGTGTGATGGTTCGACCATTTATATATGTTGGTCAATGGGACATAGATACCTGAAATATCTGACCTTGCTACTGTTGACCAGCATATAAAATAGTGGCACCCTCACACAACAGATCTTTTTTTTTAATCAGTTCACCTTAAGCAAGGTCACTAAGACGTAAGTGCTACTGGGTGTGAAAGTGAATGAAAAGACTTTAGAATATGTAGCTGACAGTCGTGCGAATCGTTATTAAAGGACCCAGAAAAAAAATGAGAGAGCTGAAAATTAGAGGAGGAGCCGGTATTGTACAAACCATGGCTTTGTAGTGAACAAAACAAGAAATACTGCTGAAACTAGCTCCTTTTGGGGCTCTAACCTCATCAGGGGTTCCTGCGTAGTACACACCGCACCAGCCATGCAGATACACGTATTATTAGTTGATGACTGACAATGTAACGTCAGTTTAAAAATAATATAAAAAAATGTCAGATGGCCATAAAACAATGCTGAAAAAATGGCAGTGGCAACAATGGGGCCCAAAAAACGTCCCTCTCCCCACCTGGCTAATCGAGGGTAAGACACACCAGCCCGAAATCTCATCACAGATGAAAAAGAGACTTGAAGGAATAGAAATCTTTCTACAGAAGGATGCTGAGGATACAGTGGACTGAACATGTCAACAAAGACGTTTTAGAGAAAAATAAAAACCAAAAGCATATTTCTACTTTAGAAAGAGACAATTGAAATATCTAGGGCACATTATGAGGAAAGAGGGTCCGAAAAATTTTGACACTGACAGGACATGATGAAGCTTAAGAAGGAAAGCAGTACATAAACTACCTAGAGAGCTTGTGTAAATGGTTAACTGAACAGGGATTAGGCAAGATAGCAAAACGGGAAACTTGTCTAAGAACTACAAAAAACATGAAATTAGATAGTCATGATCAACCACGCCCTGAAGGAACACAGCACATAAAAGAATTTGTATTGAACAAAACAAGATCTAGATTTAAAATTCAAATGCTAAGCATTGACTCATTGATTTTGTTAGAATTAAAAAAGACTCAAATTTACAAACTTTGCTTAACACACATGCAAAAGCAAATCCAAAACAAAACTCGTGAAATTTCACACCTTGATGCGAAATGTTTTTCGGCCAATAGAAAACTAGGAAACATTTAAAAACAAAATTCAAATAATCTTCAATTCTCAGAAACAAATTCTTTTACGGACCTTTTCGCAAGCCGACACGAAGTTTGTTCATCGTCCAATGGAAAGGCCTGAATCATATCCGGGAGTGGATTCCCAAATGACTTTTTCAATCCCCACAAACAAAATAAAAGACCGGCAAGTTCGCCTGTCACCAGAGACAAGGAGACGAGCGTATTAACAAGTCCATTGAAAAATGTCAAGCGATCGTTATCATCATCTCTACCTTTCTACCTCACCTCTTTTGTACTTGATAAACGAACGGAATATTTTAAGTGAGCGATTATTTCAAAGACATTCCTACCCTACGATAACGCTCATACATACATACGTACATACGTTTCTGTCTACGTACACATAAACTCATTCTTGCAAGGACGACTACGAACATTTTGACAACCTTGTATCAACCAAAATACATTAATTTATTTGTAGAGACCTTAATTGATTTATATGTATATAAATTTGTTGTTTCACTTTACAATTTGATTTTCTTGTTTTATACCCCTCTTATGGTGGGCTATCTAACTCACAAGGCCAAATAAAACTAATCTGGTTCAACACTCATACCCTTCACTATAACTGATAACCCACTATAGATTCACTGAAAACAGAATACTGCTGCTGCGATGAATGTTGTTCTTCCTCAATTTATATGCAACACGCTTGGCCGGTCATATGATTTTAAAATCTAACCAGCACAGCGCTCTTTTACAGAGGGATACAATTTTTGCGGACGCCTTAGCGGAATGATGTTGCCTGATTTGATAGTAGAGACACTACCACATTAGTAATCGCTGTTCACAAAGTTAGAGTTTAAAAACAGCACCTATGCGAAGAAGTGATTTGAACGTCAGTTCAATTTAGGATGTCTCTTTGCAAAATTATAGTTTAAAAACAGTAACTATACAAAGAAGAGATCAGTTTTCCGCCTTCGTTGTCAGAAGCTACTTGAGACGCATGTATATATATATATATATATATATATATATATAATGTATTCTTAATAAAACCAAAAAAAGAATATGCAACGTTATTGGTACTGACATGGCATCCCAGTTTCTATCACTTTCCTACCGCCGTAATATAGCTTCCTGTGCCTTTTCTATAAATACTTTCGCGGTAATTGTTCAGATGAACTTTCCTCTGTGGTACATAGACTTTATGAATTTAAGTGCCGTACTAGATTGGCAGCTAGGTCTAGTTTACAGTGGAAATGCCTAGATGTCGTACTTTTCTAACAGTTTCTATTTTGTTGTATTTCTCGCTTGTGGAACTCTCTTCCGGCTTCAGGTTTTCCAGCCAACTTTGATCTCCAAAAATTTAAATGCAATGTCAATCGTTATCTACTGTCTTATTGATTCCTCTTTTTTTATTGTCCTCGCTCCTTAATAATATATTTATTTTTCTTATTCTTTCACACTCAGTAACCCTCTCTGTTTTGGTGGCTTTATTGTCTTACTTGAGATGGAGAGTTCGAGAGAATACCCAGAGTGTGAGCGTGAGCTTTTTCAGTCCTTGAAGAATATCACCTACTTTTTCTTCAAAAATTGTTGGAAAGAATGCGAAGAATTAGTCAAGCCAGTTGGCGGTTTCATTAATAAAAGTAAAATATGATGCTGTTGTATGACAATTTTGTAGAGTTAAGTGCTTATTTTTTGTCAGAATAAAAGCAAATACACTGTCATTAATGAAATTTCATCTTTAATTTAAAAAATTGCAAAACCGTTTCATTCTAAGTTATTTTTAAAGAAATGCAAGGTGAACCTAAACCTTTTGCCTGTAGTGTACCTAAATAGGAATAAACGCCTCAAATTCCGTGTGGATTAAATAAAGGGAATATTACAGGACTTGTATCTGTGAGAAACACAGTGTTGTTGATCGTAGGTGAACATGACCTGCTGGTTTAGAATAAATGTCAGCATGAATAATAGAAATCATTAGCCAAGATAGATACGAGACAGATAAGAGAAATGAGAATTATAGATGCAGGCCATTTGGAGACAATGGCGAAACAGTCAAACACAAAAATAAGTGAATGTAATACGCTATATTCCTCATATCCACCAGTTCTAATCTTCAAGGCTAAGACCCACCATGACCCGAACATTTTGGCGAACTACTTACATTCCCCTCGTATTCCATTAGTGAGAAGTAAGTTCCACTCGTGGGGCTCCTTCCAACGAACGGCTGCTTTGTGGAACAGACTTCGAAGACGATGTTTTAAGTCTAGGGTTAACCGTTATCTTCCTCACATATAACCATAACTTTTACTCTCTACCCCTCTACCTCGAGTGGCTCTTGTTCTCCGTACAGGGTGAACATCATTGTAAAAGAGAATGCGCGTGCGTGTGTGTGCGTGTGTGTGTGTGTGTGTGTGTGTGTGTGTGTGTGTGTGTGCGCGCGCGTGCGTGCGTGTGTGTGTGTGTGTATAGTTCATTAGCCTGTATCACTTTATAAACAAATGTGTAGATTATGCATATACAGGGTGTCCATAAAGTTTGTGTGCACTTTAAAAAATTTATAACTTTATTTGTATTTGCGATAGAAATAATTTGTAAAAAGTATTAGAAAGAAGTAAATCTATATTTTTTAAGGTTTTATTGAAATGTTATTTAAGTTTCCACATGTCCTTCATCATTAGCAATACAAGGGGTAATACGATTTTGCAGTTCATGGAAAACATTTACTAACTGATTTACAGTAATGCCTGAAAACACATTAGTTATTTTAGCTATACTTAAATCTAGGTACATTAAACATTATAACATTTTTTACAGATTATTTCGATCGCAAATACAAATAAAGTTATAAAATTTTTAAAGTGCACACAAACTTTATGGACACCCTGTATATATATCCATTCTTTTTCCACTGACTTTAAGAGCTGTTTTTCATTTTTTTATGTAAAGGTGCACACGAACTTTATGGACACCCCGTATATATATATATATGTGTGTGTGTGTGTGTGTGTGTGTGTGTGTTTGTGTCTGTCTGTCTATGACTCGTTTATCGGTTATGAACCGTTTAACTAGTCTGTCCTTGATTCTTAGCCATGATAAATGGCCGGTCCAAAATTTGCTGTTCGGCAGCCTTCACGAATTTTAGATTTCTGAAGTTGAGGCCAGTTTTACTACTTTGAATGAGATAATTTTTTTTTAACCGGAGCGTTTCGCACTCTGACGGACTTTATCAAGGCAAAGACCCATCATTTATTTGACGAAAAGCGTCGGCTAAGAAAAAAAGTTTTCCTTTTCTCTTCATTCATATCGGTTTTTTCTTTTACAGATATATTTTTTAGTTATATCTGAATTTTTACACACACACACACACACACATACACACACACACACACACGTGTGTGTGTTTGTGTAAGTCTCTCTTAAACCTGCTCACGTGATCATAATCAACCAATCACATTGCATTTTAAACAGATAGCAATCTGAACTATCTTTTTCTGCATAGAACGGAAATCTAGTCAGATGCAAAATAGATTATGTCATAGCAACAAGTCTCTCCGTCTCAATTTATCTTTATCATATATTTATATATGTGTGTGTGAATAAAGACAAAAAGAAATTTTTTTATAACCGAAGCGTTTCGTCCACTGGAAAAAAAAATAACGATGAGCATACTACAGCATAAGGCTACAGCATAAGTCGAAGGCTACAGCATAAGTCAAAAGCCCATCATTTATTTCATGAAACGCACCGGCGGCTAAGAAAAGTTTTTCTTTTCTCTATTCATGTAGTTTTTTTATCTGTGTATTTTAAGTTTCATCTGAATTTTTACACACACACATACGCCCACAAACAAGTATATATATATATATATATATATATATATATATATATATATATATGTATGTATATTCATATATATATAAGTGAACATTGAAGTCAACACTCATAGGCGACAGGCTGTTTCATGTTAGACGCAATCGTCAGGCCGCCTGACGATTGCGTCTAGCATGAAACAGCCTTTTATATTTATATTTACATATGCTCTATCTCTGATATTCTGATATTGAGCACTTTATCACATAAATATATCACACTTTAAAACTATATTTCTTCATATATATATATATATATATATATATATATATATTTGTGTGTGTGTGTGCGCATGCGCACGTGTGTGTAAGATTCTCTTTCATCCAAACCTGCTTATTGTAAAAATATATTTTGGAAAACACTTCCATCACTCCATGTCCAAATAATATTAACTACCTTTTTACTGTTTTTATTTTTATTTTCTTCTGGTTTAGACAACAACAAAAAAAGTGTTAAAAACATGAGAGGGCTGATGGCCATATCACTTCGAAACTACGGTTCCCATACGATCACCGAAGTTAAGCAATTTCCAACCTGATCAGTATCTAGATGGGTAACCGCTTGGGAGTAGCAGGTTCTGTAAGCTGTGATGTGCGGTTGGTGTAAATGGATAATGTCTGGGAATTCTTAAAAGGAGAGCCGAGTTCCAATTCTAGTCGCATTTGTTATACTCACGTGCAAATAACATTGGGAAACGTATGAACCCATCTCTTTTCCTACACCCCAGCTATGGGTTAATTAGCAAATCTTGTATCACTAAATCGTGGAAACTTCCATATTGCATCGTTAAACATTTGAGATTATCAGCTTCAACAAAATATTATATCAACATGCATATCTAATGTTGTTAAGATTATGGCCGCCAATAATAAATCCTGAGTAAGGTTGAATGAATTCGGTGAAACGACACATCAATTGCAAGGTTAATGCTGGAATACGTTCCCTTTGAGTTCCACGACAAAAAATATTTAAGCTTAAAACTTTAACAAAATATTCTTCTTCTTCTATTTGCCGTGTTCCTTCAGGACGTTGGTGATTATGGCTCTCCACAATTTCCTGTACTTTGTAGATCTTAGTAAGTTTTTTTTATCCTTCTTACTTCATGTTCTACAAACCATTCACATAAGCTCGTCAGTTAGGTTAATCCCCACTTTCTTCTGTCTCTTTCCTTCAATATATCCTGTGAGTGTCAAATTCTCCAAGCTGTCTTTCCTCATTATGTGCCCTGGAAATTTCAGCTATCTATTCCTGAAGCTAAGTATAAGCGCTCTTTTTTGTTTCTTTTTTCTTCTTCTTAAAACTTCCTCGTTACTCACATGTTCAGTCCACGTTATCCTCAGCATCCTTCTGTAGAACCTCTTTCTGTTGTCTCATGTCTCTTTTTCGTCTGTGATGAGATTGTTCAGCATTAACTGCCATAGAGGAAGACCCGTTATTACATCACAGTTCGGCACTCTTATTTTTTTTTTAATAATGACACACTTTTTTTAATAACGGGTCTTCCTCGTGACAGTGAATGCTGAACAACAGTAACAATTATAAATACGAATGCAGGTAAGTATTTCAAGAAGTAAGTGGGCACAAATGAAAATGTTGTTTGTTTGAATTTGTTTAGCGGCATATCAACACCTCTATGGGTCATTTAATGCCGAAACCTAAATATTTTGTACATAATTTTATACTTTCAGGGTAAAAGGTATGTTTTCTTTTTAAATATATAGTTTGTAGAACATAAAATGTATTATTGGTAAATTTTTTATAAAAATGTATTACTGGTAGTTTTACTATAAAATAAAAATATATTGTTGGTCAGTGTACTATAAAAATGTATTGTTGGTCATTTTACTATAAAAATGTATAGTTTGTCAGTTTACTATAAAAATGTATAGTTTGTCAGTTTACTATAAAACTGTATTGTTGGTCAGTTTACTATAAAAATGTATTGTTGGTCAGTTTACTATAAAAATGTATTGTTGGTTCTTGTTTGAGGGTTCACTATTTGCCCATAGCTGGAATCCGAACAAATGCTAATACCCCGGGTCAGGGTAGAGCTGGGAACAACAGCAATTGAGAGGTGGTTCCATGCTCCTCAAAACCTCCAATCTCCCGATCGGAGGCCTTGCTGCCGGATGTAGTTTATCATCATACCCAGGACTATTATAAATGACTTATTACTTTAAAGCACTCGAGGACGACACAAATGAAAATATTAAAAATTGGCTATGTTTTCCATTTCAGTGACGCAGATGTTAAGCATATTTGAGTGTTATCGCCTTCTCTATCTTCCCTTCTTTCTTTCTTTCCTTCTTTCTTTCCCTAAAAACCAAGCAGCACTTTTGATATATCTTTTCTTCCTTCTCTCCTCGCAATCAAACTGGAATGGCTCATTAATAGCAGGACGTAACGGACGTGCTAACTAACCAATCAAAGAACTAAGGATGAAACAGAATTAAAATATAATGGGTGAGCAGACCCCCCCCCCCCTTAATACAATGCACGGATGTCGATGCTTCACACTTGTGTTCCTTATATAAAACCGCTATGGTTAGCAGTTTCGTCTCAGACATAAATTTTCTCGTATAGCGTGTTCGTTTATCACTAAACGCCCCATCGCTGTAACAGGCCAGGCTTAGTTCGGTGAATACATAATTTACAAAGATTGCATCACTATTATTGATTACTTGATGTGGAATGCGAACAGATGTTCATTTTGTTATAGTTGAGTTAACTTTCCTTCTACTTTTCCAATTAGCATGCACCGCGTTTGGTCTGTCATGCGACACTTACAGTGAAGTCCTAGTCTGTACAGGGAGGTTCTGTGGGAGGTAGTATTTGCAAGGGGAAGATGCTTGCTTGACACGTGTTAAAAAAAACAGCAGTATTGTGAGTAAAAAAAATGTAACATCCGCTAGTTTTCCTTTTCAGGGTCGGAGAAAAGGTATTTAACACATTTCTAAAATTTGTTACCAAGGTTTTCTTAAGGTTTGCTTTCTATCAAATAAAACCTTCATTTACGTTCTTTCGATTTCTCACTAGCAGTTTTCAATTTTTTAATGTTTGGGCAAATATCTGTATCTGCAGCAGGTCACGTATATTTGGTTGATACTATGAGTATATAAAAGTAGGTCATTTATTTATCATAGGTTATTTTATTATAGCGTCATAATATAAACCTATTAAACATAATAATGAAACTTAACTTTTAATGAATTTGCAAGAAACAAAACTATCTTTCCTCAATATCTTATTTATATATAGCAATAAAAAATTAGATTTTAGAGTTTATCGTAAACACACTAAAAAAGTAATTTCTATTCCAATTACAATAAAAAAGATCAAATCAAATCTAGTCATAGGATTCTACTTCAAAGCCTTTAGAACAGGTGTGTCAAACTGGCGGCCCGCGGGCCACCTGCGGCCTTTTACATGCATCTTGGAGGCCCTCACAAAGGCTTCTATAACCATGGTATATCGAGAATTTTTGTTGAAAGTACCTAAAAGTAGCGGGTACCCGGATTTTTTTCATATCTTCCTCAGACATTTATGAACTTCAGAAAGTTTGCCACAAAGATTATGGCAATGTTTGGTTCTACATATGTCTGTGAGCAGTTATTTTCGTTTATGAAGGCCACGAAAACGTCTCACAGAATCAGATTAACTGATGAACATTTGTTATATTTTACCAAAGTGGGATTACACAGACATCCCAACCTGACATATCGAGAATAGTTTGTCTAAAGCGATGTCAATCATCAGGACAACATGAAACTGATTAAATTGTACTACCTTGTAAGTATTTTGTATTTAAAGTTTAGTTACCACGAGCTGTGATTAATCTAAGCCTGTAAGCAGGTGCGGCCCTCGAGGCTGCAGATATGGCCGATGTGGCCATTCATATGCTCTGAGTTTAGAATATGTAACCCAGAATACCTTGGTGAAGAATAGAAATACACTAGAAAAACATTTAGACTTCTTCACTATCCATATCATTTCATACTCAGTGCTAGAATACGAGCATACAAAGTCCACAAAAAACATTAAAAACCTCGCAAAACCTAATTAGACATCACCGGTAGGACTTCTAACATCAACAACACAAGATTCATAATCCTACACACTAATAATCTTTCTACAAAACTCAAATAAATTAGTTATCCCCAATACTAGGATCTTTACCACCACCTCCAAGACAATCGGAAATATAATTCTGAAGGAAAATAAATCTGATACCAATTCAGATGCCGTTACTTATCAGATAAATTGATAAAAACACTTATATCGGCGAGACATCGCGAAATCTAAAAGTCCTTATCTGCGAACATAAAAGGGATTTACGTTTGAACAACCATTTAAACTTGCTCGTAATACGCAAGGAACAGAACTGACCATTAATCTAAATTTACAAATGTCACTCTAATTAAAAAAGAACATAATTCCTTACGTCGAAAGTACTTAATACTTATATACAATTGTAAACACACGTCAAAAACATTAAATCACCAACTTTTATTGAATCCATTCTTAAAGAATAACGTATCTTTATCTAAAACAAACGGTGTGCACTTGAAAACGTTCCCAAATCAACATGCGAAAAACGACAAAAAATAATATTTACTACTATTGCACACACACACACACACACACACACACACACACACACACACTTACGAATATACGTTACCATCTGAATCCCATATAGATAAACTATGATTATGATACATTTACATACATAAAGCAATATTGAATTCTTGGAACTTCGAAAGGCCACATCGTCTCTCCTTGAATTCAGAGCGCCATAAATTTAACTAGCGTTTGTTTAACAAGTCAAATGCACGTGAAACCTAATTAACCAATGAAAAGCAAGCACAAAATAAAAAAAATACCAAAATTTCTTACTTCTTTTCCTGCATATCTCATTCTCTGATGAAGCTTTAATAAAATGATGAAATAAAATTAATAAAATTAATAAACGTGAAACATATTAGACTGATAAACGTTTCCTATTTTTTGTTCTTTAACTTATCATTAAATTAAATTCTGTGTAATCATTCATCTCAGCCGTCCTCTAAATATCAAATTAATCTCTATTATAAAAGAATAGCTGACTGTCTGTCCCTTACACATACTGTCTGGGTGTGACCTTGTATGCGCGTATGTAGTGTATATTCGTATGTGTTTGTTGTGCGTGATTGACTTAAGTGTACTTGTGCCATTTTAATGTACACACAAGCACACGCACGGGTGTACACTTACGGGCACGCGCAGTTTGACTGAGAGAAATAAGACATTGGAATAATAGATTGCCCTCCCACTCAGTCAGGACAGCCCCTACCCTGAGCTGAGCAATAAACTCATAAAGTTGAAAAGAACGACCATTTTAAACTCTAAAAAATAATCAGTTAACTATAAAGATTTTATTGAACTGTTCGGAAATGATTCGATAGTAAATAGAGTTAATTTTTGAATTAAAAAAAAATATTTTGGAGAAATATTTGTAAGATTTTAATTGAATTAAAATATGCATGCACACGTGCAGAGACATGACTAGTCACAATTTAAAATGAAAACATAATACACATCTGTGTCGCGAGTGGCAGTATGGCAACAAAACCGGGGTAACTGGAAAGTGATATAAGCCTTAAGGCTTACGGCCATATCATGTTAAAACATCGGTTTTCTTACGATTATCGAAGTTAATCATTGTCAAGCCTGGTCAGTACCTAGATGGGCGACCATATTGGGATACCAGGTGTCATATGCTTGGATATGAGTTTAGTAGAGCTTAAAGCCAAATCATTGACGTTAAGCAACGTCGAACCTGGTCAATACCTAGATGGGTTACCACATTGGAATACCGGGTGTCATATGCTTGGATATGAGTTTAGTAGAGCTTAAAGCCAAATCATTGACCTTAAGCAACGTCGAGCCTGGTCAGTACCTAGATGGGTGACCGCTTGGGAATACCAGTTGCTGTAAGCTTGGATTTGAGTATGTTGCAATGAATAACGGCTCGTAACTGGAAATCGGAGAGCCAAGTTCCCAAGCCATTGGGAAAGGTTTGAATTCACCTCTCCCCCAGCTATGGATTAATTAGTAGGACTTGTATCAATGAATCGTTAATATTTTATGCAATAAATAATCCGAAATCTTCAGCCCTTTGATATCCTTTTTATAATAGCTTCTGTATGTAAACGGAATATGTTTCTTTTTATCATTTCACCGCAAGCAAGGCAATAAAGCCACTAAGACGTAAGAGGTTACCGGGAGTAAAAGGGAATGAAAAGAATTTAGGAACCGGAAATCCAATCATGAACTGGAAACAAAGGATAAACTTCTACTGATGTTCAGAACAAGGGGAAGGAGTGTGAACCGGGCGATGGGCGAACATCTGCTCCTATTATATCTTTTCTAATAATTGTAGTATTTTAAATTGACAAACAATTTGGATGTGAAATTTGATCAACTTGCCTTCAGCGAAGCTACAGGTAGAAAAATAAAATATTTTTATTGGATAAGTTTTCCCCCGTATAAGGGTCAAATATTAGAAAAAGGTAGCATTTGAAACAAATCCCAAACAGAGAAATTGGTGATTTTTTTAATACCAAAACTCAGCCAATACAAGGCTCGAGATCCTATCAAGGTAGCCGGCTACTGTTAAAACGGTTACAATGAATGACATTCACCCGTCTACCACCGTACTGTCACAGTCAATAATTCTATAAAGATATAGAACAAAATTAGGGTAACATAATGAGATCTTGGTAATAAAAAAAAACATAATTTGGTGTAAGGAATTAATGTTTACCACTGAAACAAAGGGAGGTAAACAACGACTTGCAGACCCGATTAGACACGTAAAGAGATGACCGAACCGTGAGCAAATGTTGAAATACTGCGCTTATCTAAACCGCAAACGAAAATTTTCTTATTCTGTGTGTCTAACACGACCACACTGATGGATCATGCATAGCGTTTTGTTACAGTGGTCCTCGGTTCTGCTATAATATACGAGATCATGGCGCCTCGAGGTGGTGTAATGGTTAGCAAGCTTGTCTCGCTAGAACAATTACGTCTGAGTAGTGAGTTCGATCCTCACTGGGTGCCACTTACTTCCGGCCTTGTGCCACATCCAAGCGTAGCTTGGAATATCACTATAATATACGAGATCAGATATCATATAAAAGTGTAACACTCGTTTATCAATGTATTTAAATAGTCCCCATGTCTTAAGCTTTGTTACGGTGGTTATCAGGTGGGAACGGTGCCAAACCGTTCATTGCTGTCAAACTCTCCGCCTCGAGGGAGAGGAACTCGGACGAGGCTTTGCCGAAGGGCAAGGTTTCGTCCGGGGAGGTAGAATATTCGAAGGGAATATTTTTGGCCGAGCTTACGGGCTCGGAGAACCCACAATAAACCGGCCTTGTGCCACATACGACCCACGTGGGGGGTGGCGTTAAATATAACGGTGGTTATCAGGTCGACCTTCCGCGCATTCAGATGCCATTCGTACCGCAGAGGTAAAAAGGTCCATCAAATTCGAAACACACAACAGATGACGACGAGGATCTGCCGAGTGATTTGAAGAGTTAAACCTATCACTAATGTCAACGCCTGATAAGACTTAAACATTGGCAACCCGGCGTCTCTGACATAACCCGAAGTAACACTGTCTCACAATCCCGATGTAAAACAAAAAAAAAAAAGAATATTACTAATAATACACTAATTGGACAAAATCTTAAGGTTAATAAAATTAAAGTAAAAATATACCTTCTGCATTTTTAGACTAAACCACTTATTTGAGGAGAACTTGAAAAAATGAAAATAAAAAAAAGGAAAACAATTTAAAATTTAAAACATTTTTATCATTTCATAGGGAAAATGTGAATACTCGGAAATTAGGCTGAATATTGGGTTGGTGCATAATTATCAGGCGTTTTTAAACAATATTTATTATAAAAAAAAGAAACATAACAATTCAACAATAACATTTTTAAATGAGCATGATTATCGTCACGCATTTTATAACTTGAAAATAAAATATTTTTATTAAAAAAAAGTAAACAAAACAGCAATTTTTATTAACAAATAACTCGCCTACAAAACGCCTGATAATTATGCACCAACCCAATACAAGCTGGTCAAATGTTTAAGACCTGACCTAAAAGAAGTCCTAAACAGAGTAGGAAATGCCCAACAAGACGCCTCAGTAATGAGTTGCACGGCTGTCATTGTGAATAACGTTAAAGATTCTCCTTGACATGGTCACTATAAGCGTCTGCAGAAGGCTGGTTTTACTTTGTTTTACGGCATATCAACACCTCAATGGGTTATTTAATGCCAACAAAATTTTTATTGCTGGTAATCTATTTCTGGTAATATTTTTTTCCTTCAAAATCTGCTTCTGGTAATATTTTTTCTTTAAAAAATCTATTTCTGGTAATATTTTTTTCCTTCAAAATCTGCTTCTGGTAATATTTTTTCTTTAAAAAATCCATCTCTGGTAATATTTTTTTCCTTCAAAAATCTACTTCTGATAATATTTTTCTTTAAAAAATCTAATTCTGGTAATATTTTTCTTTAAAAGATCTACTTCTGGTAATATTTTTCTTTAAAAAATCTACTTCTGGTAATATTTTTTTCCTTCAAAAATCTGCTTCTGGTAATATTTTTTTCCTTCAAAAATCTGCTTCTGGTAATATTTTTTTCCTTCAAAAATCTGCTTCTGGTAATATTTTTTCTTTAAAAAATCTATTTCTGGTAATATTTTTTCTTCAAAAATATATCGTTGGTAATATTTAAACAAAATGTATTGCTGGTAATAATTTTTTTTACAAAGAATTTCTGGTATTAAAAACTATTTTTACACTTTCATAGTGTTTTGACCCCAGTTTGGTGTGGTCAACTATTTGCTTATAGCTGGAATCTTAACAGGTGCTACCACCCCGGGTCAGGGTGGACCTGGGAAAACAGGCAATTAATAGGTGGTTCCACTCACCTCAAAACCTGATCAGAGACCTTGCTGTCGGGCGCGGATGTAGTTTATAGACTTATCCAGGACGGGCAGAAGGCTAGCTGTGATGTTATTCCAAGTGGTGAAGATAGCTTCATGAAGATCATAAACTGTTTGGAATTGACGTCAATTTTTATACATTTCCCATATCAGCCATCAAAGAGTTTTAATAATATTCAGGTCGGATGGTTTAAAAGAATCACGTTATTCGCAATCAAAAAATCCTTTTTCCTATGGCATTGTACATTGCAGCATTGTCCTGCTAAAAGATCCAGGCATTTCCACACAAGCGGGGACTTTCAGTCAATAAGGATGCTCTCTCCAACATGCTAATGTCATCAGCGGCGGTTTGACGCCCTGTATAACCTGAAGCTCCACTGTTCGTTGGAAGGGGGTAGCAGCCCAGATCATGATGGAACCTTCTCCACTGTGCCGTGTAGAAAATGTCTCCGGTGGGATATCCTTATCGTGCCAGTAACGTTGGAAGCCATTTTTTTCTCAACAGCGAACAAAATCTTCTTCCACTCTTCTATGTTCCATGTCTGGCGTGTTTCAGCAAAGTTTAAGCCTGCTGTTTTGTGGCGTGGAAAGAAGCGTGGACATTGAAGACGTTTATGTTTTTTAAAGTCTTTCTCTCTTGAGCTGCATTCTGCGTCCTTAAGGGCCTTAATTTGGTTCGATGATCGGCTGGTGTCTTGCCGGACAACCCCTCAAATCCCCCTGCTCAACGCCGACGAAATTGCCTTGGGCCAACCACTTGAAATTCTCCTTCCGTATCCCTCAGGGTTTTTTTAGAAGAAATTTGGAACAACAGTTTTACTACGTCCAGCGGTGACACGTTGAGAAAGAGAGCTTTCTTATGCCGCTCGACAATTCTTCCATGTTCAAATTTTGTCATTTTTTTTTAGTCTTTGCCGTGTTTTTGCCTAATGTAAAGCAGGAGATACTAGTGGGATATATGTTGACTGCGCTAATACCTGAACTCAAATGACTTCATTACGTGTTTACCAATTAAAGCTTTGTTTAAATAAACCTTTGACCAGTTAGTATTTAGCCTAATTTCCCAGTATTCAAATGTTCCCAATGAAATGTTAACATTTTTTTTTAATTTTAATTTTTTCCTTTTCTTCTTTTCTTTTTTCGAGGCTCCACACAAATAAGTGGTCGAGTCTGACAACGCAAAAGGGATATATTTTCTGTATTTTCATGGGCTTTAACATTTTGGCCGACAGTTTATATGGCAGGTCAGACATCATGATCACTCCTACTACTGCAGTACTTTTTCTGTCCTTACGTCTCTTTAATTGTAATAAAAATTCAAGGCTGGTCTAGAGTCATTATTGCCGCTACAACTACAATCACTGAACTTTCGTCTTTAAATTGTAAAATAGGACAAGTTTAGTGCAATTATTGCCACTATTACTACTACTAATACTAATACTACTACTACTAATACTAATACTACTACAGCAAAGCTTCTGCCTTCTCTTCACCTCAATAATAATAATAATAATAATAATAATAATGATGTTATTAGTAACCACAAACAAAAAAAGTGCCTCCTTATTGATATGGCAGTCTCTGTAGATTGCAATGTATCTTTGAAGATATTCAAAAAGCTGTCAAAATCCAAGGAAACTTGAAATAGAAATCTCAAAAATGTGGCTCATGGGAACATCAACAATCCCTGTTGTAGTTGGAGCCCTAGGATTGGTTGGAAAAGATTCCAGTAGACTAATTGAAGGGATTCCTGGAAGTCCATGCCTCAAAGAGATACAAAAAATTGTTCTCACAATGTACTTGTGAGAACAATTTTTTTGTGTCTTACGAAGGGCTTTATCTATGTAAATTTTTTTTTGTCAGTGGAAAGTGTCATGATGCCATTTTTAACCATAGGTCAATGGGCGGGACCCGGAAAGAAATGTGTAAACGCCAGAAATCAGATGGAAATAATAATAATGTAAAATGTGTGTTTTTAGGTTGATTTATTTTATTTTTACAAAAATATTTGTTTGTCGGTAGGCTAACCTCGGTCTCGGTGCAATACCCAATAAAGATTCACATTATCAAATAAACTGATAACAAAGGTAATAAAACCATTTCTACCTTATATATTACTGACTTAACTTCATAAAACATTGTCTATACGAGGCATAGTTCCATACCAATGAAATCAGCGTGTATCCATACAAACTCAGCTGAGAAAATGTAAACATCGAGTTATGACTGCGTTCATAGCGACCTTTATCTTTCGCTAAACTTTCAGTAATCATTTTGGTAGTGTTAATTACAGCAGTAATAACATTTAGGATAACATAATATTCATTTCACGTTAAAAATTCATTATCATTTTGGTGCTAAATAATAACACAATTTAGGTTTATATATAACCTTTATTTTTCAAATAAAAACCCTTTTACGGTAGTTGCATTTAAAACCTTTATTTTGAACTTCTAAGGATACAGTAAGTAACAACATTTCCAATAACATCATCTTTATATAATCAGTCGTCTTGTGCTACAGGTGTAGGATAAATTCATGAAAATTGGCTATATTTTTTGGCCTCGTCTTATTTAACGGTTGCCTTATACGCGGAAATATACGATAAATACAAAGGCCTTGAAATTGAAATTCAGAAGATGCGAAAACAAACCCCAATCGGTTCACTATTAAAAAATATGAAAAATTATGTTTCCCGACACTCTGGTTAAGCGAGTTTGGCTGAAATGCATAAGATTGAATTCATAAATATATCCCATACTTGCAATGATGTTCCCTCTTTACAAGGCCCAAGAACCACTCGAGCTATCGGGTTACAGAGTAAGAGACCCCCCCCCCCACCAAGCAAGGTGATAATGCTACTAAGACACAATGGACCACCGGAAGTGAAAGAGAAGCAAAAGATTTTAGAAAAAAGCGGAAATCCAATCTTAAACAGGAAACAAGGCATAAAAATCAACCCCTGTTCTAAAAACCGTGGTATCCTCAAGAAAATGTTATCACTGTGACAAGTTAATGTCCTATACTGCTGGAATTTGCATGCGTATTCTGATATATATATATATATATATATATATATTCTGATATATATATATATTCTGATATATATATATATATATATATATATTCTGATATATATATATATATATATATTCTGATATATATATATATATATATATATATATATATATATTCTGATATATATATATATATATATATATTCTGATATATATATATATATATATTCTGATATATATATATATATATATTCTGATATATATATATATATATATATATATTTTTTTTTTTCTTTTAATTTGCAACTTTTCAGTTGTTTTATCCATATATATATATATATATATATATATATATATATATATATATATACAGAACCTTACACATTTTGCCCTGATGTATTCTTAATATTTTAAAGTTACTCCTGCGAGTTCTCTCCTGACTTTTCCACTTCTGATATAATTTTCGTTTTTCAGACTCTTTATGTAATTGTACATTGAGTTTTGAATTTGTAAGCGCATGCTCATTTTAGTGAATGTTTAACCCTTTGAACCCTGACCACCGCTTTATCAGTGGTAGAGAAAAATGACGTATTGCCCAACCAGCGGTTGAACGGTGGGTAAACACTTGTAAGTATTTTTATATCTACCTTGAAACATTACATACCAATTATTAGCGAATTCTGACTCAGGAGCTCAGGCAGAAGGGTTAAAATTGTTCAGGAACGCAGGGCCCAAAGGGTTAAACTACTCTGGAAAATCATATGGCATCGTGCAGTTGGGAATGTCATCTAAATATCCAACCAACTGTATCAATAATCGTGGTCTTGCAGTATATATGAAAATGTGAATGCCAGTTTTAGTAGTATATGTCCTTAACCTGCTACAGTGATAAAACTTCCTGAGATTGTGGAAAGTACTCATTAAGTACAATCTTCTGCGTTTCAGACAAACTCGGTTCGTTGGGTTTACTGAATGTTACACCTGATACATAATTCTAGTTTTTCAGAATTCTCCATTTAATCTTTGTACTCATAAATACGTAAGCACATGCATTTTGTCAGTGCATACCCATACACACGCTTTAATGAAAGGTCAACTTAATATACAATTAAGAAAAATGGGAATGTCAGCTACATAAGTCAACCAATATGTACCAACAATACTGATTTGTTGACTTGCAGTATCTTGAGGTGTCAAATTGAAACTTGGAGACAGCTTTTAAAAGAAACAAGCAAACACAACAACAAAACAATAATAATAATAATGGTAATAATAATCAAGTGGCATGAACAACACCTAGGCTCGGTTACAGGCGGAGGGCTTATAATAATTTTATGGGCCTTTACACACAGACAGAACAATCAAAGCTAATCGTTTAAACATAGTGATGAAAGACCACAAAAACAGAATACGCTTTCTTATTGACACGGCAAAAGATCTTAAAAAAATAAAATTAAAAATACAAGAATCTTGAAGTGGAAATCTAACAAAATGTGGAACATGAAGACATCAATACTTCCAGTTGTGATTGGGGGTCTGAGTTTTATTTGAAAAAGTTATGTTAGTTATTGAAAGGATCCCTGGTAGATGGGCTTCTTAAAGAAATACAAAACAATTGTTCTCACACTTTACGAAGGGCTTTATCAATGTAAAATGTGGGTGATCTTAGGTTGTTTTAATTTATTTTTTTTTTCCAAAAATGTTCATTGAAAAATCTCAGGGTGTATTTTCTGACCTTGGGTCTCTGGTTGGGACTCGGTAAGAAATGAGTATACAACAAAAATCAAAGGAAATAATAATAATAATAATAATAATAATAATAATAATAATAATAATATTAGGACCTGTTACAATTCTATGGGACTACACAATACACACTGACAGAACAATCAAAGCCAACCGCATTGTTATTAGTGACCACAAACAAAAAAAAGTGCCTCCTTATTGATATGGCAGTCCCTGCAGACTGCAATGTATCTTTGAAGATATTCGAAAAGCTGTCAAAATACAAGGACCTTGAAATAGAAATCTCAAAAATGTGGCACATGGGAACATCAACAATGCCCGTTGTAGTTGGAGCCTTAGGATTGGTTGGAAAAGATTCCAGTAGACGAATTGAAGGGATCCCTGGAAGTCCATGCCTCAAAGAGATACAAAAAATATTCTGACACGTACAGCCCACTTTACGAAGGGCTTTATCTATGTAATTTTTTTTTTCAGTGGAAAGTGTCATGATACCATTTCTAACCTTAGGTCGATGGGCGGGACCCGGAAAGAAATGTGTAAACGCCAGATATCAAAGAAAATAATAATAATAATAATAATAATGTTTTCAAAAAACAATCAAAATACAAACACCTTGAAGTGGAAATCTAAAAAATGGCACATGAGGACATCAATAATTCCAGTTGTATTTGGATCACTCGGAATGATTGGAAAAGGTTCCAATAGACTCACTGAAGGGATTCCTGGCAGCCCATGTCTTAAAGAAATACAAAAAATTGTACTTACAGGTACAGCTTGTATATGACGAAGAGCTTTATCGATGTAAAATCTGTGATCTTAGGCTTTTTTTTAAATGAAAATGCCCAGTGGAAAATCAAAGGAAATAATAATAATAATAATAATAATAATAATAATAATAATAAATCCCGTGATAAGTAGATATTTTGTGCAAATGTTAAAACGTATGAAATTTACTTAGTGATAAGAATAAATATGAAAATAATCCAGACTAAATGTCACTTCTGTGGCGTAAGAGAGAATAAACTTTAGATCACGTTATAAGTTCACTGTTAAGTATCTTGTTGCAAGAATGGCCCGTCATTTCTTTTGTCGTGTTAGGCGTAACGGTACGAACTGGCAATCCTTTAGTTTCGCCAGTTTCGACCTTTACAGCTACTACAAGCAATGTTACTTCCACAAAGTAGAATCATCCTCGTTTTCTTTGTATGTAAAGAAATTTCCCGTTTAGCTTTTCCCCTAAAAAAAAAAAACGCTACTTCTGGGGGCGAGGGAGACTCCCTCGGGAGTACTTCCCTGCACAATAAATTCTTAACCTCTTCCAGTCAAGAATCGGCCGTCATCTATTCTCTTTATTCTCATAACATTCACTAACGACTACCTCCTCTTTTATTTATATCCCACACCTCATTCATCATAACTATTTCAACAGTAATCCTCTACCATGAGTGGCTCTCCGGTTTTGTATTCGATTAACTTTCGCATAAAATACTGTTAGCTCGCTTCAAACAGGTGCTGTAATAAATCCTATTATAATTGTGCGTGTCTCTCCCTTCGTTAGTTTGCACGACCGTTACGCCCTGCCAATACCTCCTATATAATGGACTATTCCATTTTGATCGAATGGAAAAAGAAAAGACACTACGTGGTTTCAGTTAGAGAAAGAAGGAAAGAAAGGAAGAAAGAATATTTTTTGTGAAAATTTCTCGGACATTCAGGCCAGTAAATGTTGTTAATACTGCTTATTATAAACAGAGCATTTACTTAAATATTTGTATCTATAAAAAGAATGTATAAACATGAAAATGTCTTAAAATAATTGTCGGACTTTGTCCATTTCATAATGTGTGACGTCATTGGTTAATTTGTTAACAATGTGGACACTTTTCGTGGGGTGGAAATCGTATTTTAGATGAAGTTAAACTTGGTGAAACTAGATAAACTTGATAAACTACGCTAGCAAATCGCCGATCGCTATCGATTGGGCTGCATTCGTGACATTTTAAAATAGATTGTTATACAATGAGCCCCCGCCTATTTGCTTTTCAGCATTCACGGTTTCACACATCCGCGGATTCTTCTTTAGAACTTATGTACTTGTTATTCGCGGAAACTCCGAATATTCATGTGTTTTTCTGAAGAACATATGTACAAATTATTCGCTGAGAACTCCCTCGATTCGTGTATTTTTTTCGATAGAACATCTTTAAAATATTCTTATATTATTTTCCTGTTATTTAAGTGACTTAAAACATATAACAGTCCATTTTTATGGTAAAAATTGGCAGAATTTACATGTTCATTG
This sequence comes from Acanthosepion esculentum, assembly GCA_964036315.1. NCBI lineage: Eukaryota > Metazoa > Mollusca > Cephalopoda > Sepiida > Sepiidae > Acanthosepion > Acanthosepion esculentum. The sequence goes on from OZ038479.1 coordinate 134,629,081, forward strand.
TCAAAAACCAAACGCAAAAACATGCGTAGTGCTTGGGCTTTGTTCTGTGTTGGGGGCTTCGTCTGGGGTCTTAAAAGTGGCTTATGCTAAGTCTGGGGGCATCATCACAGTTCTGTTTTTAGAAGATGTTTTAAACTTTATATTTTGTCTCGTTACACATATACAGTATTTTCAATGGTTGTATCGATCTATACATAATTAAAAACGGTTAACGCACGTATGAAAGAAAATTTACGTTAAGTGTATGGTCATCAATACTATTTTTCAAAAATGTTTTTAAAAAGGTCTGAAATGTTTCTAAAGTGTTTAGGATAAAAGTTCAAGGCATATGGGGTTTTATCAATCAAAATGGGTACCTATAAGCACATTTTTGGGGTGGTTACAAGTATTCGCAGATTCTAACTATTCGCGACCGGTACTGGTCCTCTAAACCCCACGAATACGGGGGACTCACTTTATGATTTTGTTTTTAAAATCACTTCTATTCGGAAGTTAAAACCTGAAGACACTAAATGTCAATGAATTTTATTAGCACAACATAGGCTGTGAATATTATTTTCAGTCCCTCAGTTGGGATTAGTTCGACTGAGAAATAACATTTTAAAGATATGTTTTTATTATAAATGTCTTCATCTGTAGCAAGATAAGAAAACTGGGGGCGAGTTTAATTATATTTAGAAAGTGTAAAACATCAATGACAAATTGCAACGCAACATAAACTTTTTGATATTATAATTTCAAAGTGACTTAATTGTAATCTTTATTATTGATGGGAGTGGTAAAGTAGTCCACATATATAAAACGCAATACACACACACATGCCTATACGAGGTGGTATCAAAAAAGGTTTCCTGACCAGTTCTGTCGCACGCCAAGAAATTACAGCAGACGGTTGCGCGCGCAGTTTAGAGATAGCAGCGACCTTCATGCGCCATTTTGCCGTGTGACATCCTGTGTTCACTTTGAAAGTTGTGAAATTTGTGTTTTTGTGACCACGTGAATAAATTTAGTATTACAATATCTATACAAGTTTTTCCTTTCTTGAAGAATACCCTGAAAAATGTATACACACGGCAAGAAAGGAAAAACTTGTATAGATATTGTAATCTGTCTATATTTCTGAGACGAGGTATTATGTACATTATTTACATTATTCGGACTATTGTCCTCATCTTTGTCGCCATATTTATTACAACGTTTCGTTCCTGAAGGACACATGGCACAGTGGATAAAGGCGTTAGTTAGATCCAGTGACAGGACCCAAAGAGTGTGAGTTCAATACCCGGTTAAGGCAGTGAAAGAACTTTCAGAGAGAAATTACCAGGAGATAACTGACATCCATTAACCATGGCACGTGGAACTTGAACAGTCTACACCAGTGAGCGAAATAAAGGGTTCAGTTCGACATTCCAACCACCTGAAGAAGGCCGGAGCGTACAACGACCGAAACGTTGTGATAATAACAACAAAAATGAGTACATTAGTTCGAATGTGATTTTAGGAAGAAAGATAAACTATCTTTTCAGTATCTGTCTATATATCTGAGATGAGGTATTATCCACTGTGCCATGTGTCCTTGAGTCCTTGAGGACACATGGCAGAGTGGATAAAGGCGTTGGTTAGATCCAGTGACAGGACCCAAAAGAGTGTGAATTCAATACCCGGTTAAGGCAGTGGAGAATTTGCAGAGGGGAATTAACGGGAGATAACTGACATCCATTAAACATGGCACGTGGAACTAGAACAGTCTACCCCAGTGAGCGAAATAACGGTTCAGTTTGACATTCCAACCACCTGAAGAAGGCTGGAGCGTACAACGGCCGAAATGTTGTAATAAATATGGCGACAAAGATGAGGACAATAGTCCGAATAATGTAAATAGTGTACATAATATCCCATCTCAGAAATATAGACAGATACTGAAAGGCCGAAACGTTGTAATAAATATGGCGACAAAGATGAGGACAATAGTCCGAATAATGTAAATAGTGTACATAATACCCCATCTCAGAAATATAGACAGATACTGAAAGGCCGAAACCTTGTAATAAATATGGCGACAAAAATGAGGACAATTGTCCGAATAATGTAAATAATGTAGATATTGTAATACTAAATTTATTCAGACATCATGAGATTAATCCAAGTTACCTTTGAACTCTACATTTGCAAGAGATGTTCAAAATGGTGGCCTTTAGCTTCTAGACATTTGTAAGTACAGTGAACTACTGCTTGGGCAACGTTGGCCAAAGTATCAAGTACGATTCCTGTATATGCAATTTCAATCTCTCGTCTATGAACCGCCAATGTTGCCACTTTTCTGCAAGGTAAAAGTCTAAAAACAACAAAAAACAAGTTTTTCCTTTCCTGAATTGTGTAGACATGTTTTGGGGGGGATTCTTTTTATTTCTAAAGAAGTAATAGATTTTTTTTTATTTTAATCCAACAGATTTTTTATTACTTCAACAATGAATACCCATAGCTCAGTAGACTCTTCGTTTATTTATTAAACAGTATATTTATTTATTTTCGCCTACCGACTTGAATATTCGAAAAATCTTATTAAAGAAAAAATATGCGCTCCTTTTGCAGAATTCAAAGTGATAAAGTCTGTCGGATTATTGAATAGGAAAATCCATTACTTCTTTAAAAATTGCTTTGTTTACGTTAGGGTATGAAACTGAGCAAATACGCATGTTTCGAGAGTCTGAGAAAGACTTGCGTTTATAAAGCACTATTCAACTATGCTTGATCGTCGACGCGCCCTATGGCCGAAACGGACTTAAGCACGTTAGATCTAACAACGATTTCACCCGCCTGCCAAGCGGAACGCAAGTTCGAATCCTGCCGGAGAGTGCATATTTTTCTTTAATAAGATCTTTCAAATATTCAGGTCGATAGACGAAAATATATAATTATACTGTTTAATAAATAAAGGGAGCGTCTACTCAAATATGGACACCCTCTAAAAATAACTATATATATATATATACAGTGTAACCCGGATATAAGAGAGATTTTATCTGGTCCCAAATTAGAGCCATACTTACCTAAACTTCTTCTCCGGTCCCGACAACTCTCTTAAATCCGGGTTGCACTATATATATATATATGACGATCTGCCTAAGTGAAACCTTGGTAGGTGTGTCTGGCTCATTAGGTTTGACTATATATATATATATATATATATATATATATATATATATATATAGTGTAACCCGGATATAAGAGACCCCGATATAAGAGAAACCCGGATATAAGAGAGATTTCATCTGGTCCCAAATTAGAGCCATACTTACCTAAACAAAATAGACCAAACCCGGATATAAGAGAAACCCGGATATAAGATACTTCTCCGGTCCCGACAACTCTCTTATATCCGGGTTACACTGTATATATATATATATATCACTTTAAACGAATATGCCCTGGTGATAGTTAAAGCTGTGAAACTGTCAGTCACCATGGAATGTTGATTACTATATCCACGCTGTAAGCTCCATCAAAACTTCCCATTGTGAAGTCAAACGGTCCTTCTTTCCTTAGCCAATTTCGTTGTTGAATAATAGTGATTTTGAGCAGTCCTAGGTGATTTTTAATTCGTTTGTGGTTATTTTATGCGTTCTTGAGCTAAGGTAGTTTTCTCTAGCATGGCTTCGGTTATTTTATACCTAGTTGTATAAATTCGCAAATATGTTTTTTTTAATTATGAAACCAGTCTGTGAATATTTTGTTTTTTTCCACTGTGTTTTTCAAGTTTACTCCTAACTTTGTCCTTAGTTCTGATTTAATTAATTCTAGTATTATTTGAAATTTTATCTAGTTCACTTTTTATTATTGAAATTTCATCTAGTTCACTTTTTATTATTGAAATTTCATCTAGTTCACTTTTTATTATTGAAATTTCATCTAGTTCACTTTCACTGTTTATTTTGAAGTTTTCTTTGAGGTCTTTTAGTGTGATGAATGATTGTGATTTAACGACGGGATTTATTCGGTCGTCTAGGTCTAATGTTTGGGTGTTTTTTTTTTTTTCATTTAAAATATTTTTTTGTTTAGCGGCATATGAAATTATTATCTGTCATTTCATGCCGAAATTTAATTTTCGTGTCAGCCTTAGTAATTTTCTTTACAAAAATGTATGCTGGTAATATTTTAATATAAAAATGGACTGCTCGTAGTTTCACTATAAAAATGTATTTTTATACTTTCATAGTGATTCACCCCAGTTCAGGGGTTAACTATTTGCCCACAGCTGGGACCCTAGCAGCTGCTACCACTCTGGGTCAGGGCGGAGCTGGTAACAATAGCAATTAAGAGGTGGTTCCACGCTCCTGAAAACCTCCAATCTCCCGATCAGAGGCATTGCTCCTGGATGTAGTCTATTGTCATACCTAGGACGACATTTTAAACAAAGCCAATACTTTGAACTAAACAAGCAAATAATATAACCCCCCACAACCACCACGGGAAAGGAATAAATTAATAAAGAAAGTAATAAACAAATTAGGAAAATAATAAAAGTAAATAAAAAAACAAATTAGCAAACTGCGCGAATGCACGCTAAACCACAAATAAATAAATTTAATAATAATAATTAGTACCGAATAATTAATGAATATATAAAAAATACCCTAAGTAAACTCTACAAGATCGGCCGACTGCGCGCCAAGACCAAAGTCCGTGAGGTCCTCATCCGTGAGATGCTGTTTGCCGACGACGTTTCGCTGACGTCTCACACAGAAGACGGTCTGCAAGAATTAGTCAGCCGCCTGGCCCACGCCTGCAAGTTCGGCTTGAACATCAGCCTCAAAAAGACCAACATCCTGGCAGAAGACACCGCCTCCTCCCCCGACGTTGACATCAACGGCACGCACCTCGAAGTGGTGGACTCCTTCACCTACCTCGGGTCGATCATCTCCAGCTCCCTCTCCCTGGACACCGAGATCACACCCAGGATAGGGAAAGCCGCCGCAGTCATGGCCAAGCTAAACAATCGCATCTGGAACAACAGCCAGCTGACGGAGAACACCAAACTACAGGTCTACCGGGCCTGCGTCCTCAGCACCCTCCTGGACAACTTACGCCAGACAGGAGAAGAGGTTAAACACCTTCCACCTCTGCTGCCTCAGACATCTCCTGCACATTAAGTGCCAAGACAAGGTCACTAACACAGAGGTCCTTCAACGGGCCGGCATCCCCAGCCTGTTCTCGTTGCTCGGTCTCAGATGGCTGGGGCACATACGCCGCATGGGTACCGGCCGTATTCCAAAAGCCATCCTTTACGGAGAGCTGTGTGAGGGGTCCCGCCAATTGGAAGACCTCAGCTCCGCTTCTAGGATGTCTGCAAACGAGACATGAAGCTAGCCGACATC
>OZ038479.1:134644455-134669455 GCA_964036315.1 Acanthosepion esculentum
CACCCAAAACAAAAAGCTTATAATGTTACAATTATGTAAAATATTATCGTACTTCTGAAAAAAAAAAAAAAACATAACAGGCAATCGTCACCCGTTAGAATCTAGAGGTTGGTCCGAAAATCTTGTCACCTCTTATATAATATAGTTTTCTATTTCAACGCTCTGTGGGGTATTAGCATCAAGGAGAGATAATTTCAAACGAACGATACCAGAATACCCATCGGTTGAAGGGCGCTGTTTGGAGAGCCTTTGCAACAATCAACAAAGCACAGCTTCGTAAAATATAACGTATCATATTGTGCCACGAAAATGATAGTTTTAATATAGACCTTCTCGATGTGTGACAGCGACAATGAAAGTGAATATACTGAATCCAGTACATGTGCTTTGTATTACAGTATTACTTGTTCTATTGTTCTCGTTACCTTTTTGGCAGGGGGTGACAAGACTTTCGAGCCACCCAGTACATTAAGTCAAAACTTGAAATGAACATAATAATTATTCATTCAAATGAAAATTATAATAAATTTGTTGTATAAACATGTTGAAAACTGTTGAAAACTGTACATGAAACACACCAATGCAATAACAGAGAAAGTTTTTATTCATCAAAAATAGCCACAATATAAAAAGATATTACATTAGCTAAACTCATAATTACAGGACTGAAATAATAATAATAATAATAATAATAATAATAATAATAATAATAATAAAATATATATATATATATATATATATATATATATATATATATATATATATATATAAAGAGAGAGAAAGAGAGAGAGAGAGAATTGTATAACAAATTGGAAAAAAGGTTTTGTGACATGTTTCATCTGCTAGGGCTTCATCAGATGAAATACATCACAAAATGTTTTTCCAGTTTGTCATGCAATTTCCTCAATACTGTTCTTGATATATAAAAATATATTGTTATCTCATATATATATATATATATATTGCCATCCACAGACAGACTGTTTCGCTGTATCACAGCTCATCAGTGTGGCTAGACGTCCGGCTGCCTCTAGATAAACATGATGAAAACTGTACATGAAACACACCAATAAAATAACAGAGAAAAACACGACTATAATAATGATAATATATATATATATATATATATATATATATATATATATATATATATATATATATATATATATGTATATGTGTGTGTGTGTGTGTGTACAAATGTGTTTACTAATTCCTCGTGATAAGACAGTGTGTATGTATGGAGAGGGAATATACATATACGCATGCTGCCGACAAAAACACACGAAAATGGAAATAGATCTAAGAACACACAAGGGTCATTAAAAGATAAGAATGCCGATAACTCCTTCACTATTTCTCGGAACAATCTTAATTGTTTTATAACCGTTTTCGCAGAACTTTTCACTGCCAATTCAGGAAGACTTTTGCGTCACTAACACACAAAAAAGAGAATGTCTCTTATCGAGAATATTTAACATCGATAAACATAAGAAAAAATGAATTATTTATTAATATGTGGAAATCTTCACGCTTTGCCTGACGAAGGTCGCGAGACCGAAAACACGTGTAGCAAAATTATGAAAAATAAAGCATAATATTTTTTAAAAAAATCCACATTACAACCAAAAACGTTTGCGGTTTCTCTCTTCTTTTTCATATACACAGTTTTCTCTCGTTGGAACTATTATAACCCCTTCCTTTCATTCATATATATATATATATATATATATATATATATATATATATATATATATATATATATATATATATATACATTGTGTGTATTTAGGTAGCATATTTCCATTCAAACACGTTTGGTTAAATGATTTAGACATATCATGTCGATTAGTTTTCGTTTTGATCCTTTCAAGTTCGCGTAAGTAAGAAAAATACCAAAATATTCTTTTCAATAGTTTTTATTTTCACAAGTACTTGAAAGGATCACATTGAAAACTAATCGACATGATATGTCTAACCTATTTAACCTAACCTGTTATATATATATATATATATATATATATATATATATATATATATATATATATATATATATATATATATATATATATATATATAAATAAATAAATGAAATAAATCCTAAAGAGGCAGGAACAATTTTTTCCTCGGGTACCAATTTGTTTTCATAGACTTACAAGTTTGGATATCCGAGGTTTTTCCCAATCGAATATTACTAGTAGTATAATATATATATATATATATATATATATATATATATATATATATATACTCGACTCTCCCGTCGAATTCGACGTATGTGGGTCAAGCAGACGCACATACAGACACACGGACACATTCACTCAAACACAAAAACACACATATATATATATATAACACATAACACACACACACACACACACACGCATATATATATATATATATATATATATATATATATATGCAGTGGTGGAAATAAGTATAAGACACACCATGAAATTGTTAAACGTATTTTTCTTAATAACTTGCTTAACATCTTTTTTGAAAAGCTGTTATAAAATCGAATATATATACTAATACTCATCAGATCTAGGTACCACACAAAAATTTTCAGAGGAATCTGTGCTGTAACAAGATAATTATTAACAATTTCATAGGGTGTCTTCTACTTATTTCCACCACTGTATATATATATATATATATATATATATATATATATATATATATATATATATATATATATATGTGTGTGTGTGTGTGTGTGTGTGTGTATATGTCTAAAGAAATATGCATAATATATTACATTAATTGCACAACTCCTAGTTTCATGCCGAAGCAATTTTCGAGTGCTGGAATCCAATTTGTTTTTATATTTTGGGTTGACATCGTTTTTGTTTTTTTTTTAATTTTCTGGTTCTCGCGAGATATATAAATCATGAAAACTTCGTTAGTCATGTGGAGGTGACAGGACACTTCGAAGAAGAAAAAGCGACGTCTACCACCCATTACAACTGAGCTACAACCGCGCCACGCTGTAGTGCTACACTCACTCATTGAGTCAAGAGAGTTAGGGGATGGAGCAAAAGAAACATGTTTTTAACTTGGAATTACGGGTACTTAAAAAAGTTGTGGGTAATAAAACACCCCATGTGATTAACGCAGGGTTAAGGATTATGGTGGGTACTCCGTTAATTATTACAAAAAATATCTTTAAAAAAATGAATGACAAAGTTTAACTCAGGAAAAGGCCAAGAAAGAAAAAAAAAAGTGTCAAAAGTACATTTATATCTTGGCACCGTTATAACTGATTTTATTTGTTTTCTTTTTCTTCTATGTGCCCTTCAGGACGTTTACGATCATGACTCTCCACGATTGCCTGTCATTTGTAGCTCTTAATAACTTTCATCAAAAACCGTGCACCGCCTTCCATTCTGTCTCGCTAACCTTCAATCTGTCCTGTGAGTATCAAATTTCCCAAGCCCTCTTTCCTCATCATGTGTCCCAGAAATTTCGACTGTTTCTTCCAGGTGTTAAGTATAAGTTTTTTTGGTTTTTTTTTTTTTTTAAGCTTTTCACCCCAAGCAAGGTCGGAAGCCACGAGCACGCAAGGGGTTATAGAAGATTTGGAGCGAGAGCAGATAGGAGTGTTAGAGGAAAGGATGTGGAGAAGGATAGTGGATAGATCAAGCCAACTGGAGATGTCAATTGACAGTGAAAGGGTGGGAGCGGGATGCCAGCCCCGTAGCACGCTTGAATCCATGAAGCCTGGGAACCAGCGAAAGCAGTTTTTGTTTCTATCTCCTGTTAATTTCCCTCTGAAAGTTCTCCACTGTGCCATGTGCCCTTGGATAAAGGCGTTGGTTAGATCCAGTGATAGGACCCAAAGAGTGTGAGCTCAATACCCAGTTAAGGCAGTGGTGAACTTTCAGAGGGAAATTAACAGGAGATAACTGATAACTGACATCCATTAGACATGGCACGTGGAACTTGAACAGTTTACCCCAGTGAGCGAAATAAAGGGTTCAGTTCGATATTCCATCCACCTGATGAAGGCCGGAGCGTAAAACGGCCGAAACGTAGTAATAAATATGACGACAAAGATAATGTAAATAATGTACATAATACCACATCTCAGAAATATAGACAGATACAGAAATATTAACGATAAGCAGAAAGAGAAAAGAGTAATCAGAAAGATAGTAGATAGCGATTGATATTGCATTTACATTTTTCCAGGTCAAAGTTGGCTGGAAAGGGAGTTCCACTATCGAGAAGTGCGAGAAAAGAAACTGTTAGCATAGAACTTAAGGTTACATCTAGCCAACTCAATTGTAAAATAGTACTGCGCTTAAATTCATGAAATCTGGGTACCAGCATGAAGAGTTCATCGGAACAATTACCCTGTGTTTATAGAAAAGGCACAGAGAGGTAACCTTCCGGTGGTGCGTAAGCAACTGAAGCCGAACCGCCAGATCAGGATCAATAATATTGCTGTTTCTTATTTGGATCTTATCAAGATAAATAGCAGGAGCACTGGATCATATGTGGTAGCAATATTCTAAGCATGGACGAAAGATAAACTTATAGATACGGAAGATAGATTCTGGATAGAAAGATTGTCTCGAATGACACAGTGAGCTCCCAAAACTTTTGCACCTCTTCCGCAGTTAGCGTGTGGTCTTTGATTCTGTCTACCGGCAAAATAAAGCGGTCATTCTTTGTTTGTCTCTCTCTCCTTCTCTCTCTCTCTCTCTCTCTCTCTCTCTCTCTGTATATATATATATATATATATATACATATATATATATATATATATATATATATAGTAATTTATCGAGTCTAGAAGAATTCTCAACAGAACGCAGAAAGCACTGGACGGCCGTTTATATATATATATATATATATATATATATATATATATATATATATAAATGGGCCTGACGATTGCATCTAGCATGAAACAGACTGTCGCCTCTAAGTGTTGACTTCTATGTTCACTTCATATATATATATATATATATATATATATATATATATATATATATATATATATATATATCTTCCATGAATGGAAAGTGGGGTTAAAAGAAAATGGAACCCATGTATCTTTCAAGGGCATAAGTGCAAAGAGTACACGGACTTGTCATAGTCAGGGTTTGAATGCGATTCGTAGATTTCATCTTCGGCATAGTTAATCATGGCCTCACATGTACTTGATCTATCTATCTATCTATCTATCTATCTATCTATCTATCTATCTATCTCTGCTAATATCTAAATCTATTCATATCTATCTATCTATCTATCTATCAATCTATCTCTGCTAATATCTAAATATATTCATATCTATCTATCTATCTATCTATCTCCTTCCTTCCTTCCTTCCTTCCTTCCTTCTGTGAATGAGAAATCGGAAAGCCGAGTTCGAATTCCAATCGAGTTCTTTGTATTCACTTATGAACAAATAACCTTGGGGATGGTCGGACTTCATCTCTTCTCCCCAGGGTTGAATAGCAGGACATAGTGAGCCTTGGTTGACAACCAGTCTACTGCAGAAAGAAACGGCAACCTACTGCGTTAAAATCTTTTGTCTCGCCGGTGTCGAAAGAGACATGCTCGCCCAAGTGTGTATCATATTAATGAACTGACTGACTGAATAATGGATTCAAAAAAGAGAGAAAATATAGTGCGTCCACAGCTGAAATGAAAGAAAAGACATTAAATTGAGCTGTGAGGAAATGTTTGTTAGTCCTTAAGCACCGGTTCCTATCCCCACAGTCTTTTGTTACCAGATAACATACTCGTCCAGGAAATTGACGCGTTGAAAATTTAAAATGGTAGGTTCGGAGGTAAAAATTCTCGACCAAAATGTTTCTTTTTCTTTCTTTCTTTTTTGCTTTTTCTGACCTTTTTCTTTCTTTCTTTCTTTCTTTCTTTCTTTCTTTCTTTCTTTCTTTCTTTGTCAATTAGTCTGCTGAGCCTAGCTGTACAAACTACGCACTTATTGTGTCGTTTATTTATTTAGTAATTAAAACCAGATGGCCGCTTCCCTTATATCACTTTTCAAATTCCTAAACATTATTTATTTATTAGATTGTTTATTTACACTATCTAATATATTGTTTCTTGGAATTGTTGGCAAAACATCGGCTAATTGCCAGTCGATTCGAACTTTATAAAATGGTAAATAATAAGCATTTCCTTAGAGTTGATTGACATATTTTCATAATTTAGTAAATGTTTATAAATTTATGAATCAAAAACGGTTTCATATTTATTTCTTTATAAATCGGTAAATGATAAATATTGCATTAATTTTAGTTGTATTAGTTCTTTAAATGTTGTAAATATAAAACTATTCTTCTGAATAAACAGACTAATACATATTAGTATAATGAAAAAGTACGCAGGTGTATGCTTTAAGAAAGCTTTATTCAACTGAGGATACAAGGTCCGCGTATAGTGTCCTTTTATAGTCCCAGTAAACAAAAATAGCTCTCTCAAAGAGGAGAGTAACGAAACAAGGGGAGACCACTTTTGATTATTCATAACAATTAGAATTAATATCTTTGTTGTAAATTCTCAAGAACAAAGGAAATAAATAAATAAATTCACTTTCATCATATGTTATTACAATTCTAATGATCGCTTTTTAAAACATTGCCGAAGAAGAGTGAAGGTAGTTAAAATAAAAGCGGTGTCATGGGAAAAACCGTCCTTTTGACACTTCATTTTTGTCTGGCACGAAAATCCATGTTTGCCGAATATTTTATCTCTAAAGTAATTCAATGTTTCACACACACACAGAGGGCCGGTGCAAAGGTTTCGTGCCCCCACTCAAATCTATGATACGCAGTTACATCTGTCGGAGTTAGCTCCTCCTCAGTTTCCTTTCTCTCCCCTGGCTATGTATACTGGCTGACCCTTCACCTCTCTCTCTTTTTCGACTCAGGCCTTAGGCCGCTACCTCGCACGGAGACGAGGTAAAATCGTTCTTTTTCCACTTACACCAATATGTGACCCCTCACAGATACAGCGTTTCCCATATTCTGGGAAGGCGGTAAGAACAATACACGTACGTACGAACACTTACAACACACGCACATAATTTCTTCATACAAATTCTATGTAACTGTTCATGTCTGTGTGTAAAACGTTATTAATATATATTTGTTTACCCATGTATATCGGTCTTGTTTGTTTTCTTTGTCTTCTTTGGACTTAATTAAACCCCAACATTCTCATGTAGTTGGACCGGCTAGCAGGAAATTTTAACCTTTTCTGATATCTCTTCACATATTCAGCTCCACGGTCCGCTACACATCTCGATTATCATCTGGGTGTATTTATATAAAATACAAATTTTATTCTAACCTAATTATGCCCAATAATGGATCATATACAATATAAGTGAACAATTCAGCTAGAAATTTTTTAAATAAATACAATGTCTCTAAATACAAATTAGAGACATGTCGTAATAGGTCATTCTATGTTAAATAAATCAACAATATTTTGCGACAATTTGTAAAATCCACTTGAGATTCTTATTGTTAAAAAGTTGAATGATTTTAACACACTCAACATTATGAGTAAAAAATAGTGAATTTTATATCATGTGTTTTTTTCTAGACATAGACGAGCAAAATAAATTCGCAGATTTGAACGAAAAAAAAAGGACTTCCGAATGACGTCAAAATCCGCAAAATTTGTTCATCTTCTGATAATAGTCTTGTTGTGCTTAGTTTAATTTGTAACGTATATAAATGTAGGTAGAAATAAAGCAAATGTTGATAAGGTAGCGAGGGTCACAAAGCGCTTTCTTTATTTGTTTCTTTCTATGCTAATCGATCAATATGTGAACCAGCACACTTCAAGTCGGTAGTTAAGCACTTGCCAAACACGCTGTAGCATGTCTCCGGTAACATCATCCAGTGCCGAAGTGATTCTCTGCTTGAATTCACCAATGCTAGCAGAAAGAGAGGGGACATAAACCAATCCCTTCACATATCGCCATAAAAAAGAAATCACACTGGGGACAGGTTCGGTGATCGCGTCAGCCATTTCATCAGAAAACTGTCTTCATCTCCACCACGACCGATCCATCTCTCTGGCAGATTCTCTTTGAGATAACAAAAATAAAACATTGAATATAAAATTTTGATCTGTTTCTATAGATTCTGTGAAACTTTGAGATTATTTCAACAAGAATTGCCAAAATTATCGGCCCGCGAAATGGTGTCAAAATCTTTTTTTGTACACCCTGTATTTTCATAGTGTTTTGACAGTTTGTGTGTTTACTATCTTTCCATAGCTGGGACCCTAACAGGTGCTACCACTCTGGGTCAGGATGGACCGGGGAACAACAGCAATTAAGAGTTGATTCCACGTTCCTCAAAACCTCCTGAGACGAGGACGAGAAAACAGAGATTGACCGCTATGTAATACCAATCCTTCGCTCAGGCAGTGGGAGCAGGACAATTTCCTCACGGATGAAGAGAAAAATTGAAGCGACAGAGATATGGTTCTACAGAAGAAGAACGAGAAGACTATGAATGAAGCAGATGAGAAAAGAGAAAGATCTGAAGAAAATAGAAACAAAAATGACAATTTTTCTTAGTATTAGAAAAACATTTTGGGACACATTAATCAGGAAAGAGGGCTTGGAGAATTTGACACTCAGAAGACATTGAAATTAACAGAGGCCAACAGCAAATAACCTACCTAAGGAGTTTGATTAAATGGATAGCAAAATAGAGACTGGAGTGGATAGTAAGGCGACAAAGATTACTTAGAGCTAAAAAGAAGAGAAAGTTGCGGAGGACCATGATCGCTCACGCCCTGGAGAGACATAGCACAAAAAGAAGCAAAGAATAAGAGCTTCAAGATCGATATATATATATATATATATATATATATATATATATATATATATATATATATATATATATATATATATCAGTATGTTTAAAAAAAATTGTAATTATTATTTTTCTTATGCAACAAGGTTTATTTTTTATTTGGCAAGAAATTCGCATCAATTTACAGTTAAATTGGCTAGATGTAACCGGAAGTTCTATGCTAACAGTTTCTTCTCTTGCTTGTGGAACTCTCTTACGGCTTTATGTTTTCCAGCCAACTCTGATCTTCAGAAATTTAAATGCAGTGTAAATCACTACCTACTGTCTTCTTGATTCCTCTCCTTTTATTTTTCTCGATACTTAATAATGTTTCTCTTTTTCTTATTCTTTCCCACTCTGTAATCCCTTGCATCTTAGTGGCTTTACTGCCTTGCTTAGAGTGAAATGGTTAAAAAGAAATGCCAAGGATTAAATAGCAGATTCATAAGAAGTTGTCGGGATATAATACGTGCTTAGTAATAGTATTTTGCAAGATAATTTCGTGAGTAAAACGAACCCTTTCGACCAAGAAACACTTTATCTGAAGGATTCGTAATTATAATTTAGCAGACGCTTCTCAGCCAACAGCCATGTTGTGTTTCCTTGCTTTAACCTTCGACAAGTACGATAGAAATACTTCGGAGTCTGAACTGATGTACAATGTTTTATATCAGCCAGAATAGAGTCGGTATTTCTGAGGGAGAGTTGTGTTAATCTAATGAAAGGTTAACACGCATCAAATGTGTTTTCATCTTGTACATATTATAGTTTCTAAATAACTGATAGATTTTTTTTAAATTTTCAATCAGACATATTTTTTTATTGCTTCAAACGTGATATTTGGTAGATGCACGTATTTCTCCTGCAAATGGGTACTCACGTTCGAATTCTGTCAGAGAGAATGTTTTCTTTATTAAAATTTCTCAAGTGCACAGGAAGGTAGATTTAATAAACAGTTAAAAAATGTAACGTCTACTCAAATACGAGTATCCACTAAATATATCGTTTGAAGTAATATTCCAAACTTTATTTCATGTACACGTGTAAAGACTGTAATTTCACTCTTGTTGTTGTTGTTATTATTATTATTATTATTATTATTATTATTTTGCACGGATTTCGTTTTCAACTACAAGATTTTGCCTTATTAGTGTTCTCCATCAAGTGGTAAGATCTCAAGCAGAGGAGCGCCTTTCGAAAACTATTTGTAGTTCCAAACCACGAAGACTTCTGAAATGATGTGATACTGGGCTTTATTACGGTTTTCTCGATGTAGGATTTTAATTCTGATGGTATAAACCCCGACGCGCCAAAGATAACTTTCCTAAGGTTATTTGTGTGAAAGTGAACATGACGAACTTGGCCGGAATTCGAACTCGGCTCGCCACCTTCTCTCTCTGTTACCTTACCCACAAATTTTGCTATACTAATTTCTTTGTAAAGTTCTTTTGTTGTATTCACTTTTTTTTTTAAACTCGGGCTGCGCCTGATCAGTCCGCTAATTCTAATATAATTAATTTTTGTCTTCTTTTTTGTTTTATCTGCAGCCCAAAAAAGGAGTTGAATTTGGACCAGATAAACTGAGAGAATATGATCTGATTAAGAAACTAAAGAGACTAAGTAAGTGACCAAACTTTCGAAAGGTTTTCTTGTTTTACTGAAAATAAACTCAACGTTTATATTAGAATACCTTACTCACGCTGTCAAAAATGATGTTGTGTCTTATTAATGCACCGATATTCAGAGAAATTAAAACGATTACTTGGTTACTTATTTTAGTGCATCATTTTACTTACATTTATTACCACATGAAGCAAATAATAGTGAGTGCATCTATATATATATATAAATATATATATATATATATATATATATATATATATATTCGAAAATTATAACATAAATATATTATAAAATATTTTATAATTTTCAAATAAATAATTATATATATATATATATATATATATATATATATATATATAATTATTTATATATATTTAGTTTACGAAAAACTAGGTAATCCGTGTATGGGTAGACCCAAGGAGGATAAAATCCAGAGATCTCAATATAAATCAGAGCTAATAATTTAAATA
Source organism: Acanthosepion esculentum (assembly GCA_964036315.1). NCBI lineage: Eukaryota > Metazoa > Mollusca > Cephalopoda > Sepiida > Sepiidae > Acanthosepion > Acanthosepion esculentum. Next base: position 134,655,404 of record OZ038479.1, read on the forward strand.
AAAATAAAAACAGACCACTTTAAGGTTCCATGTAATAAATTATTTCACCACACCCCTTATATATATATATATATATATATATATACATATATATATATATATATATATATATATATATATATATATATATATATATATATATATATATATATATATAAAGTTGTAGCCTCTGTTTGTTATTAAACTCCTCCTAGGGTTTTGGAGATAGAAATCCATAACCATATATATTCTAAAACTACATTACCCAATGTACTTGGATAAGCATATTTCATTTTGATCAAAGGGAGTACTCGGGGGGAACACCCAACCCCACTGAATTCTTTGTCCCTTTGATATGAATTAAATTTCAATTTGAACACGGAAATGACTCTTAAGGTACTTGAATAAGTATATTTCATTTTAATCAAAGGGGTCCCTGCTCCCACCCTTGAAATTTTTTCCCTTTGATTTAAATTCAATTTAAATTGGAACAAGGGAACGACTCCCATCGAAAATATAGAAGGAGAAAGCCAGAAAATTGAGGTCACATTGGCAAGATCAAAATCATACAATACTGACGTCAAGTTGAGCAAGAATTCACCAGTCAGATTATAGTGCCTTACAATACATATCTGTTGCGACAATTCATCTCAATGCTGAAATCTGCTCAACAATTCATTCAATCAAGTATTGCATCAAATACATATCAAAGAGGTCAGGTCAAGCTGTTTTTACACAAACACCGTACTGAAATTTTGTTCGCATTGATTTAAATTCAATTTAAATTTGATCACGGGAATGACTCCTATCCAAATTATAGAAGGAGAAAGCCAGAAGATGGAGGTCACATTGGAAAGATCATTGAGTAATATTAAAATGAATCATTTTTCTCCACAAATTATAACAAGGATTTAAAATCAATCATCATTTTCTTACAAAAAAAAAATGTGTGACACGTAGCAAGGCGCGGGTAATTCGGTTAGTTGTTTAATTGAATTAGCAATAAATAATCACTAGTACCTTTTTTTACAGCCATCTGTCACTGTATTATTCCTTTCGCATTCCATTGGTGAGAAGTAAGTTTCAATCGAGCAGTTTCTTCCATTGCTCTAGGATGTTTCCTGATCTCTAAATTTTAATCTGTTCAAATCTGGGGTTGACGCCTATCTTCCCTACATATCCGCATGAACTGTCCCTCTTACTCTGTAACAGTCTACCTCATGTGGCTCCCTGGCCTCGTACAGGGTGAACATTGCTGTAATAAAAAAAATAAAAATAGGAAAATAAAATAACAAAATATCAAACTAAGATTGTTTTAAAATTTTCATAACTAGCGAAGTAATTGGCTTAAGTAACGCGGTTAATCGAAATACGTACCGAGTAATCGAAATACCTGTTGAGTAATCGAAATACGTGCCGAGCAATCGGAATACGTGCTGAGTAATCGGAATACGTACCGAATAATCAAAATACCTGTTGAGTAACCGAAACACGTCCTAAGTAATCGGAATAAGCACTGAGTAATTGAAATACGTACTGAGTAATTTATTGCGTTTTTTTTGTCTTTACTATTATTAGAAGCTTTTCACATGTAAAACTGTAAATGTATTTCTTTCAATTATTATATTAATGTATAGTAATCCTTAAAGTGAATCAAATACTTAATAACTGAAGAAAACCGATCTTCCTTTAAATCCAGTAGATTATTATATTAATATTGGTTGTAGTAAGTTAACACACACGCATATATATATATATATATATATATATATATATATATATATATATATATATATATATATATATATATATGTTTCCCGGCTTGAAACAATCGGACGACTAGCCACACTGAAGAGCTGTGATACAGTGAAACAGTTTTTCTACGGATGACAATATATATGCTCCGGGAAAATCCGGTTGAGCTCTCTTGAGAAAAGGGTAATTTTAAAAACAGTTACTCATACCGCTATTAACGCATTGCTCGTCAACCGAATTGAATTGAGCTCTCCGGGACACTGGCGTATTTCGCATAGAAAACGTTAAAGTTTCCCTTACTCTCTGCCGTGCGACTATAACCTAGGGGTAGAATTTCTGACTGATACCAAATCTGTTGGGTTTCGATCCCGGTTTGAAGCAATCGGACGTCTAGCCACACACTATATATATATATATTTGAATTGGACATAGTCCGACAATTTATTTAAAGACATTTATAATATGTTTAACGTTCTTTTTCTTATAGATACAAACTTGCTCTGTTTTATAATAAACAGTATTAAATAACATTTACCGGCCTGAATGTCCGAGAAATTTTTCATAGAAAACTTTCGTTCTCCGACAGGAATCGAACCTGTATCCTATACGGAACCATCATTTCGTGTGATGTGCCTTAACCTTTCGGCCACAGAGAAGCGTCTGGTTAGCAAGGTCGATTTTACTATCTTTAAACTTAAATCTTCCATGAATCTCTTCTATTCATATCTGCTCTAGCGTATCAAATGTAAACAAATGACGTCATATATTTTATTTAAATATATTTATTAAATGTTATTTAATACTGTTTATTATAAAACAGAGCATTTGCTTAGATACTTGTATCTATAAAAAAAAGAACGTTAAACATATTATAAATGTCTTTAAATAACTTGTCGGACTATGTCCAATTCAAATATATATGACGTCATATATATATATATATATATATATATATATATATATATATATATATATATATATATATATATATATATACTTTTACCACACTAATACTCCACCGCGATAAATGAAAACGCGAAATAGGTCATTTTATTCACTTGATAAAATTTGAAGAATATGTAGGCAACTGGTCCGTTTTGTCTGCACGGTTGACTAGAAACTCAGTCAGTTATGAAATAACCAGCCAGTTACGTGATCGCCTAAGCGTGATACACGCTTAGGTGATCAAGTATCTTTCGATACATGATTGACGAGGCAGATTTTTTCCCGCAGTAGTTTGCCATTTCTTTCTGCAGTAGACCAGTTGCCATCCAAAGCTACAGAACCTGGTCTGTCTTGCTATTTACCCATAGCTGGGGTGGGGAGAAGAAGAGGACTCATATCTTTCCCAAGGGTATTAGCACGCAAGTGAATGCAATGGATTCGGCTGGAATTCGAACTCGGCTCTCCGATTCCTCAATTCAAGCCGCTATCCATTACTCCTCAGTGCCTCGACTAGAAACTACTTTATCCATTCTATGTGATATAAAACTGTTATAGTGGAAGACACCCTGTCTAGATAATAGACTCTACCATCTACTATAAGTAGGAGTCAGTAGTAGTCGAGAAGAGGAGTAGTGTTCAGCGACCACAACTCGATTACTCTGCGTAACACTTTATTACAAGTTCCTAACGTTTCTGTACGTTTAACCTATTTAGGACGCATTTAGTCCGACTACAAGTTATATTGTGGAAATAACTCCACAACAAAAACTGAGACCGGAATCTTCCGGCCAAGTTGAATTTTTTTTCTGTTTCATTTCGGTCAGCGTGTGGTCTTATTTCGTAGATTCTATTGTCAAAAATCTAAAGCAGTTTGGATCCCGATAAAACCATTTACAGTACACTTTACTTCGTGAGTATTCTAAGTGCGTCGTGCGGGCGATCCATTTCTTATATCTTCGGCTGCAAATTCTTTTTCATATTTCAGGCGTCAACGTTACAGACACAGGAAACCTGACCCTTCCAGATCAAGGAAAAGAAACCATAACAAACAATATAAAAAATTCAGAAGCTGTCGGCAAGGGGAATAAAATTGTAAGTATTAACAACATACACATAATCAGCAACATACACTATAATCAATAACAACCGTTACTGATTATAGCAAACAGTAGACAATGCTTGTTCCATTGTATTAGTCTAAATCAGTGATTCCCAGACTTTTCTCTCTGGGCCGCATTTTCTGAATGAAAATCTGCTCGCCAAAATTTTACGTGATAAAAGTGCATTTAAAAAAACAAAACAAAAAAAAACAGAGAAATGTTTAAAGGGAGATAACTGAGGATTCAAAGTCAAAACATTATCATTGATAACTCTCTCCTCCAATTTGTAGATCTTAGTTACTATATTCTTAATACATGATATAATGCAAAAATATCACAACGATATATAGATAGATAGATAGTGTTTTTTACGGCCTGCTTATCCATTATTATTCCAGGCGATTCGTTTATTTTATTTCTTGCTTTTTTCAACTGGTTTCTTTATTTCAAATTGTCCGCCTATTCTAGCCCTATTTTTGTTCAGAAAACAAATGAATTTAGAATGAATTTCCCAGCTTACTCTTTTATTCACTTCTATTTTATCTCTCTCTCTCTCTCTCTCTCTCTCTCTCTCTATCTATCTATCTATCTATCTATCTATCTATCTCAGATTGTTCACTATCTATCTATCTATCTATCTAAATTTGTTTGTATTTATCTGTTTTTACATCTATCGACCTCACTCTGACTACAGCAATGAATAGGTCATGCATTACTGACTCAAAAAAAAAAACAGGCGATTCGTTACTGACTTTAGCAAAAGCAGATCATGCGTGTTCCATTGTATTAATCTAAATCAGTGGTTTACATTTTTTTTTCCTCTGGGCCTCATTTACGGAAAAAATTGCTTGCGCCTTGCCAAATATTATGTGATAAAAAATACATTAAAAAAAAAAACTAAAAAAAAACTGTGAGAGGGTTAAAAGGAGACAACCGCGGATTCAAAGTCAGAACATTATCATTGATAACTCTCTCCTCCAATTTGCAGACCCCAGTCACTATATGCTTAATACTTGATATAATGCAACAATATAAAATGAAAAAATCAGTCAATAATTTATCTCTCTCTCCCTTCATAGTCATCTCAAACCGTATCTATCGATTTATTTTGGTAAGAGAGACTTGGAACAGAATGGTGTTGAGCATGTTATTCCCAAGTTTACCCTAATCCGGTGTGGTAGTACCTGTTAGGGTCCTAGCTATGGGCAAATAGTGAACTCCCAAACAAAACCGAAACTCTATGAAAGTATATACATTTTATACTAAGAACAGCAATACATTTTTATATAAAAAAATTACCAACAATACATTTTATCTGTAACTGAAGGCATACAATAGGGTTCAAAATATTTAGATTTCGGCATTAAATAACCCATAGAGGTGTTGATATGCCGCTAAACAAAATCAACCAAACAACCAACATGAAAGAACGCTTTCATGATATTTATCTATATATCCTACAAAATCTTCAATCAAACTGTATTCCAAAATATAACTGTAACAAAACTAAAACATAAAACACATACAATAGTAATCATTTTAGTAATTATGTCTACAAAAACATGTATATGTACAAAAGCAGAGTATTATCTACCATGTATTCAACTGGGAAAGCAGAATGACATATTTTTATTAGTTCAAAACTCACAACAAAATTCATATGCCGTTAAACAACTAAACAAAAAATGTGATAACTTCGGTAAAAATAGCCAACATTGCCTCATCTATGCAAGCGAATGTAAGACCTTAGCGGGGCTAAAAAATATATCTGCACTATCAAATTTGAAGATAGAGCACGTGAAAACACTGATCGAATTGGAATCGCTGTTATCTATCTGTCTGTCTATCTCAGTCTGTTCATATCTATCTATTTATATCTATTTCAGTCTGTTCATATCTATCTATATATCTATCTATCTATCTATCTATCTATCTATCTATCTTAGTCTGTTTACATCTATCTATCTATCTATCTATCTATCTATCTATCTATCTATCTATGTTCTTATCTATCTATCTATCTATCTATCTATCTATCTATCTATCTCAGTCTGTTCACATCTATCTATCTGTCTGTCTATCTATCTATCTATCTATCTATCTATCTATCTATCTATCTCAATCTGTTAATATCTATCTGAAGCCCTTGATATTCCAAGTAAGGCGAATTTATGTGACACGCATAGACGTTACCAGTGATCTCTCTTTTTTGTAAGATTGTTTGTTTAAGTATAGTTTTCTGTCTGTTCATCAATTGTAAGCGGTGAAATCGATAGCATTGACTGATTGCTTTGTTTTTTTACGGCTTGTCAACCCTTTGTCGGCTGTTTAAAGTCGAAACATATTTTGCAGTGTAAGAATAATTCTTTCTTTTATTGCGATTTAATATTGCACTAACAATTTTTGGGATAATAACAATGATTTTTCCAGTTATATTTGCTAATATTTAACCCATAGCTGTGGGTTAGGACACGGATTCATACCTTTCCGAAGCGAAGTGAATGTAACGAACCTCACTGTAATGATACTATTTCATGGTGTTATTTCTACGTGTTTCATGCACACTTACATAAAAGTGCATAAAATCTTTACCGATCTATTTTAGCTTTAAAAAAAAATATCTTTCACTTAACACAAGGCCCAAGAGCCGCTCAAGTTAGAGTATTACTAAAAGTAGTTGTTGCAAATAAAAGCAGTACAATTGCTCTTTGGTTCGGAAAACATCATGCCTGAGCAAACGACCTAGACACTAAGACAAGATCGCTTCGTTGAGAAAACTACCAACACACCTCCATGGATACTTGACATACTTCATGAAGAGAAATGACATTTTTTTAAATCAATTTACCCCAAGCAAGGCGATAATGCCACTAAGACGCAAGGTGGGGGATCTACTGGAAATGAAAGACAATGAAAAAGAATTTAAAATGAGCGGAAAACCAAACCCTAAACAGCAAACAAGGGACAAATCTCTACTTCTGTTCAAAAGACCGGGGAGGGCCCTGAACCGGGCGATAGGCGAACCTATCTACTTTCAGATTTCAGATTTCAGATGGAGTCGTTAGAAGTATAGAGTTGATGTAGAAGGAACCAGAAACCCAATCCTAAACATGAAACAAAGGTTAAATCTCTACCCCTGTTCAAAAGACCGGGTATGAGTGTGAAACGGACGACAGTCGAACCTATCTACGCCTATCGAGGAAAAAAAATAGTAAATAAAATTTTATAGTTTAGGTGGAAACGTTAGAAGTATAGATTTGAAAGAATTGAGGACTTCAAATATCTTGGATCTCGCATAATAGATCCCCAAAAAGACTACAACATCGGCAAAGCTCTTGCATGGGAGGCGTGTAACAAACTTTAAAGATTTGGCGTTTGAACCTCCCCCAACTTAAAAGTCCAAACCTTTCGAACATTGATTGAACCAGTCCTACTGTATGGATCAGAAACTTGGATATTATCTGATCGTCTTAAAAGACAACTGGATGGAACATGTACAGATCTACTTACTAAAGTCCAGTTGGGGATCCCATGAAAACACAGTTTACGGAGAACTATAACACATCTCTCTTAAGCTCAAACAAAAATGATTACAGTTTGCCGGCCACTGCCACTGATCGGACAGGGAAATCGTCCCTTCCTTATTCCCTCTAGAAGTGTCTTGATTTCCCAACACACCAGAGTTCGGGACTCAGGGTTGGACATTGGTGGTCTGGGGACAGCAATGCAGAACTGAACAGTGTGGAAAGGTATTGTCCGTGGGGTTCCTATCAACCATAGGGAGGTCAAAGGATGCTGATGCTGATAATAAATGTGAGATAGACTTCAGAAGGAACAGGAAACCCAATCAAAACAAAGGATAAACTTTTATTCCTGTTCAAAAAACCGGGGACGATAGGCGATCCGATCTGCTCCTAACAAGGCAAATAATAAGGAAATAAAATACAAAATCAAATTACAGATTTTAAGCAGAGACGTTGCATATAAGAAAATAGAGATAAAAGATAGAAATCTGTTATTCCTTAATAACTCCTAAAAACTAAGCAAATTTATCTCAGCTTTCAGATGCCGTTCATCGGGAACTGAAGAAAGGCAACAATGTGTTGGTACTGGGTGGCGATCACTCACTCGGAATTGGCTCCGTCCATGGAAATATTCTGGGCACAGACGAACCGCCCATAGTTCTATGGATTGATGCTCACAGCGATATCAACACGTCATTAACATCGCCATCAGGAAACGCTCACGGTATGCCCGTTTCGTTTTTCCTGGAAGAGACAAGATCAACCGTTCCCAAAGCAAGTGAATTTAGTTGGATCTCTGCTTCGTAAGTCTTCACTATTTTTTTTTGTTTTGTCTTTGATTTATAAAAACAGTTTCGGCATTTTTTTTATATTCGTCAACGTTGAAATTAACGCACAACCTGTAAACACAGACGTGACCTGTTTGTGTTTGTTTTGTGATGTCAACGAACAATCGTTGCCACTTCGGTAATGTCAACGAATACTCGTTGTCACATTCGTAATGCTCGTTGTAGTAGAGACTTTGTAATCGCAGATACAACTATAGTAACGCCGTTGAACAATACTGGTGTCAGACGCCTTCGAATAACACTCGCACTAATAGTACTTGCTCGATAATACTAGCTCGAATAGTAACCAGTATAGTGATCAGAATAAATAATCCGTATAGTGATAAGCATTGAGAATAGCGTAGAGAAAAGAATCACGAACCGCCTAATTGACCTCTATTTCTACTCTATTAGAAATAGAGATCAATTAAGTGTCACGTGAATTCCCATATATATATATATATATATATATATATATATATATATATATATGCAAGTTTCATTAGAACCCATTTAAAGACACACAAAAATTTACCAGACTCCATTAGAAATATACTAGTAGAAAACACAAATATATTAATTGCTTCCACCTGTAAAAAAGGTTAAAAATAATGGAGGCTTTAATAATAAAAAAGAAAAAGCCTACCCTTAACAATATCAACTACGAACAAAGCCACAACGTGCTAACAGTATTTGGAAATTAAAACACCCCTACTTCACACTAAGACATATACATAATGCACACACTCAATTAAGCTGAAAAATCAAATCATCCTTGATAATGGCTAAAGGTATAGCCGAAAGCGCTCGGAAAAATAAAACATTTGGACAGTTCTTACACACCCTTTGTCCAGCAAAGAAAGCTCTTGTTCGAACAAAAGAAAAATTAAATAAAAAACTTAACCGTAGTACCTTGTCTGTCGTTTTTAATGAAACTTGCATAAAAGAAGGATTGCTGCCTAAATATACAACTATACACACACACACACACACACATATATATATATATATATATATATATATATATATATATATATATATATATATATATATATATAAACATTTCCTTTGCTATCACGTGATCTACTTAATCGAAGTGTTTGCTTTCTGGCGATCTATGTTCAAACTACAATGTCGTCAGCGACACCTTACTCCTATACAACAGTTTGTCAGAAGTAATTTCATGACGAGCTAATGCTTCATACGGACTAGTGTCATGTCAAAGCCGCCATCGATGTACACGCTGACATTCATGTTGACTCAGTCAATGATTTAATAGTAAATCATTAAGAATGTGTTTTTAGAGCTAATAATTTGCAGTTAATTCTCAAATGGTTAACGATGAAAAAGCAACACAAATACTTTTTTGCCATGGAAAAGCGTTATCACAGACTTACAATATAATTGTTTAGTCACTATTGTAAAGCGCTGCAAATGACTTACTATGGAAAAACATTGCAAATGAATTTTTCTATCACTTTCGTTATTAAATATCCTACATTGTGATAATAGAAGATCTTCCGAGTTTCTGAAAAAGAAACGTTTCAAAAAATAATTTATTTCTGAATAAATCCTGTAAGTTTCATTCAAATCCAACAATTATATGATTTTCGCAAGAATTTACAAATCAATGCGCTTTTCACTGCAAAACGACGCTCAAATTTTCCGTACAAGTTTATGGCCTCGCTTTTATGCCAGGAAAAAAACAAGATTTTTAACCGACATTTCCAAGGTTCTAAAAAGGATTAAAAAATAAATTTACCGTATATACTCGCGTATCAGGTGACCTTTGAAGACCAAATTTTGAAGCTAATTTGAATACAGTAAATGGATATATAGTTTGGTCGACGGCGTAGCCAGGGTCAGCAGTACATACGCTTATTTTATATCTTGTGTATTATGTGACCCCCATTAAAATTAGCTTCAAAATTCAGTCTTCAAAAGTCGCATGATATGCGGTACATAAAAAAATCTTAAATCTTTCATCATAATAATATAACACAAAGATATGGATGATAAAATGTTGCTTTTATTATGTTTTGTGCATTTTTCCATCATGTATGCGTTTTTTATAGAATTTTTGGTGGTACCTAGTCGTATGTGAATTTCCTATTTTTGCATCTGAAAGAAGCGGCCAGATTTTCTGCGTTCAAAACAAACGTTTTTTTGCAAACAATTATGACTATGTTACAGATGTTAACATTTAACGTCCGCCGCGATTTGCAATGACTCATCAAAAATGGGCTCAATATCAATTAACTCGACTCGGTATCCTGAAGCCGCGATTCAGCGATCAAGACAAAGGCAGATGCAGGAACATATATATATATATATATATATATATATATATATATATATATATATATATATATATATAAATTAATTTTTTACTTCCATCCCTTTTTTTTTTTTTTTTTTTTTTTTTAGCAAGAATAATACATATTTGATTTCAAGAAAAAATGCTCACAGTTTTATTAATGTGAAATATTTTGATTGCCGACTCTGATACATCAGTTGAATCATTTTAAAAATGTTTTTAACTTCTATGCGTTTCGGTTTAACTATAACGAACGCATTTTCAGATTTTTAAGAGATACGTTAAAGATATTTTTAGCGAGTTAGACTTCTCTGCACCTATTTTTTTTTTCTTTTTTAACCGTCTCTATTACCGGGCGAATCTAACAGAATATATCTGGCGCCAGAGCACTTGAAGTTGTCTGAAAAAATTAACTATTTCTTCTTCTGCCAAAAAGAGGCAGAGGACTAATATATCGGTAGTTAGAGGAATCAGGCGATTAGTCCAAGTTCAATTGAGCCGCACTTATCTTAGTTATGGGCATATCACACCTACTGTGTCATATGTCTATAACTCTGTTCACGGTTTCTCTTTTTTAAGTGGAAAAACGCACTGATATTCCAGATGAGTAATGAGTAGAACTGGCAAAGAATTTACGGGCAAAGCATTTTACTTTATCAACAGAAGATGATAACGCCTCAAATCGAATTATCCTTATTTGACACACTATTACAGAGCCATCAGTAGTCACGAGAACCAACCAAACTTGTCAGAGGTTATGCAGTGCCTCATTTTGTCAACGAGCAAAAACTTAATAAGAGTATTTTTAAACAGACGTGAATGAGTCGGCAAAAATGTTATAGCTGACACATCGAATTAAAAGCATAACAATAAGGCTCTATTGTTTTTGCCAATGTGATGTAGAAGCTGCAACAGGATGCAAAACAATCCTATTATTTCGAACAAGAATTCTAATTTTGTCCCGATTTTTTTCTTTGTTCTAAATTCCATCAACTTATTTCCAGAATCGAAGAATGTATCGACTGGAAGTGTAACAACAACAACAACAAAAACAACAACAACAACAACAACAACAACAATAATAATAACTAGTTTTAACCCGCCATAATTTCAAGGTTTTTCCTATTTCAAATTTCTGATGCATCTTAATTCTTCAGTTAGTGACTGAATGAACTTACGGCGAGTTCTACGACTATAGAATATCTGTAGCATCGTTACATATTTGAGATTATCGACTTTATCAAGAAATATATAAATATGAATGCTGGTCGTTATTTTAAGAAGTAAGGGGATACAAATAAAAAAAACGATTTCAAGCTGATAACATTTTCTATTTCACAGAAACAGTCAGTAAACACTTCTATTTTTTTCTTTCATTTTCTCACTTAAACCAAGTAGCGTCTCTGATATGTCGTTTATGTTTTCACTCAATCAAAACGGAATAGTCCATTATTTATGAGGCATTGGCAGGAGACATTAAAAACATTTGTCTTTCTTAGTTTTTTTTCACTGAAACCAAGTAGCGTCTCTGATATGTCTTGTCTTTCCACGTGATCAAAACGGAATAGTTCATTATTTATTAGGTATTAGCAGGACATTCATGGCTTATGATCTTAATTGAAGATACTTTTACAATTATTACAATCTGACACAAAGAGGTGTCTCTTCCGATCAGAAATATCACGTTAGCACAGTCATAAAAAGTGATTCCTGTGGGCTATAGCGACTGAACAAGCAGTTGTGAAGCAAGGAGAAGAATGTGTTTTCACCAGGTTTTTCCGAGATGGCGCAAGAGCATTAATGCTGGCTTTTATCCAAGAAGAAACCCCGGTGATACACATTTTCATTGGGAATTATATATATATATATATATATATATATATATATATATATATATATATATATATATATATATATATATATATATATATTTAGGCAGCAATCCTTCTTTCATGCACATTTCATTGAATATGACAAAGGTGGGCTGATTTAGTTTTTTATACAATTTCTCATGCAATCTAATAATTTTTTCTTTTCAGATGATAAATTATATAAAAACTGTCCGAATGTTCTTTTTATCCGAGCGCTTTCGGCTATACATTTAGCCATTTTCAAGGATGAAATATTTTAACTGTTAATTAAGAAAAAAATTGTTGCATGTATATATTTATGTAATGTTTTCATTTTTCAAAACACAGTCAAGATGTTGTGTCCATGTTCATAGTTGATATTATTAAGTGTTGTTTTTTTTGTTTTTATTAATAAGGCTTCCATTATTTTAGCCTTTTTTTTTGCTTGTAGATGATGCTATTATATTTGTGTTGTCAACAAGTATGTTACGAATAATGTCCGGTAGGATTCCATGAATATTTGAATGAGATCTAGAGTCAGAAAGGTGTAGAGTAAGTCTTTGTGTCTAACATATTGTAGTATGGCCTATATAATTATTTACGAATTTTGATTGATCAGGAATATAATTCCTTAATGTGCATGTAAATTTGTAAATAATATTTACCCTATTTAGTTTTGTTCTAAGAGGTGAATTATTAATTTAAATATAAGGTTAGAGGTTTTAAATTTTTTGTAATAAATAAATAATTAATTAATTTATTTATTTTTTTTGCTATTGTCATATTTGATTTGTTTTTTTTTTGTTTTTTGCGGCATATCAACCACAATGGGTTATTTAATGCCGACAAAATTTCCTTTTTTTTCCCCAAAAAATGTATAGCTGGTAATATTTAAAAAAAAAAATGTATAGTTTGGTTTGTTTTGTTTTGTGGCATATTAACCTCAATGGGTTATTTAATGCTGGCAAGATTTTTATTTCTGATAATATTTTCTTTTTTCAAATATTTATTGCTGATACTAATTTTTTTTTTTTAGACGATTTCTGGTATTAAAATCTATTTTTACACTTTAATAGTGTTTTGAGTCAGGTTGTGGGGTCAACTATTTGCCCATAGCTGGGACCCTAACAGGTGCTACTACCCGGGGTCAGGGAGGACCTGGGTACACCAGCAATTAAGAGGTGGTTCCACGCTCCTCAAAATCAACAGAGGCCTTGCTGCTGGACGTAGTTTATCGTCTTACCTAGGACGCGAATGCAGTTTATCGTCATACACAGGACGCGCTATTGTCATATTATATATACAGGGTGTCCATAAAGTTCGTGTGCACTTTAAAAAAAATTATATCTTTATCTTTTTGTATCTGTAAAAAATGTTATAAAGTTTAATGTACCTAGTTTTAAGTATAGCTAAAATAACTAATGTGATTTCAGGCATTACTGTAAATCAGTTGACAAATGTTTTCCGTGAACTGCAAAATCGTATTACCCTTATTATTGATAATGATGGAGGACATGTTGAAACTTAAATAAAATTTCAATAAAACCTTAAAATATATAGATTTACTTCTTTCTAATCCTTTTTACAAATTATTTCTATCGCAAATACAAATAAAGTTATAAATTTTTAAAATGCACACGAACTTTATGGACACCCTGTATACATAATATGACAATAAAAATATAAAAATATATAATATAATATTATGATTTTTATATAAATTATATAAATATATTATATATTATATAATATATA
>OZ038479.1:134674455-134769455 GCA_964036315.1 Acanthosepion esculentum
GGTGCAGCTTCTTCCAAAAATTACCCTTCCGCCAGAGCCATGATTGAAAAGACAAAACAATTTCTAGCAGTAAACCAGATTTTATTCTTGGGCTGCAACCTACTGCTATAAACGAGCGAAGTTGAGATGATGCGTAGGTGAGGGAGGAGGTGCACAGTCAAACGGGTGTCTTGTCTGTCCGTTTTCAAAGGTTCGTTTCGTCCCTCTGTGTGTCATTTCGGAGTACTCGTCAGTTTTATAGCTAGCATGGTTCTTTGTCCTGTCGTCTTCATTGAAAAAAAGAAAAGCAATTTATCTTCATTCAACGCTTTCTTGTCTGGGTTGCTCGTTGAAGTATGCGGATAACCATCGATCTAAAATAAATGTTCTGAATTCATTTTTTTCAACAGGTACAGCTGTTTTCAATTTAACAAAACCTCAGCTGACTGATATTGCTACACTCCGATTATGGTATTCTCAAAATCTTTCAATAGAAAAACTTTCCGCATTCACTTCTATTCCTTTACTAACTTCCCATTTCTTAGGAGAATTTTTTTTATTGAATACTCGTTATAAAGTTCGTCTAACGCTCATAGCTGCTGGTTACTAAGCCTGTAAACAAGACACTGGAAACAAAAGGTTGAGTGAAGAAGGGTTTAATCACATGAGAACATATATAGTGTGACTGAAATGCGCTACGCCTTTGTGACCCACTTTTTGCCACGTTCTACTTATAACAGATGTAGTCCTCTCCATCTTTTTATACGCTTGCGAAACATGGACCCTATATATAGAAGCGAGATAAAAATGCTAGAACGCTTCCAGCAACTGAAACTAAGGCAAATCCTCAACATCTCTTGGGAAAGCTACACTACCAACACAGAAGTGCTGAACAGAGCCTCAGTGAGCAGCGTCGAGGCCACCATCATCCATCACCGCCTCCGCTGGGCAGGACACGTCTACAGGATGGATCCTTCCAGGCTCCCCAAGAAAATCCTATATGGCGAGCTGGCCATCGGGACTAGACCACGAGGAGCACCGAAAATGCGCTACAAAGTCCAACTAAAGCGCACCCTGACACTTACCAACATTAGCTCGTCCTCGTGGGAAGAAACTGCCAGGGACCGAATAACGTGGAGGAGATCAATACGCGATGGCATCGCGGACTTCGAGGCAAAGAGGAGGGAGAATGAAGAGGCAAGACGATGAAGGAGGAGAGAGCGATGTGAACGACCCCCGTCCTTCCCCTCCCCTCCCCTGTGATCATTATCCGCGACTATTCCACCACCGACTGGGCCTCGCAAGCCATGTCAAACATAAACATCAATCGCGAAGATAGGACTCATGACAGAACCCGATACTCGGACACGACTGGGAGCCGACGACGACTTATAAAAGATGGACGAGTCCAGGTTTCAATAACAGATGGACGAGTCCATGTTTTAAATAATAAATGTAGAGAAGGTTAGTCAGTCTTTCGATCCAGCAACACTAGACAACCTTGAAATTTTTTGTATCACCCTCTGACGGAAAAATATGATGGGAATATGAATAACATAGAATTCGTTTCTCTGCCTTACACCATTTTCTGTGTGTTGTCCGTAAAGAAGCTATTTTCGGGCGCTCAATTTTTCTCACAGACGAAGAAAAGACTTGAGGCAGCAGAAATCTGGTTCTACCGAAGAATGCTGAGAATACCATGGACTGCACATGCGTGTAACAAAAAAGTTTTAGCGAAAATGGAAACAAAAAGGACTGTTATACTTAGAAACAGAAGTGCACTTCAACGTGTTGTAATGGTTAGCGAGCTTGTCTTGCTAGATCACCTACGACTAAGTGGTGATTTCTATTCTCACTGGGGGCTCATGCTTTCGGCCTTGTGCCACATCTAAGCTATGCTTTGTAAATTGGTATACTTAAAAGGACAACTGACATTTCTTAGGTCTATAACGAGAAAGGAGAACTTGGAAAACACACAGGACATATTGAAGGCAAGAGGAAAATCGTGCAAATGGTTGACAGAACAGGGATTAGGAGAGAAAAACTGGTTTATGCGTTCGGTTGAAAATAGCAAACAAAGTTTATTGATTTCGCATGAAAATAACCCTCCTTTTGTTCCTTAATTACTTACTCTTCTTCGTTAACCGGGCATTTTTAGGATCAGGGGCTTAATTTCAGAGTTAAGCATTTTGATAGTATGATGATGTCGATGCGTATCATATTATACAAGTGACACATTTTATGAAGAGACTATGTCTCTAAACTATTAAATCCCGGTGCCTTAGACAAAGAACATTTTTTTTTTAATGTTTCCGTAATTTTGATTGCCTTCTACATTATTTTTCTTTTCAGGGGAATTCTTCAAAAATATGGCATCAAGTACTTCTCCATGCAAGAGGTTGATGCCTATGGAATAAAAGATGTTCTTCAACTGGCTTTAGACATGGCCGATCCGACGTAAGTATCTGTAAAAGTGTTATATACCGTACCTATGAACACTTATGGGGATGTCCCAATCCTCATAAATACGTTGGACACTACTGTAAGTGGGTGTAATATGCTGTATAATTAGTCCACCACTAGCAGTAGTTTACCTACTTCACACCGCTGGCGAGTATTGTATTTTGTTGATGTTATAAATATTACCATTTCCTTTCCAACCTCCGTTTTGGTTATTCCTCATTCAGTAACATTTTCTAGGTTACATCTATCCATCTATCTATCTATCTATCTATCTATCTATCTATCTATCTATCTATTGTTATATACCTTACCTATGAATACTAATGGGTATGTCCCAATCGTCTTACGTACGTTAGACAATATTGTAAGTGGGTGGGGAGTAATATGCTGTCTAAGTAGTCCACCACTAGCAGTGGTTTACCTTCTTCACGCCGCTGGCGAGTATTATATTTTGTTGATGTTAAAAATATTACCATTTCATTTCCAACCTCCGTTTTAGTTATTCTTCATTCAGTAACCCTTTCTAGGTTACAACAAAAAGCAAAAATTATTATCTTCCTTCTTAGTTTCTTTTTCGTTTGCATGTCACTATGTCACTGATGACTAATCATTGACCATTTCAGTTTATTCATAAACTTCTTCTTCTTCTTCTTCTTCTTCTTCTTCTTCTTCTTCTTCTTCTTCTTCTTCTTCTTCTTCTTCTTCTTCTATGTGCCGTCTCCCTTCAGGATGTGGGCGATCATGGCTCTCCAGACTTGTCCTGTTTCTTAGTTAAGTTTGTCGTTCTGTGATATTTTCTCATTAGGTAGGTTATTCGCCGTCCTGTGAGTGTCAAATTTTCCAAGATCTCTTTTCTCATAATTCCCCACAGCAGGGTTTAGGAGACATAGCAAAAAGACAAAATTTATTAAGATCTACGAAGGACAGAAAATGGTGGAGAGCCATGATCGCCAACGTTCTGAAGGAACACTGCACATAGAACAAGTTACCGTCACTGACCAAGACGAAGAAGAAGAAGAAGATTAAATAATGGGCTCAGTTCAAAATTCCTTGAAGATCACACTGATCGACATGCACCTGATGAAGACCGGGGTGTACAACAGTCGAAACGTTGTGACAATAACAACAAAAATGTGTACATTACTTCGAACGTGATTTTAGGTAGAAAGATAAACTATTTTTTCAGTAATAGTAATACTGAGATGAGGTATTATCCATTGTGCCATGTGTCCTTGGGTCCTTGAGGACACATGGCACAGTGGATAAGGGCGTGACAGGACCCAAAGAGTGTGAGTCCAATACCCGGTTAAGGCAGTGGTGAACTTGTATAGGGGAATTAACAGGATATAACTGATAACTGACATCCATTAAACATGGCACATGGAACTAGAACAGTCTACCCAAGTGAGCGAAATAAAGGGTTCAGTTCGATATTTCAACCACCTGAAGATGGCCGGAGCGAACAACGGCTGAAACGTTGTAATAAATATGGCGACAAAGATGAGGACAATAGTCCGAATAATGTAAATAGTGTACATAATACCTCATCTCAGAAATATAGACAGACACTGAAGGGCCGAAACATTGTAATAAATATGGCGACAAAGATGAAGACAATAGTCCGAATAATGTAAATAGTGTAAACTATTTTTTGTCGATTAGCATTCATTAAACTTTTCTGAAAGTTCGACATTTGCCAGAAGGGAAAAATATCAATGTTTCATTATATTGGAATGGGGATGATTTGTTCTGCTCGTAATATCGATATAATGTAAAATCGATCTGTGATTTATTTAAAGAATTATCTGGACTTAGTTGTTATTTAAAATATCAATGGCTTACGGCCACATCACTTTGAAACACAAGTACTCGTACTATCACTGAATTTAAGCAACGTTGAGCCTGGTCAAGACATAGATGGGTGATCGCTTGGGAATGTCAGGTGCTGTAAGCTTGGTTGTGCGGGTGGTGCAATGGATAACGACTCGCAATTGGAAAACTGAGAGACGAGTTTCAATTCCAGTCGGGTTCTTTATATTCACTTTCGCGTAAATACCTTAGGGAAAGCTAACATGCCACCTCTTCTCCCCCACCTATGTGTTAATTAGTAAAAAGTTGTATCAGAAATATCATTATTATCTTCAAAGAATTCTTACAATCTAAAAATATATTCTGGCTTTAAATAACCTGCAAAAGGTTGATAAGCCGTAAAAATTAAATTGCTAAGTTTGAAACTGTGCTTACGTCATTCATATGTGCATAAATTTTTCTGACTTTTTAAACTTTAAAAATTAAAAATAATAATTTCTTGGAAATATTACGGGACAATAATTCACTGTGTAACACGATTCTTATTCAAAAGTAGCATTTATTTATTCTAGGGTTACACAAAAACATTCTCGTTCGCTCAAAGTAGGAACAAAATGACATATGATTCGAAAGTAGAATTTATTTATTCTAGGATTACACAAAAACATTCTCGTTCACCTAAAGTAGGAATAAAATGACATATGATTCAAAAATAGCATTTATTGATTTTAGGATTACGCAAGAACATTCTCGTTCACCCAAAGTAGGAACAAAATGTCATATGATTCAAAAGTAGCGTTTATTTATTCTAGGATTAGGAGAGACCGCAAAAAATTCAGGAGCGAATAGTTGTTCGCGATTTACACTTATACTGTAAATTAATTTCATGAATAAACCTCCAAATATAGTCTCCCATCAGGTTTTCCTTATACGATTCTTGTTAACAGGGTAGGAAGTCCAAAATTTCCTGGTGGAAGCACTCGCCTTGCTCATCTGAGTCGACCCTTATGTTCGCTTTGAATTTATCAAGATGATCGTCAAGGATATAGAGACATCCTGCAGCACATTCTGTCGTAATTCTTCCCCCGAGCCTCAACAAGCTTCACATAATTTTCAGCCTTGTGATTCCCCAGATGAAACGTCGGTAGTCCCTCGCTG
The DNA here is from genome assembly GCA_964036315.1 of Acanthosepion esculentum. Taxonomy (NCBI): domain Eukaryota; kingdom Metazoa; phylum Mollusca; class Cephalopoda; order Sepiida; family Sepiidae; genus Acanthosepion; species Acanthosepion esculentum. The sequence continues at coordinate 134,679,865 of OZ038479.1, forward strand.
CTCTATTGCTATTTCAATGGAAAGTCTTCAGACGAACTACATTTCTTAGTTATACTAGCTTCACGACTAAGACTCCCCTCTCAATACAACGCACTTTGTAGCGAACCTACCCCATTCCCTTCCTATCCCATTGGTGAGATGCAAATTCCATGCAAGCAGCTTCTCGCCACCAACCGGTGCTCTGTGGAACCGACTCCAAAAAGAACGCTTCCCCACTCACTACAATCTTAAAATGCCTCTAGTTAACCCTTATCTTTCCCACCTATCCGCATAAACTCTCTTCCTTGAGTGGCTCCCGGATCATGTACCGGGTGAATATTATTGTAAAAAAAATTATCTTAGAGTGCAAATCGTTGATATAAAGCAGAAATAAGGTATCGCTGAGTTGAGAGCCTTGTGGGACGTCAGCATTGATCACATGTGCTTTAGAGGATTGGCCATTAGCGATGACCTTCATTCGACAACCTGACCGGAAGGACGTGTCATAGGATGCCAAAAGTGCATTACAAAGAAAAACATGCAGCAATAGCATAGAAGATAAACGAGTAAATATTTACAAGGATATGATAAATATATATTCAAGCCGAACTTCGTTGGAGATGCTGGTATCGGCGTGCTCTGCTTCAGAGTAGCTTTCTCTCCTTTTTCGCGATATCACAGCCAGGCATACGACATGAAGATCAGTGTCAGTAAGACCGAGGTCATGACCGCCAGCAAGAGACCAGAAAAAACTGGATATTAACATCAATGGGAAAGCAAGCCAGTGAATTCAAATATCTGGGCAGCATATTTACTGAAAACGGTAAACTAGACAGAGAAACCGAGACCAGATGGAGTCGGATTGAGGAAAGGACAAAAGATGAATGGGATTCAGGAAGAGAGAAGATGGCGATTGATGTCGCATTTAAATTTTTAGAGATTGTAGTTATACGGGAAGGGGAGGTACGAGAAAAGAAACTGTTGGAGTAGAATTGGTGGTTAGGGTTAGCTATGTCAACAGTAAAAGGGTGGGGCCTAGATGTCAATCTATTAGCATGCTTAAATTCATATATTCGGGGTATCAGGGATAAAAAGCTTGTCAGAGCAGCTGCCATGGAAATATTTGTAGAAAAGACAGAAGGAAGTCATGCCAGTGATAAAGTGACTGAAGTTGAGATGCCAGGTCAGGATCAATTAAATTGCAGATCCTTCTTTGGATTTTGTCAAGAACCTCAAGATGAATAGCAGGACCACCAGACCAGACATGTCAACCGTCACTGACCTTTGATTTATAAGATGCAGAGTGGTTGTTGGAGATATTTTATAGGAAAAAAAATGTAATTTATAAGTGGCAAAATACAGGACTTGTTTTACTTTCAAAGGCTCAGAATCAAACATAACTGGGGAGCTGATGCTCATCCTATAACCCAAACATAACTTTTTTTAAAATAATCATTTCACCCGAAGCAAAGCACTAGCACACAGCGGGTTACAGGAAGTGAAACAGAAGACTGAGAACAGGGCGGATTGAGGAAAGAACAAAAGATGAACGGAGTTCAAGAAAGCAGAAGATGGCGAATGACGTTAAATTTAAACTTTTGAAAATTGTAGTTATCAGGTTTGGTTTGGTTTGTTTTACGGCATATCAACCTCAATGGGTCATTTAATGCCGAGAACTTTTTTTTCTGGTAATGATTTTGTTTTGTCAAAAATCTATTTCTGTTAATATTTTTTCCTGAAAAATGTATAGCTGGTAATATTATTTTTTCAAAAACGTATAGCTGGTAATATTATTTAAAAAAAAAAAAACGTATAGCTGGTAATATTTTTTCAAAAACTTATAGCTGGTAATATTATTTTTTCAAAAACGTATAGCTGGTAATATTATTTTTTCAAAAACGTATAGCTGGCAATATTATTTAAAAAAGAAAACGTATAGCTGGTAATATTATTTTTTCAAAAACGTATAGCTGGTAATATTATTTTTTCAAAAACGTATAGCTGGCAATATTTTTTTTATAAAAAAAACGTATAACTGGTAATATTATTTTTTCAAAAATGTATAGCTGGTAATATTATTTTTTTTCAAAAACGTATAGCTGGTAATATTATTTTTTCAAAAACGTATGTCTGGTAATGTTATTTTTTTTCAAAAACGTATATCTGGTAATATTATTTTTTCAAAAACGTATTGTTGGTAATATTATTTTTCCAAAAACGTATTGCTGGAGAAACGTATAGCTGGTAATATTATTTTATCAAAAACGTACAGCTGGCAACATTATTTTTTCAAAAACGTATTATCAGAGGCCTTGCTGTTGGACGTAGTTTATCGTCTTACCCAGGACGCGGATGTAGTTTATCGTCATACCCAGGACGCTGTAGTTATCAGGGAAGCAAGAAAACGGAAGTGAATTCCATAGGGGAGAAATGAAAGAGAAAAAAACTGTTGGAGTAGAAATGGCGTTTGCATTTAGCTATTTCAATAGTAAAATTGTGGAACCTAGATGCCAATCTAGTAGCATGCTTACATTCATGTATTCGGTGCACCACGGAAAAAATTCATCAGAGCAGCTGCCATGAAAATATTTGTTAAAAAGACAGAAAGAAACCAAACCACGTCGGTGAGAAAGTGACTGAAGTTGAGATGCCTGCTCAGGATCGATTACATTACAAATCCTTCTTTGGATTTTATCAAGAATATCGAGATGTACAACAGGAGCACCAGACAAGATATGGCAGCAATATTCGATACATGGACGAATGGTAGATTGTTAAGTGTGTAAGATGGATTTTGACGAGAGAAATTTTCTGGTATAACACAGTGACTCCACTGAGGCCAAATAAACACTGCTCGACACAGAAATTAAACTTACAACAGCTATGTCACCAAATCCACAAACTAACGCCCTTTTATCGACTATGATTTGTGGATAAAAGCATTGGTCTGTGAATTTGGTGACATATTTTATTGATGACATATTGTTTTGATGACATAATTTATTGATTTTAAAATGTATTTTTATTGCCGATTTTCTAAATTTAATCTTTACTTAAATTTTTGATTGATTCTTTTAACTTTATTTTTTTAGCGGGACTCGCCCAATCCATGTGAGTTTCGACATTGACTCTATGGATCCTATGTTCACACCCAGTACAGGTACCCCAGGTAAAATTGGCAATTTATTATCTGTCTATATGTCTGAGATGAGGTAATATGATTACTTACATTATTTACATTATTCGGACTGTTATCCACATCTTCATTGCCATATTCACAACGTTTCAGCCGTTGGACGCTCCAATTTGGAATTTCAAGCCGAACCCCCTATTTCGTCCACCGGTAGATTGTTCTAGTTCCACGTTTCATGTCTCTAGAACAATCTATCCCCGGTGGACGAAATAAAGGTTTCGGTTTGAAATTCCAATCACGTGAAGAAGGCTGCAGCGAACAACGGGCGAAGCGTTGTGAATATGGCAATGAAGATGAGGATAACAATCCGAATAATGTAAATAATGGCAATTTATTGTATAAAGTATCGTTAATTACTATCAAATGTCATTACTAATTTGTTTACATATATTACCTAAGCATCATATTTTGTTTACGTAATGTTAAAATTTACTTGTTTTGTCAATGCTATATGAACGTATTGCTGTATATTTTTAACGCTAGGATTAATACAAATATAAAATTTGTCACTTCATTGATTGATGTTATATTCGGCTCACCGACTCTAGAGTTTCGCAGACAAACCTTTTTGTAATCGTTCCGTCCACTCGTCAGGAGGTATTAGTAATTGTCTGCAGATTTTCTCATTTTCGTTATTTTTATATTAAATTAAAAAAATAATTTATGCGCTTTTTATTGGTGTTAGGCTGATTTTTTAAATTCTTTTGTTTGAGTGTGTATGCGTGTGTACGTGTGTGTGTGTACACGCCCGTACGCGTGTATATGTGTATGTGTAAAATAATCGTGGTTATTCTTTTATAATGAGGTTCTCCCTGTAAAAGGCCCAAGTGCCATCGAGGTAGAGGGTTACAGAGTAAGAGGTACAGCTTATGCGAATATGTGTGGAAGATAACGGTTAACTCTAGACTTCAACAGGATAAGATTGTTAGAAAGAAAGAAAAAGTGCTGAACTTTTATCTAATATCAGTCCTCCTATATGGCAGTGAATGCTAGACAATCTTCGCACAGATGAAGAAGAGAGTTGAAGCAAGAGGAATGTGGTTCTACAGAAGGATGCTGAGAATACGACGGCCCGAACATGCGAGTAACGATGGAGCTTTAAAGAAAATGGAAACAAAAAGGGCATTTATACTTAACATCAGGAAGAGACAGTTGAGAATTCTAGGGCACATAAAGAGGGCTTGGAAAATATGACACTCACAGGGCAGATTGAAGGCAAGAAGAACAGACAAAAGCGGTGCATATTCTACCTAACGACCTTGTTATGTAAATGGATAGCAGATCAGGGTTTAGGAGAGATAACAAAAAGACCACATTTATTAAGAGCTACAAAGGGACAGGAAATTGTGAAGAGCCATCATCGCCAACGCCTTGAAGGATGCACGGCATATGGAAGAAGTTACACTCACTGACCCACCAGTACGATATATATATATATATATATATATATATATATATATATATATATATATATATATATATATATTCACCAAAACATTTCAAGTGCACAATTCACTGATGCAGCTGTTCCTCTGATGCCACAGTTTTCTCTCCTAAATCCTATGTAATCTCATACCTATAACTTTTTTGGGGGGTAGGGTGGGGGAATAAATATATTTTGCAAAAATGTGTAATTAAAAACGTAAAAACTACTCAATGATATATAAAACGTAAATATAAATGCATAAAAGAAAAAGAGAAGAAGAAGCCATTTTCAGTAATAGACCTCCCACCATGATATAAAGATGGCAAAAAAAATGTGTTTACTTACAGCGATAGTAAGGAATTCAATTTTAAATATCAGGTCCATGGACAAAAACGCACTTATCCTGACGTTAAAACAAATATGAACATAAAACAATTTTTTAATCAATTCATCCTAAGCATGGTGATAATGCCACGAAGACGAAAGAGAATGAGAAAACTTTCGAAGGAACCGGAAACCCAATCGTAAACAGAAAACAAAGGATAAACCTCAGTTCCTGTTCAAAAGTGGGTATGAGGTTAACGATAAGTGAACCAATTTCAACAGAAAATTATTTGAGAAAAGAAAAGCTAATTCCATAGTAAATAAAAGTTTAGAGTTTTAGGCAGAGACGTTAGAAGTATAGAGTTGAAGGAACGGGAAGCCCAATCCTAAAGCGGAAACAAGGGAAAAACCTCTACTCCTTTTCAAGAGACTGGAGATGGGTGTGAGGTTAACGATAAGTGAACCTATCTACTCCTATTGAGTAAAGAAAATTGTAATTCAATAGTAAATGCTAGAAGTATAGGGTTGAAGTAGAAAGAACTGTAAACCCAATCCTAAACAGGAAACAAAGGATAGAACTCTACTCCTGTTCAAAAGGCCGGGAGGAATGTGAAACGATGATAGGTGAACCTATCTACTCCTATTAATGACGTCATATTTGAGTGTAATTAAAAAACATCCCATACCCCCTAGAAAATCCTGTCTCCGTAATGGGGAGGGGGATAGGAAAATAAAAACAAGAGGATGAAATTTGTGTCTGAATCTCTGGGAAGAGGATTTATCATTATTTACATTATTTACTATTGTCCTCATCTTTGTTGTTATTACTACAGCATTTCACCTGTTGTACGCTTCGGCCTCTTCAGATGTTTATCGATCCGGGTAAGAAAGAAAGAAAGAAAGAAAGAGAAACAACATCGGAGTGAGCCGAGCTTGAAAACTCAAGCAGTGATAAAGCAGGTTAGGCGGAAGAAGGCGGCCAAGCGTAACAGCAAGGTATCAGCAGCAGTAGCATTAGTGGCAGCAGCAGGCAGGCAAACAATAAATAGTTTAAGTTTAAGACTCCTTGTTTTGATTCACGATGAAAGCCTTGAGTTTTGAATTTGTTGGCATAGTAATTTCGAGTCCAATCCCTGTATCGGGTAGTACAGGCGTAGATTTGGTTTGAAACTGCGCGGACAGAGAAAACCAGACGAGATATCCCTGGACACGAGAAGCGACCAAACCCCGTACATTAAATAAAGGGATCAGTTAGAAATTCTCTGAATGTTACGTGGATGGGCAGCGAATAGAAAAATTAAAAGCAAACTAAAAGTCAAAACCTCTTGGTTAGGAACAAAAGTCCGAAGCATTTTTCAATAGGTGGCGATTGAACGTGATGTCGTTTTATACTTAACTGAAAATTCTGAAATTTATGCATATATTCTGAAAGGTGACATGTCAACGTGTCTTTCTGTACAAATCGTGTGGGAATATGGGATTTAAATGGATTTACGTTAAAAGAGAAAATGTCGAAAAAATGTCGGAAAATGAAATGCATTTTCGTCATCTGATAGACTTTTATTTGCGGAAAAGAAAAAAACTAGACAAAGAGCAATAAAAAAAAACTAAAAAACATGTACCGTTTATGGAGATGGTGCCATAGCCAAGAGCATAGTTTGTAAGTGGTTGTATGTATGTATGTATGTATCTATCTATCTATCTATCTATCTATCTATCTATCTATCTATCTATCTATCTATCTATCTCAGTGTGTTCATATCTATCTATCTATGCTAATATCTAAATCTATTCATACCTATCTATGCTAATATCTAAATTTATTAATATCTATCCATGCTAATATCTAAATCTATTCATATCTATCTATCTATGCTAATATCTAAATCTATTCGTATCTATCTATGCTAATATCTAAATCTATTCATATCTATCTTATGCTAATATCCAAATCTATTCATACCTATCTATGCTAATATCTAAATTTATTCATATCTATCTATGCTAATATCTAAATCTATTCATATCTATCTATCTATGTTAATATCTAAATCTATTCATATCTATCTATGCTAATATCTAAATCTATTCATACCTATCTATGCTAATATCTAAATCTATTCATACCTATCTATGCTAATATCTAAATCTATTCATATCTATCTATCTAGGCTAATATCTAAATTTATTCATATCTATCTATGCTAATATCTAAATCTATTCATACCTACCTATCTATCTATCTATCTATCTATCTATCTCCTTCCTTCCTTCCTTCTGTGAATGACATAGTGAGCCTTGGTTGGCAACCAGTCTACTTCAGAAAGAAACGGCAACATACTGCGTTAAAATCTTTTGTCTAGTCGGTGTCGAAAGAGACATGCTCGCCCAAGTGTGTATCATATTACTGAACTGACTGACTGAATAATGGATTCCAAAAAGAGAGAAAATATAGTGCGTCCACAGCTGAAATGAAAGAAAAGACATTAAGCTGAGCTGTGAGGAAATGTTTGTTAGTCCTTAAGCACCGGCTCCTATCCCCACAGTCTTTTGTTACCAGATAACATACTCGTCCAGGAAATTGACGCGTTGAAAATCTAAAATGGTAGGTTCGGAGGTAAAAATTCTCGACCAAAATGTATGTATATTTGTTTGTTTGTTTGTTGTTTGTTTGTTTGTTGTTTGTTTGTTCTTTCTTTCTTTCTTTCTTTCTTTCTTTCTTTCTATGCCTCTTCATATCTATCTATGGATCTATCTCAGTCTATGCATATCTATCTATCTATTTAAATTCTTCTTGTATACTCCGAGACAAAGTATATATATATATATTGATATTTTAAGAAAAAACAAATATGATAATGTCTTAAGCATATAAGTGAAAATATGAAAAAAAAAAAGCATTTCTTTTCGCGAGTAGCAAGATGGCGCTCCTGTTCCATAATATATTCAACCGTTTTGTTGTAATTTTATTTCTTCTTGATTTTTTCCAGTTCCAGGAGGTTTAACCTTAAGAGAATGCTTGTACATGGCTGAAATACTCCATGATACTGGTAAGAAAGCTATAAAACTTTTACAACTTTTCTTTACGTAGCCCTTTTTTTTTAATTACTCACTTTGTGGCCAAGCGGTCTAATCACACTTTATACAGTAAATAAATTTCCAATAATTTAAAATTACAAATTATTTACTTTTTTTATCTGAGATTTTATATGTGGGGCAATTGAATGATAAAGTGGAAAAATATAACGCGTTTCAACATTTAGAAGGACTTCATCAGACTAAAATAATGTTTTTTTTTATTGATGGAATTATATGTCTATGGAGAGGAAACAAAAATATAAACGTCGGGGAATTGTTGAAGATGTGGGAATGCTAAATTTAACATTTTTTACTTTAATTTCTTTTTCTCTTTTAGTTTAATTTCTTTTTTTGTCAGATGTGAAATCTTTTAAATCTTTCAAATTAACAACAAAAAAAAATTTTTTAGATTTAGCGTTCCCCCACAGTCTCCGAATGTGGGAACGGTGTAATGGATAGCAGCTCAAAATAAGAACTCAGTAATGCTCTTGGGGAAATGTGTAAAGCCAACTGGTAGTAGGGCTTGTATCTGGGGGGGAAATGATTATTATTCTTATTTATCTATATAATACTAAAGCCTGTGATTGGTGTCGGCTTGTGTAGTGAATTCATGCGGCGTTTCATAGTAATGATTTGAGTTTCTTTCCACCATTCATTTCTTTTAAAACAAACAATATTTAAGAAATAATTTTTTTGCCATATTTAAAAATTATTTTAAAGTGAATATGATTTTAAAATATTTTTTAGCATATTAAAAAATATTTTTAAGTTAATCTGATTTTAAAAAAATAACAAAAATAGGTACCTACAAGAGATCGCTAAAAAATCAGCAAACCGTGATAAAAACATGCCCCAAACATAATGAAAACATAGTTTTATCGTCAAAATCGTTGTTATTATTAAGAAGAAGGATCAAAGTATTTTTTGATAATTTTTTACTCTTTTTTAGAACATTCGAAATTTTGATTAAAACCCTGTTTTTCTTGCACGAGCGGTTGTACTAACTTTTAGCATTGTAAATTTTCGTCTCTTTTTTGCGGTGACAGACACATTAATTTGGAAATTCTTGCAAAAATCAAATAATTGTCGGATATTAATGAAACTTTCAGGACTTATTCAGAAACGAATAAAATTATTTATTTTTTTATTAGAAAATCTTGGTAAAAATATTTTTTGTGGTTCTTCCCCCTTACTTAATTTTATGAAAGCTAGAGAAATTTATCGAGATAATTTTTAGTGACTATATTAGTTAAAGGTAGAATTTTTGAAGAATTTAAATCACCGAAATTTTTGCAAAATCGGATCCGGTCTTAATGAAAATTTGTTCTGAATGGAAAAATAAAAATGCAATAAAACTAAGACATTGCTTAATTAGAGAAGCTTTTAATTACATTTATGAATAATATATATTAAAGATAATATTGTCTGAAGAAAAAGAAATTTTTCGATGAAAAATGAATTTTTACAAGATTTGTTTTCATTTGTTTTTAACAATTTTTTATAATTTGAAATTGAATAATTTATAAAGTTTTGGAATCTATTAAAGTTCAATTTCAATGTGTTAATTCTTAGGGAATATTGTTATTAAATAAAACTATATTTTCTAATCATATATTTTAAAGCTTATTGCAATCTGAAAACCCCGACTAAAAGAGTTTCCATTTGTTTTTATATGTGTATAACACGTCAGAAAAACAAGACCGTGTAGTTAGGAAATTCTTGTATACAACATTTCATGCTATAAGTAAATAATATTTGTTTCAAATCAGATTAACAACTTTAAATTTACCGATTTTCCTCAAATAACGTTTTAGAAATATATATTTTTTATTTTTTCAACATTTTTAAAACGGAAAAATAAATTTTGTTTACAAATGTCTAAAAAATAGTTAAAGATGGCTGACGTTATCGATAGCTAAAATTAGTGGAGTCTTGGTTTGGCCATCATCACAGTAGCTAGGGAGGAGTAGATGCAATAGGCAACAATAAACTACAGAAAAACTCAAAATTGATCGCTCCATTTAAGTATTGAATTAATGTTTAAGCTTACCTTTTAAAAGTTCAACGATAATTCTTCTGCTGTCACTTAATTTAAAGACGATTTGATGTACGTAGATCCTTATTTTTCGCACAAACAATTATTTTTATTTTATAGGTGACAGCACTGGGGACAATTTATAAGATAAAATTAATATAGTGTAAAGATGGGAAAATAGAAATTAGAATTAGTTATACATTCAACATTTGAAGAAGTAAAAAAGCATATTTGTTAATTAAGTACAACTTATATTATGGAATCTATATGAATAAATGCGAAATTGGAGCTCAATTATGCTACGAATTCTGAGATTAAGAAGCTCTATCTCTACTTTAGAATAATTTACACACTAGATATTTACTCTGTCTCACCAGTAAGACGAGTTGTAACACAAGATCTTTTTTTAAGGAGGGGACCCGAGCGCGTATACCCGCTAGGAACAAAAATTACCGGCAGCCCCAGTAACAATTGGTTGCACTGGCTTCGATGCTAGAACCGATCCCTATCACTGGTCCAATGAGAGGGCGCTGCATCGCTGTTCCCCAGAACTAGGCACCTCTCAGTATAATTTTCCTCAGTTGCAACAAAGGCCTTTAACGGAGTCGCCCCAGAGTGCACTCTGCTCAAAAGACGGAGACGCAACTAAGAGATGATAAATAGATGTGTTACAAAGTCCTCGAGAGGAATTTACTGACCATGTTCATTCGTGATAATAGATATATTTATATATACAAGTATATGTGGTGGCTGGCTGCTCGTCTGTCGGAGTTAGCTCCTCCTTAGTTCCTTAATCCTTCACCAGGAGCCTCTCTCTCTCCTTGCTATAAATACTGGGTGACCTTGTGCCTCGATCTCTCTTTTTTCCTCTGGAGTCTAGCTGGCATCTGTTCCAGCTATTCGGTCGAACTCCCTGCCTTCGGACAGAGAGGAACCCGGACGAGGCTCCGCCGAAGAGCAGAGTCTCGTTCGGGGTTGTAGACTGACCCTGAACCCGTTTATACGAGTTCAAAAGGGGAATATTTTTGGACGAGCCTACGGGCTCGGAAAACACACGTTAAACCTGGCCTTGTGCCACATGCAACCCTCGTGGGCGGTAGCTATATATCTCTTTTTTCCTCTCAGGCCTTGGGCCGTATCCCACCTCGCGTGGTGGTGAGGTAATTCTTTCTCTTCTTTCTTCATTTCAGCTTATACCACAAATACAGCGTTTCCCAAATTCTGGGAACACGCTAAGAACAATACACGTACGTACGAACACTCACCACAACACACACACATAATATTCTCCGCACAAACTCTATGTAACTGTCCATGTCTTTGTAACTTGTTATTAATATATATATTTGTTTATATATAATTATCGGTCTTGTTTGTTTCCTTTGTCCTCTTTGTACTTAATTAAAGTCCAACATTCTCATGTAGCTGGACCGGCTAGCAGGAACTTTTAACCCACGTGTGTTCTTCACATCTTCACCCCACGGTCCACTACAGTCTGTTTACTTGGGCGGCTTGTCAAGCCCTATTGCACATTTGTGTTTTGGGGGGTTTATACTGCAACTGCACTGATCAGAACTTTTCTGTGAGGGAGGGAGCGCATTATCTCGCCTGATTAACAGTTTCAACAAGGCCAGTACGCCCGGTCACGCTGATTTGCAACCATCCGAAATAGTTCTAAACAACGTCACGTCAACCCGTCACTTTCAGTCACTTTTGAAAATGTGCTGCAGGCTGGGATCGCCTTCCGAGAACCCATAGCACCAAGATGTCACCTTCCTGATTAATTCATGATGACATTCGAACCCAGGTCGTGTTGGAGTTTTTGGGTACCTTGGTGTACTAGTGAGCCAGCCAAAATGAGCTGACTCATTTTATAGTTCACCAATAGGAAGATAACCAATCAGAAGGCTCAAAATATTCAATACGACGTTAATAAAGGCGGCCATGTTTTTTCCTGAATATTCACTGCCAGCCTTTGATATCGAAGACTGAAGAATTACGGAACAGCTGCTGGTGGTATTGGCGATATAGTCAGATTCAGTAGAGTGTCTGACTTGTGAGTGTTAATCTTTAACGTTGTTTCATTGAACAGATTACGTACTGCGCTGGATTCTATATTCATAGACTATGGTGAACATGGTCAATAGGTCGCATTGTTGGAAAGCCAATAATACAGGGTACCCAGTAAAAATGCGGTATAGTCAGAAAGGCTTGGGGCAACCGTTGAAAACTGGTGACGACTGATGTGACTGGAAAATTCAGAAAGAATTTCTGCACATTTCGTCAATCCCCAAGTCAGATGTTCTTCTTTGAAATGTATGATAACTTGACTCTCAAAATCAACGAGTTGTTTAGCCATACGAGAAGGGCAGAAGAAAGACGAAAGTTGTCTGCAAATAACCTTTAAATGGCGAGTCACAACACTGAGCAGCAATTAATCAATCATAAATGAACCAATCAGCGTTAAGTCGAATGATTATTCAAGGTCATGACTATTTAAGAAATTTATTCAAGGTCAATTATTCCTGAAAGATAAAACAGTGATTATAAATTTGCCGCTTTTTTTTTAATGGGCAACCTTTATAATGTTTATGTATTATGTGAATGCATACTTTTAAAAATGCATGTTTTTATTTAAAGTCATCGTATCCGTTCCCTTTAGTTACAAACTTACTGACAGAAATAAAGACACATGCGGAGAAAGACACACATGTAAGGATACAGAAGGCGCTTATCTCTCTTTGGTGGCGATAAGTCACGTGGGTCACATGACGACCGCTTCTTGACGTCACTCCATACAGCAACCAAAGCGGCATTCATTTTTCAGTTGGTAGACAGAAACCAAACGGTAAGGTTGCTTTCTTTTAGCCCAGGTCCTGCCGAGGCTAAATCTGCGCCCCACCCCCAGGCGCTTACGAGCACATGGGTCTATTTCTCTTTGGAACATAGATGAATCTAGCCCGTTTGAATCTGGAGTCCTAAAAATGACTTCTCCAGGGTAGGAGTATCTCCATATTTCCTTTTTGTTTCTCCTTGCACTCTCCTTTGCTGTGTAGATATGAGATATATTGTTCTCCGCGTAGGACATGTGTATATATGTATATATCTAGTTTTGTGTATGTCTTAGTGTTATAAAAAGTCCCTCTGAGAACAAAGCATCTTTGTTATTTGTTTTCTTTTCAGCCATTCCGTTCCGTCCGTGAAATATCGGTCTTATAATATCATGGATATAATAATGTCCATAACGAGAGAATAAATATTTATTTTTAAGCGCTCCCGTTACACACTGTTTATTTTGATATATGATTATTTCTGTATTTCTTTTTTTTTTTTTTTTTGCTAGGTCGTCTCTCAGTGGTGGACATTGTCGAGTTGAATGTCTCCATTGGAAATTCCGAAGATAAAGAAAAAACAGTGGCGAACACCATCAGAGTGATTGAACATTTCTATGGGAACAAAAGAGCTGGAGTTGTGATGGCTGAATAAATTTCGACAAAAAATGTAAATGGACCTAAGTTTAAAAAAAAATAATATGTAAACGAACCTAAGCGATTAAGCAGCAAAATTTCTTGTAGTGATTTTCGAAAGCATAGATTAGATGTGGCACAAAACGGCTTAATTTAAATATGGGTTTGTTAACTATTACACCGCATCGATGTGCCCTAAATTACTTAAGCGTAACTTAGTACTTGCACAAAGCCTTAAGTGCTGAGAACTGAGTGAGGATCGAACTCACTGTTCAGTCGTAATTGATCTAGTAACAAATACTTTACACTTTTAACTTGAAGATATATATTAAACTTTAAGATATATTTTTATAATTATGGACAGAATCATTTTTATAGAATTAGGAATATATATCTCGCTTACAAGGAATACATGCTACTGATGAATACGTGTATATATATCAAATATGTGGTGCAGTTCAATGTATATTACAATGAATCATTCATACAAAAAGTAAATTAGTAAAGTTAATGATATAAAATGGCGAAATCCCTTCGCTAACAAAATTTTTAAAGATGCATTAACCTAGCAATCATTCGATGAAGGTTATGATCCTTGTTTTTTAAAATTATAATCTGTATAAGATCTTTCTTAAATACGCAAGTACTTTCGACTGTACATTCAGTATATAAAATAAAAATGTTGTTAGCGAAGGGGTTTCGCCATTTTATATCTTTGACTTTACTAATTTACTTTTTGTATGAATGATTCATTGTAATATATATATATATATATATATATATATATATATATATATATATATATATATATATATATATATATATATGTATATAAAATTTATTTTTTATTTTTGTGTGTGTTTTTTCTTTTTTCGAAAGGATTTTGCACGGTTACATTTTAGTTTTTATTTGGTTCAGTTTCAACAATTTTATATAAGTCGGAAGATAGTAATGTGATAATGACTGTCACCCTTCACTTTTGATTTATACGTCCACACTGTATGCGTATGTTAAAGACAACTGGCAATAACTTGCGTCTAAGGTTTTTATCTAATTTTTCTTGTATTCATACAAGTGTTTTTTTTTTCGGGGGGGGGGGACAAAGTCTGTAAAACCTGTCCAAAAGTTCTGCATATCCGGGCGTTTTCGGCTATTCTTTTACCCATTATCAAGGATGATTTTTTTAAATTTTTTAAAAATTTTTAATCGACCATAGCTCAGTTAAGACTGAATTAAACACACACGGAAACCTAGCAAAATCCATCCACAAAATACTAGTAGAAAATAAAAGTGTAATAGCTTCATCCACATGTAAAAAATGATTAAAAATAATGGAAGCCCTAATAATAAAAAAGAAAAATACAACATTTAATAACGTTGTTTAAACACGACCACAATGTGCTGACCGTGTTTGACAAATAAAACATTCCTATAACTTCACTTACATAAATAAAAATCCACAAATACAGTTAAAAATAAAAAAAATAAAAATTGTCCTTGATAATGGCTAAACAAATATCTGAAAGCGCTCGGATATGCAGAATATTTGGATGATATTTACAAACTTTGGGTCCAGAAAAGAAAAAACAACACTTGTACAAACACAAGAAAAATGAAGTAAAAAGCTTAATTGCAGTAAATTGTCAGTTGTCTTTAACGAATCTTTTATAAAAGAGGGATTGAGCCCAAATAGACTATATATATATATATATATATATATATATATATATATATATATATATATATATATATATATATATATATATATCTGTGTGTGCGTGTGTGTGTGTGTGTGTGTGTGTGTGTGTGTGTGTGTGTGTGTGTTGGTGGGGGTACTTTTTTATCTTATATTTGTTTTGTAATTTCTCTTTCTTTGACAACTTAGGTCCATTAATTTTTCATTTGTTTTTTATTTTTGTTGTTTTCAAAGGTATTTTTGTTATATATATATATATATATATATATATATATATATATATATATACATGTGTGTGTGTGTGTGTGTGTGTGTGTGTGTGTGTGTGTGTGTGTGTGTGTGTGTGTGTGTGTTGGTGGGGGTACTTTTTTACCTTATATTTGTTTTCAATTTCTCTTTCTTTGACAACTTAGGTCCATTAATTTTTTATTTGTTTTTTTATTTTTGTTGTTTTCAAAGGTATTGTTGTTTTATATACATATATATATATATATATATATATATATATATATATATATATATATATATATATATATATATATATATATATATCTGAATTGCGAATAAAATAATATTTTCGAAAAAATATTGTCTCAGATTTTTGCTTGCTGCTGTATCTTTTAAAATTAATCTTAAATATTAATTTTATTTTGATAACAACTTGTTATATAATTCTTACAACGCATATTTTCAAATATCTGTATTTATCAGCGCATATCACGCATACAGTTTTCTGGTATTTTATATTTATAAAAGTAGATATAATTTTTTTATCAAAGTTGTTTTATATTCTATAATTTTCACAGACAATAAATACCATATTATTTGTTATTGTCTGAGATTTTGGTGTAATTTGAGAGGATAATACAAAAGTTATGGATGATTTAGTGATTTACTGCAAAACCCATGGCGGCCAAAATGATCAGAACGGTTGCTTTTACTCCATGTTTTAATATATTTAACCGGCGAACTCTAATTTTTTTAATTTGTTTACGTGAAGGTTCGTTTACTAAACATTAGTAAGAATATCTGCAGTGTACTTTGTTAATATAATGCCACTTACTCCGTTACCAATTCGTCATCAGATTATTAAGCTTCGAAAGAAGGATAATTTAAGTATTGGGTCTATTGCAAAGATTGTTAACAAGTCAAAAAGTGTTGTTCACAGTGTTCTTAAGGTCTACAATGATTGTGATTCGTGTGAAGCAAGAAAGTCTACAGGTAGGCCAAGAAAAACGACCAAGAGAGAAGATCGTGCTATGGTAAAGTTGGTTAAAAAGGACAGATTTAAAACTGCTGCTGCTGTTTCTCGGGAAATGAGCATTATACTGAAGAAAACTTTATCTCGAAAAACTGTGTCTCGTCGTTTAGTTGAACATGACCTACAAGCAAGAGCATCTGCAGTGAAGCCATTGATCAGCTCCAAGAATAAAAAGTGTCGTCTTACCTTTGCAACCGAACATTTGTTGTGGTCTCAAGAAAAATAGCAAACGGTGCATTTCAGTGATGAATCTAAGTTTATGTTATTTGGCTCAGATGGGAAAAGGTACGTTCATCGAAAAGTAGGTGAAAAATTGTCGCCTAAATGCCTTAAGACTAGTGTTAAATTCGGTGGAGGAAGTGTCATGGTTTGGGGGATGATATCTGGAGATGGTGTGGGCCCTTTGGTGCGATTACATGGAAAGGTAACTGAAGGAGTTTATAAACAACTTGTAAAAGAGCATGTCTTGCCTGTGCTGAGAAATTCAACTAAGCGACCACCCATGTTCATGCAGGACAATGCCCCATGTCACAAGGCTAAGGTGGTCATGAACTTCCTCAAGGCTGAAAAGGTTATTGTTATGGATTGGCCTGCTCAAAGTCCAAATCTCAATCCTATTGAAAATGTGTGGAATATTCTAGGAGAACGTTCGAAAGCCAGAAATCCTAAAACAACCGAGCAATTATGGAATGCCCTTCAGGAAGAATGGAATAAGATCACCCAGCAAGAAATTCCTCATGCAGTCGAAGATGTCAAAGTGTGATTGAAGCTAAAGGGCTTCACACTAAAGTCCGACAATTATTTTTAAGACATTTTTATGTTTATACTTTCTTTTTATAGATACAAATATTTAAGTAAATGCTCTGTTTATAATAAACTGTATTAAACAACATTTACCGGCCTGAATGTCCGAGAAA
Organism: Acanthosepion esculentum; assembly: GCA_964036315.1. Taxonomy (NCBI): domain Eukaryota; kingdom Metazoa; phylum Mollusca; class Cephalopoda; order Sepiida; family Sepiidae; genus Acanthosepion; species Acanthosepion esculentum. Next base: position 134,697,241 of record OZ038479.1, read on the forward strand.
TTTTCATAGAAAATATTCGTCCTCCCACAGGATTCGAACATGTATCCTATACGGTACCGTCATTTAGTTTGACGTGCCTTTAATCGATTTGGCCACAAACAACAGTTCGGTTAGCAAGGTCGAATTTACTGTCGGAGGACAAATATTTTTTATGAAAATTTCTCGGACATTCAGGCTGGTAAACAAAGAGAATGTATAAACATAAAAATGTCTTATAATAATTGTCGGACTTTGTCCATTTCATACGTCGTTTATTTACATTTGGATACGCTTTGAGCAGATATGAATGTACGTGAGAGATTCAAGGAAGATTGTAGTATGAAAACGAGTGACAAGCTACTACAGTTAAGTTTTTTTTATTTAATTTTTCTTGTGTTCTTTTTTTTCTTTTCTGGACAGAAATTTTATAGAATAATTTCTACATAATTTATGTCCAGAAAAGAAAGAAAATGAAAAAACGACTATTGTTCAGAAAATAAAAAGTAAATAGAAGAACTCAAGAAAAATGAAATAATAAGGGGAGGGAGACATGATTGAGTTAATCATATCTCCCCCCTCACTTCCTCACTTCGTTAATTTACATATGCTTAGTACTGCCCGTCAAAAATGTGTAAATTTCTTTTCATTTTTCGTTTCAACGTTTGGAAGTAAAGTCTGATGATCCGCGGTCCTTTAAATGGACTGTGGTGAAATAATTTATTACATGGAACCTTAAAGTGGTCTGTTTTTATTTTTATTTAAATTATTAGCTCTGATTTACATTGAGCTCTCTGGATTTTATCCTCCTTGGGTCTACCCATACGGATTAGCTAATTTTTCGTAAACTATATATATATATATATATATATATATATATATATAACGTAAATCATTCATACGAAAAACAAATAATGAAGCTAATTATATAATATAATTAGCTTCATTATTTGTTTTTCGTATGAATGATTTACGTTATATAAATTGAATACGCACTACATAATTGATATGTATATATATATATGTGTGTGTATATATATAAATGTATTTGTATACATATATATATATATGTATATATATATGTATATATATATATATACATGCATATGTATATATATATGTATATATATGTGTATATCTATATATGTATATATATATATGTATATATGTATATGTATATATATATGTATATATATATATGTATCTATATATACATATATATATATGTATACACACACACACACACAGACACACACACACACACACACACACATATATACATATATATATATATATATATATATATATATATATATATATATATATATATATATATAAACAAAATCTTGATGGAACCAACGGAAAACTAGTGAAAACCCAAAACTCTTACCCTGATACAGTATCAAATAAAAACGACAATACTGAAAAAAGAAATAGAAAGAGGCTTAAAGGAAAACTTACCTAGTTAGTAAAGTGCTCGGAGCCTAGATTGCTTAGACCAAGCAAAAAACGCATACCGACGTTAAATCCTATAAAAGGATGACTCGAGTCGTAAATTGAGTTTCACGCTCAAGCGATCTTCAGACGACTGGAACGTGTTTATATATATATATATATATATATATATATATATATATATATATATATAGATATATATATATATATATATATATATATATATATAATACTTTAAAATTAGGAGATCAGTTGAATCCACTACCTTGGTTTCAACCTTACGGTATCCTCAGGCAATTTTTAACAATTGACATCGCAATGCTTTATTTTTTTGTTAAAAACTAATGAACGCTATCTTATTTGTAAAAAAATAAATACAAAAACGCACGACATTTGGTGTGGTAGAAAGTGAAACGGAGAAGAAGAAGAAGAAGAAGAAGAAGAAGAAGAAGAAGAAGAAGAAGAAGGAGGAGGAGGAGAAGAAGAAGAAGAAGAAGAAGAAAAGCAAGTGTATTATAAATGTATCGTGGGGGTTTAATTGAAATAAACATTTTTTACATAGCCTCATATGTGCTTAAGAGAATTTTTTAGTATGTATGCAAGGGCTAATGACTTCGGATTTCTGGTTCAAAAGGTTCTTTGGATATATGTGCGTGTATGTTAGTGTGCTGTTGAAGGAGAGAGTTACTGTATCACCTGTAATAATTGTCACAAGGAGCATATTGTAGAAACCTCAAAGAATTTAAATAAAATATTATATGAACACAAACGGGATCCCTTACACTCAATGTGATGATTCTGACCATAATTTAGATTTAAAAAATGCTGTTCATATTCAACGCGAAACAAAATGATCGTATAGTATTCTAAAATAGATAAGTGAACCATTGTGACAAAACCAATGAATCAAAATACACTATTCTACCTACCTACTCTGTCACAACTACAAGTGAAAAAATCTCTAAGCTTAACATGAAATTTGCTATAAATACTTCTAAAACAATAAAAAAACTTAATTAGTACAAAACAAAATAATAAGCTTAAAATTTGAAGGAGCAATTTACTCTATCACCTGTAATAATGGCAATAAGGAGTACATAGAAGAAACCCCAAAGAATTTAAATAAAAGTGTATACGAACACAAAAGGGATCTTTTACAAAACAACACATTAAATATGTTAGTTGTTCACCGTGATGAGTTTGATCATAATTTCGATATTAAAAAGGGCTACCTTAATTAAAAGAGAAAACAATTTACCAAAAGACAAAAGTGTATAAAAATGTTTTAATCTCTAAATCCCCCATGGTAAATTTATGTTCAGTCCGGTGCTTCTACAATATATTTAGAGATTCTAGATAAAAATCCAAAGAAGAATCAGCAATATTATTGGTCTTGACCTGGCCTCTCAAATTCAGTCACTTTCCCACCTCCGTAAAGTTACTTCCCTATGCTTTTTCCATAAATACTTTTCATGGTAATCGTTCAGATGAGGTCCTCGCCATGATACCTAGACTTTACGAATTTAAGCGCAGTGCTAGATTGGCAACAAAGTCTCGTCCATTTGCAGTGGATTTGGCTACATGTAACCGTAAGTTCTATGCTGACAGTTTCTTCTCTCGCACTTCTCACTTGTGGAACTCTCTTCCGGCTTCTTACTTCCCAGTTAACTTTGACCTTCAAAAATTAAAATGCAATGTCAATCGTTATTTTCTGTCTTCTTAATTCCTGCTCTTTTTCGTTCGCTCTCTCCTTAATAAGATTTTCTTTTTCTCATATTCTCCCACACTCAGTAACCCCTTGCGACTAGTGGCTTTATTGCCTTGCCTGGGGTGAAATGATTAAAACAACAATACAAAGAGAAACACATTCTATGGAATTGTGGAGATTTGAACATAATCTGAACAAAATATCATCAAGTAAACAAATTAAAAGAACGCTTCAATATAGTCGCCTCATTCAAAATGAATGCCTATGTCATCAGCATTGCGCCCTATCATCATCAGTGCGCTGGCTTCAGGGACGTTTTCTATTAGTATATTTGTTTTGGGATGTGTTATGGAAGGCTTAGATCAGTGGTCGCCAAAGGTTTTTCCTCTGAGACGCATTTTTGGCCCAAATTTTATGTGATAAAAAGTACATTTAAAAATTTAAAAAAAACAGAGAGTGGGTTAAAGGGAGATAACCGCGGATTCGAAGTCAGAACATTATCATTGATAACTCTCTCCTCCAATTTGAGGACGTTAGTTACTATATTCTTAATACATGATATAATGAAAAAATATCACAATGATGAAATCAGTCAATAATTATTTATAACTATTTATACTGGGACTCATGCATGTAATTACAAGTAATCCATAATAATATTTTAAATTTTGAAATCATCAGTTTTTGGCATATGAAATTTTTGAAACTGTTTCTAAATCTTTGATTGACTTTCAATCATTCCGCTTCACTTGCTATCCTTTTCCATTTCATCTATGAGGCGCATCGCACCATTTGAGTACCACTGGCTTAGATGATCAGTCCCCATCTCTTCATATCTGTGCTTACCCAATGCGCAGAGCCTAGTCTGGGATAAGCACACTAGGGTTGTGATTCCTTCCTTGTCGTACCCTTAATAGGGATTGCACCACATAAAAATAAAACCTTGTGTCACATCTTCGTGGGGAGGTTTGTAAATGCCAATAAATGCTATACAATTTCCAACAGAATAATCGTGGAGTTTTGTTTGTCAAGTTTAACATACCATATAGTTCTATTTCTACTTACTAAGCATTGTTTGAATGTAGCACAAGAACATCGGCAACTGGTTAGGATTTGAACTCACTACTCGGAATTGAACTGTAAGACTGCCTTGCTATCCAATGGCATCTTACTGCGGAAAACGAATCTGCCTCGTCAGACATGAATCGAAAGATACATGATCGCCCAATCGTGTATCAATGTATGGCACTTGACTGAATTTCAAAACTCACAACGGACAAACGGAAGTGACGTAAACATCTAAGAATATCAATGTAAACTAGAAATTTCTTTCACACAGACGAAAAATGAAATCCTATATTTTAAATTTTTATCCGGACAAATCCTAGGCATTTTGAACGGGCAACTTATTTGAAATTAAAAACAGATTTTTCTTTATAATGTCAGGGCGCTCCTTCGAGGAAATACGATGTCTGGCGTACGGTGTCAAGCACTATAACCATTCGGTTGATATACCGCCGTTTAATACCTCTTAATTGCATCATTTTTTTCTCTCTGCATTCTTTTATGGGCCTATCCCTTCAGGCTGTGAGCAGTTAAGGCCCTCCACAGCTTCCCGTCATCTCCTTACCATCTCTTTCAGTCTCCGTTCTTAAATAAACTTGTCATATAGGTTATTCGCCGTTTTCTTCTATCGCGTCTTCTAGTGCTGATACATATATATATATATATATATATATATATATATATTTATATATATATGAAGAAATATAGTCTTAAGATGTGCTATATTTATGGGATAAAGTGCTCAATACCAGAGATAGAGCGTTTGTAAATATAAAAGTGAACATGGAAGTCAACACTTAGAGGCGACAGGCTGTTTCATGCTAGATGCAATCGCCAGGCCTGACGATTGCATCTAGCATGAAACAGACTGTCAAAGTGTTGACTTCTATGTTCACTTTATATATATATATATATATATATATATATATATATATATATATATATATATATGTATATATATGTATATATATATATATATATATATATATATATATATATATATATATATATATATGAAGGCTGTCACTTCGTTGTCTAGTATGAACATCGCAAGAACTAGTTGTGTTTGAACGGATGTGGATCTTTAAACTGGGTCAAACTTTTAAAATTTATAGGCACTAAGTTAGCAGATATGAGACAAATTTTGTTGTCATTACGTCTATTTTTATGACTACGCTTCTTTTTATCCCAACAGCTGACTTGCAACCTTTCCACAAATGTGACATGAATTTTCAGTACTCAATGACATTTGTTTTGATTTGTCGGTGTTACGAGGACTTCGCACAGGAGATCTCAAGGTTACAGCCAGCCATTCATCGTATAAAATGACATTGCGATATCATGCCTACTGGGCACGAAATGTTTAAAGTGGCGAAAAGACGTTGCAGTTGAATCAGTTCCACTCTCTGAGTATGCATGTACGACAAAAGAAGCAGTCAACACAATTGGATGCTGTCAAGCCGCAGTTATTATATCGGGGTTTTCGTTTTGATAGACTTAACGAAGACTAAGGGGTCCAATATTTTCAGTGGGATTACCGCGCTTCTGGATACTAGTCGTTTTCTACTACCCACACCTGCGTTAGCTGGCCGGTCATCCCATGAAATATATTCGACTCTCCCGTCATATTCGATGTGAGGGTCAAGCAGCTCAGTTTCAAGGAACTCACAGCCAGACACCAGCACATGTGATTTGATTATAGTGGTGAAGGTTTTGTACAGAAACATCCACACTTTTTTAAAGGGCCGAATACAGAGACCTGGTGCACTACGAATCCAAGCCGTTATCCATTACTCCACCGTGCCTCCATTTTACATATATATATATATATATATATATATATATATATGTGTGTGTGTGTGTGTGTGTGTGTGTGTGTGTGTGTGTGTGTGTGTGTCTCACTGGCAGAAAGTACTGCTGTCAGTCAGAGATTCTGCCACTCAGCTATCTTCGTGGGACAGCTAAATCTAGCGTATTGTTTTTACGGATGTAAACAAATGCCAATCAGCAATAGGGCTCTATTCATTTTACTGAAGAGCTTTGCATTAGCGCAGGTGGCTGTTGTTTATAGAATCAGCTTATCTCTCAACAGTGCTCAATTGAAATATATTTTTCAAGAGCTAAATTATAAGAGAGATAAGATCGAATTAAAAACAATGAACACGGCAACACTTAGTGTTTTCATCGCGAACTTTTTTATTTCATCAATTCACCCCAAGCAAGGTGATAATACCACTAAGATTTAAGGGACAACTGGGAGTGAAATAGAATAACGACTTTAGCATTGGGTTTCCAGTAAAAATCTAAACAGGAAACATATAAACCTCTACTCCTGTTCAAAAGACCGGGGGGAAAGTGCGAATCGGATTGATATTTAGGTATTTGAAAAAATTTTAAATATTTTTTAAATGGCATATAAAATACAGGATGTCTAAAAATAAAATGTACGCTCCTTTTTGTAGCTTTCTCAATTCAAGTAACCGTCCTGACGATAAACTACATCCGCGTCCTGGGTAAGACGATAAACTACGTCTAACAGCAAGGCCTCTGATCAGGAGGTTTTGAGGTGCGTGTAACCACCTCTTAATTGCTGGTATTCCCAGGTCTACCCTGGCCCGGGGTGGTAGCACCTGTTAGGGTCCCAGCTATGAGCAAATAGTTAACCCCGAAACTGAAGTAAAAAGCATTATAAAAGCGTAAAAATGGGTTTTAATACCAGAGATACTTTGTAAAAGAATTATTGCCAGAAATAATCTTTTTTGAAAACAAAAAAAAAAACTATTACCAGCAATATATTTTTGAAAAATAATATGACTAGCAATACATGTTTTAAAATAATATTACCAGAAATAGATTTTTGACAAAACAAAATATTACCAGGAAAGAAAAGTTGTCGGCATTAAATAACCCAATGAGGTTGATAAGCCGTAAAACACAAACCAAACCAAACCAATTCAAGCTAACTAAAGCCAACTTATGTCTAATTCAAATACTGCAGATGAAGACCGTGTGTGCTTGTAAGATTTTGTCGAAGCAATGAAATTGCAAGCAGGAAACATTTCGACAGATTTCTTTGATATCTGTGAAAACTTTCCATCCCCCTTTCTTTCTTCGCAGGGCGTGGCTGATATTCGTAGTCTTCCGGAACGGTTCTTGTGTACAGTGTACCATCAGCCTTCAAACTTATCTTTAATTCGTGAAATAGGAAGTCACACGTGGGAGGATCAAAATGAAACTGTCTTCAAAACTGCAGTTGAACTTTTCATACTCCAGTAACATCTCATGTAAATCTGAAAAGAAAGTTGATTAATTCCTTGTTATCTCCCCGCTTTTCTCCTTTTTAATTATGTCCGTTTTATTGCCTGAAGGGAAAATTCTCTTTAAGCATACAGAATGTCTCAAAAAATGTATACACATTTTGAAGCTTTCCCAAGAAATAATTCAAGCAACTATGTCATTTAAATAATGCATATGAAGACAGAATTTATTATAAATGCATGCGCTTAAGATTTTAAGAATGCATGTTTTCAAGTTGATGTCCGCTGGGATCCAGACATTGCTGCTTGTGATTCTGTTGTCAGCAATCAACATTCCGATAGGTTAACTGGATTTCTGTGAAAACGTTCCATCACCCTTTCTTTCTTCAAATGGTGTGGTTGATACCCGTGGTCCTCTGGGACAATTCTTGTGCACGTCGTGTAGTTAGCCTTCGAACTTATCTTCAATTTGTGAAATAGGAAGCCGCGTGGGTGGATCTGAATAAAACTCTTTGGCGCCGCCTTTAAACTGTAACTGCAATTTCGTACTTGCAGTAACATTTCAGGGCGAACTTTCTTGGTTCAAAGATACGCCTGGATGACATTAGTATGACTAACGGGTAAATCTAAAAAGAAAGCAAGTTACCTTGAGCTATACTATGTAAAAGGACGGATACCTTTTTATTTTTTATTTTTTTAGACACTCTGTAGTATTTTATTATACACTAGGACGAATTACCCGCTCCTTGCTGCATGTCATAAACTTTTTTGTAAGAAAATGATTGATTTTAAATCATTGTTATAATTTGTGGAGAAAAAATGATGAATTTCAATATTACTCAATGATTTTGCCGATATGACCTCCATCTTGTTCCTTTTATATTTTGGTTAGGATTCATTCACTTATATAGATTTAATTTAAATCAAAGGGGGCGGATTTCAGTGAGAGGGTTGTACAAAAACAGCTTGATCTGACCATTTTGATATGCATTTGATGCAATACTTGATTGAATGAATTGATGAGCAGATTTCAACATTGATATAATAGATGAATTGTCGCAACAAATATGTATTGCAAGGCACTACCCACTGATTGGTGATTTCTTGCTCAACTTGACGTCCATATTGTCTCATTTTGATCTTGCCGATGTGGCCGCCATCTTCTGCCTTTCTCCTTCAATATTTTGCATAGGAGTCATTTCCTTGTTCAAATTTAATTTAAATTAAAAGGGTGAAAATTCAGTGGTGGGGACCCCCTCACCGCCCGCCCCCCGATCAAAATGAAATATATTTATCCAAGTACCCTTGGTAATGTAGTTTCAGAATATATATAGTTATTGGGGGGTGCTAAGAGGAGTTTGGTAACAAACAGACTGAAGTGTGTGTGTGTGTGTGTGTGTGTGTGTGTGTGTGCGTGTGTGTGTGTTGAAAATTATAATTTTAAACACTAATTAACTGAATTGTCAAGTTACCTCATCTCATGTTTCGACGGAAGTTTCAAGCATTTCAAAATCACTTCAACAAATAGCTTCTCGTTTTTTTTCTTCTTTTAACCAAGCCCCCCTCTATTGGACACGTTTAGAGGCCCAAACCTTGTTTCGTGTCTAGGAAGGGGTCCCCGGATTTCTCTCTCTCTGTCGCTTTCCCTTCTCCACATCCTTTCATTTCTCATTCCTATCTGCTCTCGCTCCGGATCTTTTTTGGCCCCCTTGCCTTAATCGACCCACTGTCTTTCTCTTTCTCCACATCCCCTCCTTGCCGCTTCTATCTGCTCTTCCTCCAACCCCCTCTTTAACCCCTTGCGTTATAGTGGCCTCCGGCCTTGCTTGGGGTGATATGATTAAAAAAGAAAAAAGAAGTCTCCCCTCACTTGTCTAAGCAATTTTACACCCAAGTGTTTCTCAACCAATTTATTTATTTCTTCTTTTTTTTTAATTTTATTTCGGGGGACATTTGTAGAATGACTAAAACTCTGGGGTTGCATTTTAAATTTTAATAATGGAAAGATTAGTTATGAAATTCGAAATTAGGATCTAGTTAAAATATCAAATGACAGACTTCGACATGAAAGCTATGTGCTTGGTATCTCTAGCTTTTTAAGAATAAAAAATTTTTTAAATTAAAAAGTAACTCCTAAATTACTGTTCTGCTAACTTGGGACAGACCCACCTACTTTTCAGGGCGCATTAGTGCATCCGGACGCAACGGTTGAGAAACGCTGCTTTAAGCTTATCAGAGGAATGCGTTGCATTAAATATATGCACAGTCACGCCTTGAGATACGAGCGTACCGACATACGAGTTTTTTGAAAATAAGACCGACTCACAGTTAAGGGTCGGGAGTATTTTCACTCGCAGTCGACGTGTTCGCCTCGCCCTGGAAGGATAACTGTTGTGTTGTGTCTTCCAGCCGTTATTTTTCAAAATTCATTTAGTGGCACCATAGGTCCGAAGAAAGTAAGTTGTAAAGAGCAGTGGCGAAAAGCTGAAACATATGATTTCACTTGAGGTAAAGCGGAAACAAATAAAAAAATACGAAGGGGATGAAGACGTACGAGTAATGGATTTGGCGAGACAGTATGAGCGTTCGGCATCGACGCCTAGATAACAAAAAAAAAATAGCTACAGTCATGGATAAAATGTAAACGTTTTTAAAAATAAGTAATAAAGTTAATCTACGGTATTGTAGACTAGGTTAGGGGTTGCTAGGCTAGTCTCTTTCTTTTTCTCTCTCTTTGTTCTTTCTCTCTCTTTCTCTCACTTTGTCCTTTCTCTCTCTCTCTCCCTTTGTTCTTTCTCTCTCCCTTTGTTCTTTCTCTCTCACTCCCTTTGTTCATTCTCTCTCTTTCCCTTTGTTCATTCTTTCTCTCGCTCTCTCCCTTTGTTCTTTCTGTCGCTCTGCCTTTATTCTTTCTCTCGCTCTCTCTCTTCTTTCTCTCTCTCTCTTCTTTCTTTCTCTCTCCCTTCTTTCTTTCTCTCTCTCTTCTTTCTCACTCTCTCTATTCCTTCTCTCTCTCCGTTCTTTCTCTCTATATTTTCTTTTTCTCTCTCTCTCTTCTTTTTTCTCTCTCTCTCTCTTTGTTCTTTCTCTCTCTTTGTTCTCTATCTTTGTTTTCTCACTCTCTCTCTTTGTTCTTTTTCTCTCTCTCTTTTAGTTCTTTTTTTTCTCTCTCTCTCTCTGTTTTTTTCTCTCCCTCTCTCTGTTCTTTTTTCTCTCTCTCTCTTTGTTCTTTTTCTCTCTTTGTTCTAATTCTCAGTCTCTCTTTGTTCTTTTTCTCTCTCTATTTATTCTTTTTTCTCGCTCTCTCTTTGTTCTTTTTCTCTCACTCTCTCTTTGTTCTTTCTCTCTCGCTCTCTTTGTTCTTTCTCTCGCACTGTCTTTGTTCTTTCTCTCTCTCTTTGTTATTTCTTTCTCTCTCTTTTCGTTCTTTCTCTCTCTCTCTCTCTATTCTTTCTCTCTCTGTGTTCTTTCTCTCTGTGTGTTCTTTCTCAATCTCTCTTTGTTCTCCCTTTCTCTCTCTTTGTTCTCCCTTTCTCTCTCTCTCTCTCTCTTTCTCTGTTCTCCCTTTTTCTGTCTCTGTTCTCCCTTTATTTCCTTCTCTCTTTGTTCTCCCTTTCTTTTTCTCTCTCTTTGTTCTCCCTTTTTCTCTCTTTCTTTGTTCTCCCTTTCTCTCTTTGTTCTCCCTTTTTTTCTCTCTCTCTCTGTTCTCCTTTTCTCTCTCTCTCTTTCTTCTCCCTTTCTCTCTCTCTCTCTCGTTTTCTCCTTCTTTTTTTAATCTCTTTCTCCCCCCCCCCCTACGCCAGTTGGCATATGACTCGTCTGAACTTCATGGTTCAATAGAGTTTAATTTCTTTACTATTATTTTCATGAAGTTTAAGGCCTTTTTTTTATTCATGATATGCTATTTTTTTATGAATCTCATGAACATACCGTCTTATAGTTGGTCACATTTTTATTAAATTAGTAAATGTTATAAATAAAATTTTCACATTTTTATAAATTGGTAAATTAGAAATATTGCATTTAGTTCAAATTGTATTAGTTTTTAGAATGTTCTAAATATAAAATTATTCTTGTAAATAAACAATCTAATAAATAAACAGTGTTTAATATTTTTACTGTCAATTCTCAAGAACAAAAAAGATGTATAATTTCGCTTTCATCATGTTTAGGTTTTTATTCCAATTCTAATCATCGCTTTTTAAGACAAGCATTACCGAATAGTGAAGGTAGTTAAAATAAAAGCGGTGTCAGGGGAAAAACCGTCCTTTTCACTCTCCGTCTTATTGCGGGCACGTTCATCCATGTTTGCCTAAGGTTTTTTCTCCTTTTCAAAATAAAGGGACAATAGCCGAAAATGCTTCTCATTTTCCCCCATTTTAATGTTTAATGCAAAATCATTAAAAATTCACAATACACACACGAATCGTAGAGGAAAAAAATGTTGAAAAAAAGGCCCCTTTCAAAAATACTTGTATATAAAAATCATAAATTTTAGTCACGTGTGAAACGAAATCTCGTTCGTATGACACCTATTGAAAAATGCTACTAACTTTCGTTTCACGCGTGTGATATACATATACATACATACATACATACATACATATATATATATATACACACACACACACACACACTTCAGGCGTTATTATAGCGAATAGTGTTTGAAATAGGTGACCATTTTTATTTAATATGCAGTGTATTACGTCTATCGACCTGCGCATTCGGGAAGTCTTAGCAAAGAAAATGTGTTCTCTGTTAGGGATTGAACCTAGTGCCTACTATAATAACATTTGAAGTAATAAAAATTAGATATTTTGCGCAGCAATCTTTCTTTTATACATGTTTCATTGAATGTGACGAATAAGCAAAACTTTAATCTTTTTTATTCAATTTGTCTAATGTTCTTACATTTTCCCTGTATTCTTCATTTACGGGGCTCAGATAAAGAATAGCTCTAATAACATTAGAAAAGTTATATATATATATATATATATATATATATATATATATATATATATATATATATATATATATATATATACGAGGGTCATTCAATAAATAAGTTGAATTTTTCGGTATAAGGACTTCTAATACAGATAGAAGCTTACTCTTTTTTATTTATTTTTTTGTTTTACTTCTTTTTCGCATGGATTTAATTTCTTTTGCAGATTAAAAAAAAACTTTGTGAGTTTTGGTGATTAACAAAGATGGCCGACAAAGAAGCATGCTCCAGGACAGAACAGCGGTCAATTATCAAGTTTTTGGTTGCTGAAGGGTGCAAACCAGTTGAAATTCATAGTCAACTGTGTATGGTGCCACATGTTTCAGCCAAAAAAATGTCTATAAGTGGGCTAAATTGTTTAAAGAAGGACAGCGCAGTGTTGATGATGAAGACAGGCCTGGGAGGCCTACAGAAGTGAGGTCTCCTGAGGTGATCGAATCAGTCAATGACCTCATTCAGTCTGACAGAAGGGTGACAGTGGATGACATTGAAAGAACTTTGAGCTTATCTGTTCGGACAAACGCAGGGGTCATCAGCCAGAAGGAGTCATCTTGCATCATGACAACACAAGGCCTCACACAGCAGCCCAAACGGTGCAGACCATCAACGAGCTGGGCGGGGAACTGCTCCCTCATCCCCCTTACTACCCAGACCTTGCCCGTTCAGACTTTCACCTGTTTGGTCCCTTGAAAGCGTTCACGAGAGGCACGAAGTTTAAAAGTGACGATGAAGTCAAAAGTGTTGTGAGCAACTGGCTGAGACATCAGTCCAAAGATGTTTACGCTGAGGGAATACGGAAGCTTGTGCACAGATGGGAAAAGTGTGTGACAGTGCTGGGAGACTACGTTGAAAAAAAAGTAAGCTTCTATCTGTATTAGAAGTCCTTATACCGAAAAATTCACCTTATTTATTGAATGACACTCGTATGTATATTGTAATAAAAAGAAAGAACAGTAAGATATATAATCCGGTGTTCTTATTAATATTTTTATTTTTACAAAACAGTGGTCAATGTAAATTTACATAGTATAAATGTTATAAATTAACTGATTTAATATATATATATATATATACATATATATATATATATATGTGTGTGTGTGTGTAACTTCTCGACACGGGTTAGAAACATTATTTTCTATCGAGAATTTACAGGATTTATGAAAAGTGTGATTGTTCTTGTCGATTTTACATGGATCGTCTTCTCAAAATGGTGACTGAATCGAGATTTGATAGTGACCACGGTTTCAAATGACCACTGGTCCTCCATTCGATGGCTCTTATTGCTTCGAACCTGAAACCTTATTACAGATTAAGACGGCTTTTAAAAAGATCGGAATAATCTGGAATCTGTCTACTAATCGGTCTAGGGATATTTGTGAGACTACCCACCTCTGCAACTCGCTGCACAAAGACACTGACCCCACGTCGTAGAATTTCTGTGCGGTGGATCGAGCGAGAGGTAGGCTCACAGGTAAAAGAAAAACACAACTACAAACTTGGGTAAGACGAAAAGAGGAGAGAAGGTGTGTGACCTTTTTGTGGATGATAACTCTTGGTTGATTCTCGGCTGGCGGAAAAAATATATCCTAACTAACAATGTCCGGCTGCTAATGGGTCGCTCTTCGATGTTACGTGCTCCGGCCTAAATCAACCTTCCTCGAACCTAAACTAAGTCTAACTCCTCGTGGCCCAAAGCGCTGCCGTATATATGGAGAATCCTATTTCCTCATTTCCGGACAAGGGACACCCACGAATAAACCCATAACTTTTTCATGACCATTTCTCTCTTTGAAGAAAGTGGACATAAAACTATTTCTTAGCCTAGCTGACTCCGATTCAGGGACATTAAATTCAAACCCTTTTAAGTTTTGACCAGAGCCGGTCTTTTTCCTATCGTTGTATTTTGACAAGTACTTAACACTTATCTACCCTTTTCGCCATATGTCCAAACATGTTTTTATCTAGATTCCTAATCTAATCATTTGGTCTTGAAGTTTGATGTCCAGGTCAAATCTAACTAATCTTCTCGCACATATGTGTGCGCGCGCGCGCACACACAGATGTGGGGGTGTATATATACACACACAGAGATGTGCGGGCGCACACACACACACACGTGTGCGCATATAGCCGACTCATAGTGTCACATATTTTGCAGTCGCTGTTTCGGGAGGGGTTCTAAAAACACTTCGCATTAGCACTGCGGTGTTAAAAGAAAATAGGTATTTTTTTTATTTGGTATAATTAGGTAGTAATTACTCATTTAAATACATTTTATTTTTTTTATTTGGTATAATTAGGTAGTAATTACTCATTTAAATACATTTTATTTTTTTTATTTGGTATAATTAGGTAGTAATTACTCATTTAAATACATTTTATTTTTTTTATTTGGTATAATTAGGTAGTAATTACTCATTTAAATACATTTTATTTTTTTTATTTGGTATAATTAGGTAGTAATTACTCATTTAAATACATTTTATTTTTTTTATTTGGTATAATTAGGTAGTAATTACTCATTTAAATACATTTTATTTTTTTTATTTGGTATAATTAGGTAGTAATTACTCATTTAAATACATTTTATTTTTTTTATTTGGTATAATTAGGTAGTAATTACTCATTTAAATACATTTTATTTTTTTTATTTGGTATAATTAGGTAGTAATTACTCATTTAAATACATTTTATTTTTTTTATTTGGTATAATTAGGTAGTAATTACTCATTTAAATACATTTTATTTTTTTTATTTGGTATAATTAGGTAGTAATTACTCATTTAAATACATTTTATTTTTTTTATTTGGTATAATTAGGTAGTAATTACTCATTTAAATACATTTTATTTTTTTTATTTGGTATAATTAGGTAGTAATTACTCATTTAAATACATTTTATTTTTTTTATTTGGTATAATTAGGTAGTAATTACTCATTTAAATACATTTTATTTTTTTTATTTGGTATAATTAGGTAGTAATTACTCATTTAAATACATTTTATTTTTTTTATTTGGTATAATTAGGTAGTAATTACTCATTTAAATACATTTTATTTTTTTTATTTGGTATAATTAGGTAGTAATTACTCATTTAAATACATTTTATTTTTTTTATTTGGTATAATTAGGTAGTAATTACTCATTTAAATACATTTTATTTTTTTTATTTGGTATAATTAGGTAGTAATTACTCATTTAAATACATTTTATTTTTTTTATTTGGTATAATTAGGTAGTAATTACTCATTTAAATACATTTTATTTTTTTTATTTGGTATAATTAGGTAGTAATTACTCATTTAAATACATTTTATTTTTTTTATTTGGTATAATTAGGTAGTAATTACTCATTTAAATACATTTTATTTTTTTTATTTGGTATAATTAGGTAGTAATTACTCATTTAAATACATTTTATTTTTTTTATTTGGTATAATTAGGTAGTAATTACTCATTTAAATACATTTTATTTTTTTTATTTCGTATAATTAGGTAGTAATTACTCATTTAAATACATTTTATTTTTTTTATTTCGTATAATTAGGTAGTAATTACTCATTTAAATACATTTTATTTTTTTTATTT
Organism: Acanthosepion esculentum; assembly: GCA_964036315.1. Taxonomy (NCBI): domain Eukaryota; kingdom Metazoa; phylum Mollusca; class Cephalopoda; order Sepiida; family Sepiidae; genus Acanthosepion; species Acanthosepion esculentum. Next base: position 134,713,299 of record OZ038479.1, read on the forward strand.
GGTATAATTAGGTAGTAATTACTCATTTAAATACATTTTATTTTTTTTATTTGGTATAATTAGGTAGTAATTACTCATTTAAATACATTTTATTTTTTTTATTTGGTATAATTAGGTAGTAATTACTCATTTAAATACATTTTATTTTTTTTATTTGGTATAATTAGGTAGTAATTACTCATTTAAATACATTTTATTTTTTTTATTTGGTATAATTAGGTAGTAATTACTCATTTAAATACATTTTATTTTTTTTATTTGGTATAATTAGGTAGTAATTACTCATTTAAATACATTTTATTTTTTTTATTTGGTATAATTAGGTAGTAATTACTCATTTAAATACATTTTATTTTTTTTATTTGGTATAATTAGGTAGTAATTACTCATTTAAATACATTTTATTTTTTTTATTTGGTATAATTAGGTAGTAATTACTCATTTAAATACATTTTATTTTTTTTATTTGGTATAATTAGGTAGTAATTACTCATTTAAATACATTTTATTTTTTTTATTTGGTATAATTAGGTAGTAATTACTCATTTAAATACATTTTATTTTTTTTATTTGGTATAATTAGGTAGTAATTACTCATTTAAATACATTTTATTTTTTTTATTTGGTATAATTAGGTAGTAATTACTCATTTAAATACATTTTATTTTTTTTATTTGGTATAATTAGGTAGTAATTACTCATTTAAATACATTTTATTTTTTTTATTTGGTAGTAATTACTCATTTAAATACATTTTATTTTTTTTATTTGGTATAATTAGGTAGTAATTACTCATTTAAATACATTTTATTTTTTTTATTTGGTATAATTAGGTAGTAATTACTCATTTAAATACATTTTATTTTTTTTATTTGGTATAATTAGGTAGTAATTACTCATTTAAATACATTTTATTTTTTTTATTTGGTATAATTAGGTAGTAATTACTCATTTAAATACATTTTATTTTTTTTATTTGGTATAATTAGGTAGTAATTACTCATTTAAATACATTTTATTTTTTTTATTTGGTATAATTAGGTAGTAATTACTCATTTAAATACATTTTATTTTTTTTATTTGGTATAATTAGGTAGTAATTACTCATTTAAATACATTTTATTTTTTTTATTTGGTATAATTAGGTAGTAATTACTCATTTAAATACATTTTATTTTTTTTATTTGGTATAATTAGGTAGTAATTACTCATTTAAATACATTTTATTTTTTTTATTTGGTATAATTAGGTAGTAATTACTCATTTAAATACATTTTATTTTTTTTATTTGGTATAATTAGGTAGTAATTACTCATTTAAATACATTTTATTTTTTTTATTTGGTATAATTAGGTAGTAATTACTCATTTAAATACATTTTATTTTTTTTATTTGGTATAATTAGGTAGTAATTACTCATTTAAATACATTTTATTTTTTTTATTTGGTATAATTAGGTAGTAATTACTCATTTAAATACATTTTATTTTTTTTATTTGGTATAATTAGGTAGTAATTACTCATTTAAATACATTTTATTTTTTTTATTTGGTATAATTAGGTAGTAATTACTCATTTAAATACATTTTATTTTTTTTATTTGGTATAATTAGGTAGTAATTACTCATTTAAATACATTTTATTTTTTTTATTTGGTATAATTAGGTAGTAATTACTCATTTAAATACATTTTATTTTTTTTATTTGGTATAATTAGGTAGTAATTACTCATTTAAATACATTTTATTTTTTTTATTTGGTATAATTAGGTAGTAATTACTCATTTAAATACATTTTATTTTTTTTATTTGGTATAATTAGGTAGTAATTACTCATTTAAATACATTTTATTTTTTTTATTTGGTATAATTAGGTAGTAATTACTCATTTAAATACATTTTATTTTTTTTATTTGGTATAATTAGGTAGTAATTACTCATTTAAATACATTTTATTTTTTTTATTTGGTATAATTAGGTAGTAATTACTCATTTAAATACATTTTATTTTTTTTATTTGGTATAATTAGGTAGTAATTACTCATTTAAATACATTTTATTTTTTTTATTTGGTATAATTAGGTAGTAATTACTCATTTAAATACATTTTATTTTTTTTATTTGGTATAATTAGGTAGTAATTACTCATTTAAATACATTTTATTTTTTTTATTTGGTATAATTAGGTAGTAATTACTCATTTAAATACATTTTATTTTTTTTATTTGGTATAATTAGGTAGTAATTACTCATTTAAATACATTTTATTTTTTTTATTTGGTATAATTAGGTAGTAATTACTCATTTAAATACATTTTATTTTTTTTATTTGGTATAATTAGGTAGTAATTACTCATTTAAATACATTTTATTTTTTTTATTTGGTATAATTAGGTAGTAATTACTCATTTAAATACATTTTATTTTTTTTATTTGTTATAATTAGGTAGTAATTACTCATTTAAATACATTTTATTTTTTTTATTTGTTATAATTAGGTAGTAATTACTCATTTAAATACATTTTATTTTTTTTATTTGTTATAATTAGGTAGTAATTACTCATTTAAATACATTTTATTTTTTTTATTTGGTATAATTAGGTAGTAATTACTCATTTAAATACATTTTATTTTTTTTATTTGGTATAATTAGGTAGTAATTACTCATTTAAATACATTTTATTTTTTTTATTTGGTATAATTAGGTAGTAATTACTCATTTAAATACATTTTATTTTTTTTATTTGGTATAATTAGGTAGTAATTACTCATTTAAATACATTTTATTTTTTTTATTTGGTATAATTAGGTAGTAATTACTCATTTAAATAAATTTTATTTTTTTTATTTGGTATAATTAGGTAGTAATTACTCATTTAAATACATTTTATTTAAAAAAAAAAAAAAAGAAAAAAAAGTTGAATTTATTCCTCGTCTTTCTCCAAAGTGCGCATCTCTTTCCTCAAATCTGGATGCTGCAGATGCAAAATGTCCATGTTTCGGCTCACTTGAGTCATCTTCAGAGGCGTGAAAAAGAGAAAGACAGAAAATAAATTGCTTTAAAAAGCTCTTCTCTTTTTCTTCTTCTTTGTGTGTGTGTGTGTGTGTGTGTGTGTGTGTGTGTGTGTGTGTGTGTGTGTGTGTGTGTCGGTATACTTTGTTCGGAAATTGAATCCGATAAATCGAAAAGCACGGTGTCATGGCAACAACGTGTAATGCCAACATATACCAGTCCAAAGTGTTTTTTTTATAATATATATTTAATATATTTTCTGTTTATACGTTATTAGAAATCGTCATTTGATCTGACGTGCTGTTAACCAATCAGCCACAAAGAAGCATCTGGTTAGCAAAGTCCAAATTACTGTTTATATTAATGCAATAAGAGTTAGAGGTTCGATTCCTTTCGGAGAGCGCATATTTTCTACGAAATTTCTCGAACGTTCAGGGTGGTAGACGCAATTAATACCGTTCTAATTTTAAAAAAAGCATTTACTTAAATTATATCTATAAAAATAACGTATAAACAGAATTAATATATATGTCATATATATCGCAATCAATAAGAGGAAGTTTAACTTGCTTGTTCAAATACGACGATATCTGGTCAGCCAGTTGAAATCAAGATCTTTTTTTATTAGCTTAGCTTAGTATGTCACAGATCCCGGGTAATTGTCACCTACTGTAGCTTGTTAATCATCACTTCACATCAAGATGCCCCCACCTTTACTTATTCACGCTGTGTTTGTTCCAATGATAACCGTTGGACTACACTAGAGATTAAGTGGTCTCAATGTTCTATTTTTGTCGCTGTTCTAGCTGCTAGCCGAAATGATGAGGTCGGGATAGTTCATCATCCTCCCCCCCCCCACCACCACCACCCCACGAGTCATTTCCAGTTCCCTTTTAGATTTTTTTTTACTAAGCTCATCATGTGGCATTGTAACTACATCTCTGGTTGTTCTGGTGTTTGGGTGCACTACGGTCGTGACTTCGCAGTGGGCCGCTTCTGCTGTCTTCAGGCCAATACTCTGAAGTCGCACCGTCTCGGTTTCTCACTGAAAATCAAGTAATCTTTTCACCAGACGGAAGGTTTGCTTGTAATAATAAATGGCTCAACGCGTGGGGTCTGTGTCGGGCAAATTTTATTGTCTCCAGCAGGGAAACGTTACTGAAGACTCGTCAGCGACGGAGATGACATGATGTCAGATATTTCCTACTCCTTTAGTAGTTCATCTGTTTCTTATGAAGACAAAAACATTGCTAAAAAAAAAAAGTTGGAAGGAACTCCAGAAATCGTTCTTGATTACTAAATTCAATAACTAATGAAATGACTTCATCACATGTTCTTTTTAACGTTTCTTTCTTGCGGGACTTGTGACTGTCCACAGCCCCTTTAAAATATATGGCATCTCAGAAATTATATATTTCCAACAACCTGTGTGGCATGTCTCTAATTTGTATTTAGATACATTGTATTTATTTTTAAATTTTTCTAGTTGAATTGTTCATCTATAGGGCATACTAGATTAAAAGCCGTCATATCAATTAGCATTTAAGCTAGTTCCTGTAGAGGGCTCTTGATTGAGCATTCGGCTTGCTCGTGAGTTTGAGAATCCCTACGTCATTGCATATTCTCAGCATTTGAAGCTCTCTTGGCTGCCATTTGATCTTGGTTTTCATTTACACTGAACTTTCTTTTCCTCGCAGCAGCCTTGGCATTTTTTTATTGCAATCTGGGCCTCTGTTGGCAGAATTTCATTTTGCGAGGCCTACTGCTGCCGTATGCTATAGGCAACAATTAACTACAGAATAAATTGATCGCTGCATTTAAGTATTACATTAATATTTAAGTTTACCTTTTAAAGGTTTAACGATAATTCTTCTGCTGCCACTTAATTTAAAGACCAATTGATGTGTTTAGATTCTTACTTTCCTTAGAAGCAATTATTTTTATTTCATCGGTGACTTGCGCTGGATTTCGCAATTAATTTCAGTTATTTCCAAATTTATTTCCAAATTTATTTCCAAATTATAAAAATTGTTATCGTACAATTTGTCGCTAAAAAAAAAATCAAGTAAAAAAAAAAAAACCGCCAAAAACAATCGTAGAAATGAAAACTTGGGAATCCAAAATTTCTGGATTGCGGGTCCGGATTCGGCCCGGAATGTTTTTATTTTGCTCACGGAGTCGGCCTGATTCCAAAATGGTATGATATGTTGGCCTATTGCCTCTAGGAGTGAAGTTGAAAAAATGTGACACAGTGACAGACTGACATTCGCATTTATTATATAAATGATCCATTATTGTACATAATGAGATTACAATAAAATTTGTATTTTATATGAATACTACCTTATGAAAATTGCGATGTAGTATAATTGGTGGTGCCATATCATAGATGCGTGGAGTCCACGAGACACTTGCACCGGCCCTGGTATAAATAATAATTCCTTATCCCCAAAACTCAGACAGAAACAACAAAGACGAAGACAATTATCCACGTGTAAATAATGTAAATAAATAAAAAATATGTCAAATAAAAATAGTGTTATTTGTAGTTTTGCCAAACAAGAGATAAGACAGAAATTAAAAGCAATATTGTACAGTTAATATCATTTTATTGCCTTAGCAAACTATAGAGAAATAATACAAAAAGGAGTGAATGAAAGATGTGTATACAGATATCCTTTTTTCATACTTAAATGTGTTCGAAGATGTAGATTTATATTTATGAAGAGTTCCTTGATTTTTTTTTTTTTGGTAGAATTGTGTGTAGTCAATTATGCTTAGGCGTTTGTCTGTTGTAGACTTTGTCGTTTCCAATGGGGAAACTAGAAACGTCCTAATTCTAAGGCATCCGCTGGGTAAAGAAGAGAAAACGTTTCGCCTTTTTCTTATATACTGCGTTTGGCAACGCAATCTAGTTGTCGTTAGCAAATTTCTTTTGCAGACAAGTGGGATAATCTCCGTACAAGGACTTTGTTGAAAGGTTTAGAATGGGCGGCCATCTTATGATTAATCTTGTTTATTATATCGGAACAATGGTAATAAATTTTAAAATTCACTAACAAAAAGCAAAAAATTAAAATTATTTTCATTACATCATTTATGTTTTACTCTTTCTCTTCATCTTACTCTATATTATTCGGACTATTGTCATCATCTTTGTCGTCATATTTATTACAACGTTTCGGCCGTTGTGCGCTCCGGCCTTCTTCAGGTGGTTGGAATGTCGAACACTTTTAGATTTTCCTTTCCTCTGATCGATTTGTGAGTGGAGACAAAACGTGTTTCAGTAGATGTCAATGATTTGGCAAAAAGTATGCGTTTTATATATTTTACATTGCGACACGGAAATTTCTGTTTCGGGACTTAAAATTTGCATGTCTCAATGTAAAATATTTTTAAATAAAAATATTTATGCTTTACGTTGTATTCAGCACTTTAAAAAAAAGTAAATGCTAAAGAACTGTGGATTCTAAATCTGTTCTTCCTTCTTCATTATATATCTCCAAAGATTCGCTAAAAATATGAACATGCACGAAAAAATGCTCCCAACGTAATAAAACAGTTTGATCGTCAAAACCTTTATTAAGAGGAAAGACCAAAGAATTCTTTTTCTATTATTAAATTTATTTTTTTTCAAAAATTTTGGTTATTATTTTATTTTTTGTTTTTTGCTTGCATAAATGTATGATCATAAATTAATAGAAGACATTTTACCATCTTTTTGTAGTGAAAAAGAACATTGATTCGGAAATCCTTCCAAAGATCAATACCAGTAGGATTTTAATGAAACTTTCAGGACTTATTCACAAATGAATGACATTATTTTAGAAAAGCCTCTCTCTCTCTCTCTCCTCTTCTCTTTCTTTCTTTATTTCTTTCTTAAATAGAAATCTTGGTAAAAATAATTTTTACGTCTGTTACTCCCCGCCAAATAATTTTATGAAACCTTGAAGAATTCATTTTTGTCGGGGCTTAATGTTTATATTAGTTATAAGCACAAGTCCTTGGATAATTTAAATAATTTTGTTTTTGGTATCTGTCTATAGTTCTGAGATGAGGTATTATGTACATTAATTACATTATTCTGACTATTGTCCTCATCTTTGTCGCCATGTTTATCACAACGTTTAGGCCGTTGCACGCTCCGGCCTTCTTCAGGTGGTTGGAATGTGGAACAGTCTACCCCAGTGAACGAAATAAAGGATCCAGTTCGACATTCCAACCACCTGAAGTAGGCTGGAGCGTACAACGGCCAAAACGTTGTGATCAACATGGCGACAAAGATAAGGACAATAGTCCGAATAATGTAAATAGTGAATTTTGTTTTTGTAAAAACGGGACCCTCAGTTACAGAAAATCTGCTGTGTATCTTGAAATGAAAAATGCAATATTAAGACATTGTTTAACTAGAAAAGCTTTTATATGCGTTTATGAATTATATTACAGAGACAGTCTTAAGGCAAAAATGGTTTCAATGAATAATTTTTTTTTTTTAATTAAATTATTATTCATAGTTTTAAATCCATATCATTCTGTATTAATTTGTACCGGTTAGTTTATTATTATTATTATTATTATTATTATTATTATTATTATTATTGTATCGGGTTATCTCCTCCTCATTTCTTAACCCTTCAATAGGGGTCTCTCTCCCACGAGTATAAATACTTGCTCACCCTTCTCTCTTTCTCTTTTCTCTGCTTACGTGCACGTGCGAGCAACTATCTCGACTTAGGCTCGCGTGAGGCGAAGTATAAAAAACTCTCATTTTACTTTCCAAGATGTGAACTCTCATACAAACAGCGTTTCCCATATTCTGCGAACACGCTAAAAACAAAATACACATCCGTACGGACCTTCAACACACACGCATAATTTTCCATACAAACACCCTTTGTAACTTTTTCATGTCTCTGTATATTAATGTTTTTTAATAATATATATAATTGTTTTGTACATGTATATCGGTCTTGTTTGTTTATTTATCTTCTTTGGACTCCATTATAGTCCAACATTCCTATGTAGCGGGACCGGCCAGCAGGAAATCTTAGCCCAGAGATTTCATCCTCATATTCACCCCCAGTCCTCTACAATTGTTGTTGTTGTTGTTGTTATTATTATTATTATTATTATTATTATTATTATTATTATTATTAAGCAAAAACTACATTTATTACTCGTAAATGGAAAAGCTTACTACAATTCAGCGACCCCTCCGGTATTTTAAAAAGAATTTGGGATTTTTTTTATGTACATAAACGTGCCGATTTTAACAAATACGGATGTTCAGACACGACAATATCAAAAAATAAGAGCGGTAACTATAGTCAATTTAAAGCCAAAGTACTTAAAATTCAATAAAACATTAAATTACTTAAAATATTTTCTTAAATGTTTTAGATTACTGATTAGTTAATTTTTTAGCGATTTAATTGCAATTTAAATTCGTTTTGAAATACAGCAAAGTATTTTGATTATTAGAAATATAAAATTTAATCTATAAACTTCGAATTAAAACAAAAATAAGTTTCAAGACTTTTCATTTTAAACCGTATGTATCGTTTTTGCAGGGAGGGGAAGTAATATATATATATATATATATATATATATATATATATATATATATATATATATATATATATATATATATATATATATATATAAAAAGAAAGAACCGTAAGATATAAAATCCGGTGTTCTTATAGATATTTTTATTTTTACACAATAGTGCTCACGACGTGAATTTAGCGGATGTCAGAATTTGTTGAAAAATACATCCCTACCCATCCCTAAACATAACCCAGCTTTCGAACGTAACTATTAACTGATACAACGAAAATTAAAAAATTGAACACGCTACCACCCCTTGTCTAGATGAATGGATTGCTCGGTATCCTTGGAAACCCTCAATTATGAATCTTTGCCGTCCCTTTAAAACTGTAAATTTAAAAAAATAAGTTATTCCAAAATTCGCTTGACGAGGAAATGGAACTAATATCTTTAATTTAATAACAAAATTAAATTCGAAGCTTTTAGCTTCCATTTTTGAAACATGGTTATCACTGTGTAGCGAAAAAAAACATATCTTTAATCAGTTAATTTATAATATATATATATATATATATATATATATATATATTCATACATGTTTCATTAAATAATATAGATAAATGTTGTCTATATATTTTATGTAAGTTCTTTTCATATCGTCTGATAAGCTTAATAACATTATCATTAAACACTGAAAGAAAATCACAATATTGTATAGACAACACTTATCTATATTATTTAATGAAACATGTATGAATGAAAAAATGCTGCCTAAATACACACACAATATATATATATATATATATATATATATATATATATATATATATATATATATATGGCGTAATTCCTCATATATAATACTCATTTTGTTCTAAAAAAATAAACAAAATTAGGAGTGCGTATTATGCACAACTACAAAAAAAATCTTTTAAAATTTGCCTTTTCATAGGTTGATTACACTATTTACATTATTCAGACTATTGTCTTCATCTTTGTCGCCATATTTATTACAACGTTGTAATAAATATGGCGACAAAGATGAGGACAACTCACCAAAATTTGATACTAACATTCGGTGTTTGCGACCCCATAAGGATGTCAAATACAATCATATGTACCTAACAATACGTACAAATGTAAAATAAAATAATTATCATAAAACTAAATTAAAATAATATTATTCTATTTTTAAAACCATTTTTAATAAGAGTAGGAAACGCTGGGTGTAATGAAATTGGAGAGGTACAATTTATATGGTTTGATTACGAAACAAGAGATGCGTATTATGCGTGAGTAGGAGCCTTTTCCCACACTTTCAGCATAATTTTAGGGTTGCGTATTATGGATGAAGGCGTATTATGCATGGGGAGTTATGGTATATATATATATATATATATATATATATATATATATATATAATTACGGTATATATATATATATATATATATATATATATATATATATATATATATATATATATATATATATATATATATATATATGTGTGTGTGTATATATATGTATACCGGTATATATATATATATATATATATATATATATATATATATATATATTTGAATTTTATTTTTATATATTATTTAAGGAAAGTTTTTTACAATGACGGCAAAAAAATAGTTAATTCATTTCTCTGATTCAGTAAATTTTTATTTTTTATAAACTTAGTAATATATAATTTCTCATGTATGTACAAAGGACATGGGTCATTTAATGGCCTACATATTCTAGATTTTCCAATTAATTTCATTTTCCTGTAGGTGTTTTATTGGATTCTTTCTTCTAGAAGTACTTTGTGAGAGATGTTTAGGTTAGAATACGTTTTATTTAACTACAATTTTAAAAGATGTTTAGGTTAGATTTCGTTTTATTTAACTACAATTTTAAAATATTTTCACTCTTAATTTTAATAGACTATATTTCTTTTTAAAATAAGTAAATGTAATAGAATTACTTTCAGCATATTAAATTATTTTTTCATATCAAATATAAGCATGTATATTACGAGGTCGCATTTTTTAATTTTATTTTTAAATATTATTTAAGAAAATTTTTGAAAATGACGGAAAAAAATAGCTATTTCATTTCTCTGATTCAGTAAATTTTTATTTTTTATAAACTTAGTAATATATAGTTTCTCATGTATGCACAAAGGACATGGGTCATTTAATGACCTACATATTCTAGCTTTTCTTATTAACTTCCATTTTACTGTAGGTATTTTATTCGATTCTTTTAGGTGCCAGAAGTACTTTGAGAGAGATGCTTGATTTCTATATTTATTTATCCTAAATGAACTTTGATGTTGGTTGAAGCGTTTTTTGAACTCATGGCTTGTGCAACCTATATAGATTTTTATGTTTTCAGGATTTTCAATAGAAGAGATATTGCATTAGTATACTAATAATTCCGTGCGAGATTTATTTTGTAGAGGACAGTTGTGAGGGTTTCTACAGTTACATCATTTTTATTTATCTTCATCTGTTTTATTTTTTTTTCCAGTGTCTAAAGTTTTTTGGTTCTGGTATAAGTGTTTATTTAAGATATTAGCATTATGTTTCTTAATAATTTTTTCTGAGTTGTCAGTACAGTTGTAACTTAATTTTAGTGTATTTTTATTGAAAATTGTACTTAGTTTACTATTACTAGGAAAATGCTTGACGATTAATGCGAGGAATTTTTGTCCTAATTTGTTCTTTACCATTTGGTTGTATGGGGACGTATACCAAATTATTTTTCTACTTCTGTTTTTTCTATGCTTTCCATTTTCATTTTTTTTGTTTTAAAAAAGAAATATAGTCTATTAAAAATTAAAAGTGAAAATATTTTAAAATTGTAGTTAAATAAAACGTATTCTAACCTAAACATCCCCCAAAAATCTTTAAATATACAAATAGAAAAAATGCCGTAAGAATTTTTTGCCATTAACAATAAATTTTTTAAAGAAACCCCAGATGACATGCATTTAATGGATGTCAGAATTCGTTGAAAAATACATCCCTACCCTACCTAAACATAACCCCTTTTTCGAACGTAACTAATAACTGATACAACAAAAGTTAATAAAAATGAACATGCTACCACCCCTGGTCTGAATGATTGGATTTCTCTGTATCCTTGGAAACAGTGAATTATGAATTTTTTCTGTGTCATTAAAACTCAGTAAATTTAAAATAAGTTACTCCAAAATTCGCTTGAGGATGAAATGGAACTAATGTTTTTAACTTAATTACAAAATTAAATTCGAAGATTTTGGCTTCCATTTTTGTAACATGGTTATTACTGTGTAGCGAAAAAAAACATATTTTAAATCAGTTAATTTATAATATTAATGCTCTGTAAATTTACATTGAGCACTATTTTGTAAAAATGAAAATATCAATAAGAACACCGGATTATATATCTTACTGTTCTTTCTTTTTATATATATATATATATATATATATATATATATATATATATATATATATATATATATATATATATATATATATATGAGAGAGAGAGAGTGGGGGAGAATAAAAAAAGAAAGAGTATGTAGTTAGGTACCGGTGAAAATATTGGGACATCCGCTATTTCCCGGATTTCACATTTCGTAATTCTACTGCGGATAACAAGGTAGTTGTGTGTGTATACCGGCTAACATAAGAGCTTTTCACGGCTCAGTATGAGCAGTGGCAGAGAGATAAGGTAGAAAACAGCGGTGCCATGCGAGTGGGGAGGTTTAATTGCGAAGGTTGAGGCAGCGTTGCAGCCGTCGTAGTCACAGGCCAGCACACAGCCGTGGTAGTATTTGTTGTTGTACTTCATAACTCGTACCCAACCGCAGTGGCTCTGCCGCCCTATCTCTGATTCGGATGTTGTGCCGCCATTGTCCACTACACAGTTGCGAACAACAATGTGGTAGCCGGTCTTGTCTGAAAAAGAAAACAGAAATTCCCATTCGTTATAATAAGATGTAGTTGGTTTTTGTTTAATTTGGCATCCATTGCTAGGTCTGCCGCTATAAAAAAAAAAGTAAAAGCTGGTTCACTGTGTCGTCCGAGCCAATTTTTCTCACTAGAATCTCTTACATATTTATAAATCTACCATTCGTCCTTGTTTTATAATGCTGCCATATCTGGTCTGGTGCTCCTGCTATATATTTAGAGATTCTTGATAAAATCCAAAGAATAATCTGCAATGTTATGGGTCCTGACCTGGCATTTCGGCTGAAGTCCCTTTCCCACCACCTTAACGTATCTTCCCTGACATTTCCGTAAATACTTTGATGGTAATTGTTCTGATGAACTTTCCTCTATGGTACCTTGACTTAATGAATTTATGCGCAGTACTAGATTGGCAGCTAGGTCTCATCATTTTAGAGTTGAAACGGCGAGAATATAACCGTAAGTTCGGTGTTAAGTTTCTTGTATCGCACTTCTCGTTTGTGGAACTCTTTTCCGGCTTACTTCTCAGTAAAATTTGATCTTCAAAAATTTACATGCACTTCTCCCAGCAGTTCCGCCTTCTCTGGGATGCTATGGAACTCCGTCGGCGATTTTCTTTTTTTTTTTTTTTTCATAATTTCCCCTCGCGACTAAAATCGCTTCCCATTCAGCGTGGTTTTCAGATTGGGGAAGAGTCAGGAGTCACGAAGTGTCAATTCGGGAGAGTTGAAAAGCCTGTCGAACGAGTGATGTATTATTCTTGACCAGGAAAGCTTGATTTGAGCGGGGCGAATTTCGCCCACACTCTTCGCGTGCACAAGTTCTTCCTTCAAACCGGAAGGCACAAAACCTGTGCTTATTACCACTTTGTGAACAATTTCCTGGATTGTGACATGACGTGTGTGTGTATATATATATATATATATATATATATATATATATATATATATATATATATATATATATATATATATATATATATTATAAATTAATTGATTTAAAATATGGGTTTTTCGCTACACAGTGATAACCATGTTTCAGAAATGGAAGCTAAAGCCTTCGAATTTAATTTTGTAATTAAGTTAAAAACATTAGTTCCATTTCATCGTCAAGCGAATTTTGGAGTCTCCAAAATTCGCTTGACGAGGAAATGTAACTAATGTCTTTGGTTTAATAACAAAATTAAATTCGAAGGCTTTAGCTTCCATTTCTGAAACATGGTTATTACAGTGTAGCGAAAAACCCATATTTTAAATCAATTAACTTATAATATTAATGCTCTGTAAATTTACATTGAGCACTATTGGGTAAAAATAAAAATATCTATAAGAACACCGGATTTTATATCTTACTGTTCTTTCTTTATATATATATATATATATATATATATATATATATATGATTGGGAAAAACAGTCCACATATGGTTCTTATCGTTTATAAAGTCGAGTAGATAATTTGGTCAATAAAACAAACGAAAGGGTACCGATGAAATCAGTACGCAAAACATTTATTAATGTTAACCACGTGACCCAAATGAAGCCCGGACTTGGAACCTCAATCTGAGTGCTTCATTTTTGTCACCTGGTTAATATTAATAAATGTTTTTCGTAATGATTTCATCGGTACCTTTTCGTTTGACTTTGTTTTATTGACCAACGTATCTATCACTATATATATATATATATATATATATATATATATATATATATATATATATATATATATATATATATAATTAGCAATTCTTTTAAACCCCACGTACTATTTTTCAACATAACCTCATTCTTTATCAATGCACTCATTTCTGTTTTGAATATTAATCCTGTGGATCAAAAATTTTATAATGAAAATATCAAATACGAATTCAGCTAATAATTCCATCTCCGGCTACAGACTTATTGGTCCTCAGGGGTATATGATCAACTTGCACCTTGTATTTCGATCTATGATCGTCAAGAGGGATCACTGAACAGTTGGGTTTTTTTTTTATACATAAACAAACTTGATACGCTCTATGTCACAATTATTGTGGGACATGTGTCGTAAAAACATTGCCACAATTAATGCCGAATATAAAATTGAATAAAAATTAACTGTATTTTTATTTACTTTATTGAAGAATATAGTTGATAAACAAAAGCGGAATTTTATGACACAGCCTAATATTTTATGATTCGCTGCAAGAGGTGGGCAAAATGATTTTTTGACTTCACCAGATTCGCATTGCTATATCATCAAGACAGTCGCCATCTTTTGTCTTTCGAGTGCCAAACAGGACTTTCTACCAAAAAATGTACATATTTCATAAAAATAGGAACTGAAAAAGACATAACATTTAAAGATTGACAGATATATGGAATTTTTATCTTGAATTCGATTTTGTTTGGTCAACGCCTGGCAAACTTCGACAATACACGAATAGATAAAAAGCTAGAAATGTATGTATGGCGGAATACGTACAGTCAGTGGCCACCATCTTGATACACTGGGTGGCAGGAAAGACCCCGATGCGATGTTTATGGCTTGACCAACATTTTTTGTGATAAAAAAGGTTGTTTCGGTTTACAAATGGATCCTCGCAGTCCGGATTGCTGTGGTTGAAAGAAGTGCAGACGAAGCAGCCAACTGAACGAACTATTTAAAGAAAAAATGTAATTGGTAAAACGTAAAAACAATGAAACCGTGGACGTAGGTATTTGAAGTACGGAAGCACTAAGGGAATGGGATCGGTTCAGGATGTTATGTAAATATTTAAGATACGTTTTATAGACACGAGGATGGAATGAAAAAATTCTCGTCTCAATTCTGATAGACGGTTATTGGAATTTTGAGAAATGAGTTAGGCTTCAACACACACACACACACACACACACACACACGCAATGTATACAATATAAATAGGTACCTCCAAAAATTTGATTAAAAAAATGCGCATGCATATTGAAAAAAACAATTCACAAACTTAATAAAAACAAAATTTTATCGACAAAATCTGTATTAAGAGGAAAAAACAATGGATTCTTTGGTTACTAAAATATATTTTATCCTTTTTTAGAACTTTCGAATTATTTATTTTTTATTTTTGCGTCACCAGGTAATCATGAATTACTATATAAGATTAAAACTTTTTGCGGTTAAAAACGCTTTGATTTGGAAATTCTTATAAAAATCAGATAATTGTCGGATTTTCATTAAACTTTCAGTACTTGCAAATGAATTAAATTGCTTTAGAAATGTTTCTTCTTTAGAAAATGTTTTGTAAAAATACTTATTTTACATCTGTTAACACCCACTTATTTCATTTGATAAAATTTCGAGAAATTCTTTTTTTTTTTCTTTTTTTACCGCCTAATCTTTATATTAGTTATAAGGACAAGTCCTCGGAGAATTATAATCTTATGGACAAACAAAATCTGTTCTGAATCGTTAAATAAAAAAAAGAATAAAACTGAGACCTTATTTAATTATAAAAGCTTTTAATTACTTTTATGTATAAGATATACACACTACTGACGCTAGAAAAACAATCCTGATGAATAATGAATTATAATAATTTATAAACTTTTAAATCTTTAAAAATTATGAATTAATTTGTAGTGGTCAATTGATATTGTTACTGAATTAAGACTGAATTTACTAGTCATAAATGGTAGATCTCACTACAAATCAACGACCCCCAATATTTAAAAAATAATTTTAAATTTATTTTCTGTAAACGTTTCGACATTTTTTAAACCCGGATGTGCAAACGCGACATTATCAGAAAATAAGAGTTGTAACTCTCGTAAATTTAACATTTATTGGTAAATTTCTAAGATTTTCTCAACAAGCGTCTTCGTAAGTTAAATTATAAAGCCAAAGTGATTAAAATAATTCAATAAAATATTAAATTGTTAAGAATATTTTCGTAATTTTTAAAGATTACTAGGTCGTTTGCACACACACGCACACACACACAATATATATATATATATATATATATATATATATATATATATATATATATATATATATATATATATATATATATATATATATAGCATTTTTTCATTCAAGCATATTTGATTAAATAATTTATATGTATTATATCTATTTTAGTTTTAAACCTTTTAAGTCCACGAATTAATTTTGGGCTGGGTGTAGAAAATTGATCAAGAAAAGTTTTTAAAATTTTCTTTCAAATAATTTTCATTTTACCCAGTACTTTCAATCTCATTTCAGACCAACTTGAGGGTTTGAATATCTATGAATGTGTTATACGTTAACACTGTAAATTCACTTTTTTTTCACCGCTATGCAAGGGAGATAACTTACGTGACGTTTTTAAACACCTTACTGCGACAAACATTTAATAACTTTGTTGCTATACTTGTAGTTGACTTTATTTATTTGGGGCCGAAATTCTCTTATATAAAAGACTTACATAATTTTAAGTTTTTACTTATAATAAAAAGCAAAAGCTTAAAATTTAAGCACTGATATATTTTCAAATAATATCTGTCTAAACAGTGACTGGATACGTGTGTTTCTTTAAATGTTCTGAGATTCATCTATGATAGTTTAAGTGAAACGTAAGACTTTTCGTCATTGTCGTTGTTGTAAATCAATCACAGAAAATCTAAAGGAATACTCATATCCACATGTAAACTATATATATATATATATATATATATATATATATATATATATATATATATATATATATATATATATATATGTTGTGTGTGTAAGAAGTGCAATGTGTGCATATATATATATACATACATCGTGTGTGTAATGTGTGTGCACATATACATATATATATATATATATATATATATATATAGTGTGTGTAATGTGTATATATATATAGTGTGTGTGTGTAATGAGTATATATATATATATTGTGTGTGTGTAATATATATATTGAACGTGTATATATTTATATATTGTGTGTAATATATGTATATATATGCGTATATATATATTGTGTGCGTAATGTATATATATGTGCGTATATATTGTGTGTGTAATGTATATATATAGATATGTATATATTTTATGTGTGTAATGTATATATATGTGTATATATATTGTGTGTACAATGTATATATATGTGTATATATAGTGTGTGTGTAATGTATATATATGTATATATATATTGTGTGTGTAATGTGTATATATGTATATATATATATTGTGTGTGTAATGTATATATATATGTAAATATATATGTGTGCATATATATATATATATATATATATATATATATTGGGTCTGTGTAAAGTATATATGTATATATATTGTGTGTAAAGTATATATAGATATTGTGCGTAATGTATATATGTATATATATATAGTGTGTGTAATGTGTATATATTGTGTGTGTAATGTATATATATATATATATAGTGTGTGTGTATAATGTTTTATATATATATATGTATATATATATATATTTAGTCAGTATATTGTATATATATGTATATATTGGATGTGGGTAATATATATATATATATATATATATATATATATATATATAATGTGTGTGTTATATATATAGTGTTATATATATAGTGTGTGTGTAATATATATATATATAGTGTGTGTGTAATGTGTGTATATATATATAGTGTGTGTAATGTGTGTATATATATATATATAGTGTGTGTGTGCAATGTATATATATATATGTATATATATAGTGTGTGCAATGTATATATATATATATGTGTGTATATATATAGTGTGTGTAATATATATATATATATGTGTATATATATAGTGTGTGTGTAATGTGTATATATGTATATGTGTGTATATATATACTGTGTGTATAATGTATATATATATATATTTGTATTATATATAGTGTGTGGTTAATGTATATATATAGATATATATGTAGTGTGTGTAATGTATATATATATATGTGTCTATATATATAGTATGTGTGTAATGTATATATATATATATATGTATATATATAGAGTTTGTGTAATGTATATATATGTGTATATATATATAGTGTGTGTGTAATGTATATATATATATATGTATATATATAGTGTGTATGTAATGTATATATATATATATATGTGTGTGTGTGTGTGTGTGTGTATATATATATAGTGTGTGTGTAATGTATATATATATATATATATGTATATATAGTGTGTGTGTAATAATGTATGTAGATATATATATATAGTATGTGTAATATATATATATATATATATATATATATATTGTGTGTGTGTTTTATATATATTTATGTATATAGTATGTGTTATATATATACAAAAGTATATGTATATATTGTGTGTGTAATATATACAAATATATATATATTGTGTCTGTAATATATATATATATATATATATATATATATATATATATATATATATATATATATATATATATATTGTGTGTGTGTGTGTAATATATATTCATAGTGTGTATGATATATATTAGAGTTGGGCGGTTTGGCAATTTATGTTTCGCTATCGTTTTTTTTTTCTTCTTGAAACCGCTGTCCTTGGATTTGAAGTACGGAAGCACTAAGGGAATGGGATCGGTTCAGGATGTTATGTAAATATTTGAGATACGTTTTATAGACACGAGGATGGAATGAAAAAAATCTCGTCTCAATTCTGATAGTCGATTATTGTAATTTTGAGAAATTAATTAAGCTTCAACTCACACACACACACACACACACACACACACACACACACACACACACACACAACCACACACACGAATATATGCCTGTAATGCGTACAATATAAATAGGTACCTCCAAAAATTTGACTAAAAAATGCGCATGCATATTTTAAAAAAATATGGTGTGTGTAATATGTATATAGTGCGTGTTATATATATATATATATATATATATATATATATATATATATATATATATATATATATAATTTCCAGTCGATATCTGATTTTGTTTGAGATTGATAAATTTGCCACTTAGTCCGTTCAACTTGCAATTTCTCGTGTATTTCTTGTCCAATCTTAAAAATATTCATGTGGCTGGAAAGAAAATAATATTTCTAAATATTAATTTGTATGTGCTTTTATTCATTGAATTATTTTTTTACAGCGAGTATTTTGCTTTGAACAGCCGAAAATGCGAAATATGATGCCGCCCACTAGACTAAATTTTACACTTTACTTTGATTTGCAAAATCAAAGTGACCAATCTTTATCAATATTCTTGAAATTGTACACTCAATTAGATGACATCTTAAACTACAACCAGGAAGATGTTCATTTCTCTGATCCGTGGAAGCAAATTCCTTCAAAAATTATTAAGTTAGCAAAAAAACACGTTTGGACAACACATTTGAGAGAGAAAATGATATAGCTCTCCAGAAATTAGTTTATGGCTTTTAAAAAGGCAAAAAATGAAACCCCTTGTGTTTTTAAAAATACGGCACTTCTTTTCTGGTACGCCAGTCAACTGTTTTTGGGGTTTTGTAAATAAATTTCTTCTAAACAAGGAAAATCAATGAGTTAGTTTTTCACATAAATAAATTTATGTTTATCTGGCGAATACACAAAAATAGTTAAAAGCGTTTAATTTCATTTTTAGAATGTGTAGATTTTCAAATCTGCGAGTATCACCTGTTCGATTAAAACTTACTTTATTTTCTTAATATTTAATTTTAGGTGTATTCGCTAGATAGAAATATCATTTTATATAGAAAACAAACAATTTTATTTTTAATTTTACACTAGAGACCCTCATACCTGGAAATATACAAATTTTAAAAGTGAAATTAGGAACTATTTTAATTTTTAATTCTTAATATCTAATTTAGGTGCATTCCCTAGATAAAAATCAAATCTATTTATAACAAAAAAATCTTCATTCATTTTTCTTGTTTAGTTTACAACTTTTTCGTGAGTGGTGTAGTCGGCTTACTAAGAAACCCTTACAAAAAATCCAACTTTATAAAATGTAACATTAAGACGAAACTGGCAACAATTTTTTTATTTTTACTCGCTATTTTGTTGTTAACTTAATCTTACCAAAAGAGTTCTTTTTTTTAAACTGAAACAAATAGATTTCAGACATCATGTCGTATTTCCTTTTCTTTTTTCTTTTTTTTTTGTAAACAAATAGATTTCACATTTATTTCTTAAAACTAGTCAAATGTTTTTAACATTTTTGTTCAATCTTTTTCTCTTACAATGGTATAAATGTTGATAAAATTTAATTTTATTAACATCTGAAATACTTTTTCAATGGTGTTTCTTTCGTTGTAAACACTCATTAGTGATATAAAAATGAAACCAAAATCGTTCGGTTTCGTAAAAAATTCGATGCGGTTTCACGGTGTGAAGATGAATCCGAAAATTCGGTTTTCGGATAAACCGCCTATCTCTAATATATACAGAGTGTCCATAAAGTTTGTGTGCACTTTAAAAAATTTCTAACTTTATTTGTATTTGCGATAGAAATAATTTGTAAAAAGGATTAGAAAGAAGTAAATCTATATGTTTTAAGGTTTTATTGAAATTTTATTTAAGTTTCCACATGCCCTCTAGCATTAGCAATACAAAGTATAATACGATTTTGCAATTCACGGAAAACATTTGCCAACTGATATGCCTGAAATCACATTAGTTATTTTAGCTATTCTTGAAACTAGGTACATTAAACTTTATAACATTTTTTACAGATTATTTCTATCGCAAATACAAATAAAGTTATAAATTTTTTAAAGTGCACACAAACTTTATGGACACCCTGTATATATATATATATATATATATATATATATATATATATATATATATATATATATATATAGTGTGTGTGTGTGTGTGTGTAATATATAGTGTATGTGTGTAATATATACATATTGTGTGTGTGTACTACTAATATATAAAAGTGTGTGTACTATGTATATATACTCCTGGTCAAAATCTTAAGTACAGATACAATAGGGTTAAAAATTATAAAATACTGTTACTCTAATTGAAATATATTTGCGAAACATTTACGATAAATTAGAAAATGTAGTTTATCAACAAAAAAGTGAAAATTTTAAGCTTTCAATTGATTAATTTAAACATTGAAAAGATTTTATTTTTTTTGGTTGATCATAAAGATAAGACCATGTAAATAAAAACAGAATATACAGAACAAATAAGTCACAACGACAATTTAATATTCAGGATATCCTTCATTTTTGCGAATTCCTCCCAAAATTCGTTTTGGCATATTCATTATTAACTTCTGCATAAAGGTGCTTGGGATGCTCGCCCAGGATGCATAAACTGCAGCAGGAAGAGCATCCACAGTTCAAATTGCGATCCATGTTTATAAACATCCCTTTGCCATCCATCCCTAAACATTCTCGGTTGGTTTTGATCTGAAGAGCGCGTTGCATAGCTAAAAAGCTGAATATTGTTTTCCATTAAAAAAAAAAAGAAACTCCTTCGGCCTTCGAGCGTTGTAGATTGCAGCATTTTCCTGCAGGAAAATCCATTTTCTCCACATAGACGAGGGCCTTCAGTAATTAGCGATGACTTTCTTAACATAACAATATAACTAGCAGCTGTTTGACGACCTTTTACCTCATGTAACTCAAGAGTTCCATTGTACGAAAATGAACTCCAGACCATAACTGATCCATCTCCACTGCATCGCGTTGAGAACATTTCTTTTGGGACATCTTTTGCATGACAGTAAGGCTGAACACCGTCTAGGCTATCAAGATTGAATTTTTTCTCATCTGCGAATAACACTTTCTCCCATTTATCCACATCCCAAGTTTGATAATCGGAAGCAAATTGTAAACGGGAGATTTTATGGCGAGGAAGAAGGCGAAGCCTCTGCAGCCGTTTCACTTTCTTAAACCCTGTTTCATTTGAATGCACTCGAATCGTTCGAGAGCTGCATTCAGCATCTGTATTCGCTTTTATCTGATTTGATGTTAGGCTTGAATCTCTCTTAACTTCTCCCCTAATGTGTCGGTCTAGAGATGGTGAGATTTGATTGGGGGCGACGGCTTGATTTTTAAAAGCATACGCACCGGATTTTTAATGAAGTTAGCAATGACAGTTCTGTTACGGCCAATTTCATTTACAATGACTCGTTGACAACGTCTTTGAAGTCCAACAATCTTGCCCTGTTCGGACTTTGTTAAAATTTTACCCTTAGCCATTTTAAAATCTGAAATTTAATGCTGGATATGAGCTAAGTAGATTTCTATACGTCTGAAGCTATAAGCACACTGAGTAGTTCTAAAATTTTTCTCCAGTTATTTTTTTCAGACATTGTCTTATCTTTATGACCAACCCAAAAATACTTTTTCAATGTTTGTTTAAATTAATCAATTAAAAGCTTAAAATTTCCGCTTGATTGTTGCTAAACTACATTTTCTAATTAAATGTACAGGAGTGTATATGTATATATATATATATATATATATATATATATATATATATATATATATATATATATATATATATATATATCATCTCATCTCACCTCCAGGTAAGCTGAGTACAATTCCAACGTTCGTACATTTAATTTAAAATATTTTTTTAATTTAAAATAATTCCCGACCATGACCCATTTCTAAGAAACTTAATGTTTTCTTCTTCGCTTAGTTTGAATTGAACGTAGGTCATATTCGATCGGTTGATCAAGTTAAAGCCCACAATAACCATTTTTTTCTTTTTTCGAAAAAAGAGGATGTATTTTACTTTTGAAACCAAATTAATTGTTCACTCGCCAGTAACAATTGCTTGAGGAGACGCAGTGGTATGTGTTTGAAACACGACTGCAATTGTGTAGCGATTTTTACATGATTTAATATCTTTGTTTGTGTATAAACATATATATATATATATATATATATATTGACATCCACAGACAGATTGTTTCGCTGTATCACAGCTCTTCAGTGTGGTTAGACGTCTTGTTGCCTCTAGCTAGGGTCAAAACCCGGGTGAATTTGCGTCAGTTGGAGATTCTACCACGGCGGAAACGAAGGTGAATTTTAGCGTATTTATTTTATTAGATAAACACACAGTGACTGAGAGGACTCGATTCGCTTTACCGAAGATATATATATATATATATATATATATATATATATATATATATATATATATATATATATATAGTGTGTACTAAATATTTATTTTAAAATACAATACATTTATAACTTGTGCACGTTAGGACTTTTTCAAAACCCCGCTGAAATTGTTTTTATTCAAATGCTTACGTACGACGTATTTCTGTTGGCGAGAACACGCTTGTCTTTTTGTACCATACATTTGCATAGGACTGAAAGGACAGATGGCATCCACTTGCTCTCCAACTTGTCAAGTGCTGACAGCATACAACACGCACACAACAGCAATCGATATTTAGATCAGGCGTGAACAACAACGGACAATGAATCCATATCATCTTTCGCTCTACCATATTCATTCTTCTTCCTCAAACATCGATTTCCTCTGCCTCTTTCTTGTCTGCGGCATCGACTGTTCTTCAGAATTTGCTTTGTACGCTTCAATTTTCTTTATTCCGCGTGTGCAGTGAGTGTAACGTTTAGTGACTCTGAAAGAGACGTGTTCGATTTTCGGCTCAGTTGGTTAAGTTCATTTTTTTCCACGTATAGCCTTAGTAAATGTACGAGTCTATCTGTTGTCCCAGTCTCCAGATATGGGTAAAATAGTCGGGCTGACTGGGGTCTTTGGCCCTAAGGTGACAACCAGTCTAGGAGAAGGAAAACTCTGAATCCAAAAAACCATCTTGAAGAGGGATGAACTCCGTCAGGCTATCTAGCTCGAAGCTCGCTATTGCTGCATTACACGTACTGCTTTATGAGTCTAATCTGTTACGAGACTCGTGACTATTAATTTTTCTTCTCTTTAGTTCGGACACCACAAACTCAGAAAGAGGCTGTGCTCAAGTCTCCTGTTAACGTTATGAGAAACGAGATTTTAAAAATATCGTCTGTTCTTACGAAAAAGATTTTTTTTATTGACACTTGATAAATGAAGCTGCAGGGCTGGATTTACCTATAGGTTTAGCAGGCTGAACCCAAGGTCTCAAAATCAATGTGTATAATATTTTTGACGCTGTCATAGGCCTTTCTTACATATGCTCTAAACAACCCTTCGGTAATTTTAAACACCCATTATCATCCTCGGCTTTACTCAAATTATTTAATTTAACACATTTTCCATCTACTTAAGGATTTGAAGGGGACTTACAAGTGGAATAGCCTAGGGCTTCTCTAAATCTAAATCTGGACCTGGTAAGCAGAAATTAATTCTTTATATTATGGCTGATGATTTTAAAACCATTTGAAATGGGTTTAGCAATAACACAGAACGCCACTCATAGCAATTATCAACAAAAGTTAGTTTTTTTAAAAGAATACTTGGCGCTTTTTCCAGTTTCATTTATTCTTGCATTAACGAACACATACATTTAGTCCAGCGACATTGTTACACTTTGGTGCATTTGTTTAGATAGACAAAGAACAAAAATCAAAATGTACAAAGCAATATCTGAAGACCATCAAAAGCGGCATACGGAGGAAAAATTTAGTGGGCGAAATATCGTTCCCAAATAAATATAAAAGACAATAGTTCGAAAATGATATGGAATATTGAAAACGGTTGACATCTTCTAAATTTAGAAAACAAATTAGACAACGTACAATATATATATATAAAGACCAGGAAAGGATAGGTTCATATATCAGGATAGTCAGTCAATTGAAAAGGAAACATTTTATACGGATGCAGACGAAAATTGAGATATAAAAAGGGAGATAACTTATGCCATATAAATACAAGTAAAAAATCACAACTCTAGTTTGGTTTTGGCGTGCATTTCAGTTGAGTTAATGAATTATTTTTCTATGCTTACGCATTGGGGGGGGGCAAATTTTCAGTTTCTTTATGCCATATCCCTTCAGAACGAAGACGATCATGGCTCTCAACAGATTCTTTTTCTTTATTTATGAATTACTGTGACATCTTTAGAAAGATGGTGAAGTGGTTTCCAGTTGCCTTCTTCGCGTTTTTAAATTCAATCTTATTCTTCTAGGCCGTTTGTTACCCAAAGAGGTGAGTCTGTGTCGCGCGCACGGGCTGGAGAGTAGAGTCTGTTACTATTGTTAAGACTTTCACTTAAGTATTTAAATATTTTCTTAATGAGATTAATATAAATGAACTTAGTGGTGATCAGTTTACCACTTAATAACAACAGAAAAGTGAACCCTCAATTTGTGCCCAATAAAATTCAAATATTTTTTTTTCAAATGTCATGTCACTTCAGGATGTAGGCGATCATGAATCGCCACAGTTTCCTTTTATTATTATTTTTAAATGAATTACTATGACGTCTTGGGAACGTTAGGGAATGGGTTTCCTATTGGCTTCTCCGTAGTTTTGAAATCATAGGCGATCTTTTCCGAGACTAGATATCACTAAAGGATAGACACCAGTCTATTCAGCTATTTAATCCATAGAAGGGGGAGAGCAATGAATGGATTCCTGCTTTTCCCAGTGGCATTTGTGAAAAAGTGAATGCAACTGATGAGGCGGAAATTTGAACTTTGCTTGCAATTTCGCTTTCCACGTCGATAACAGTTAAGCTATGTAATCTCAACTGCTAAGATCCGAGGAGAATTATTTACACCTACTTACATGCGAGCTATTGTCCTCATTTTTGTAGTTGTTATAGAAATATTCTTGTTATGCCCTCCGACTCTCATCAGGAGTATATCCCTAGTGGATTAACGAGTTGGATAGTAATTGTGAGTTCAATCCCTGGGCTGCGCAGTGTGTACTTGGACTCAATAAAAAAAAAAACAGGGTAAGCAATAACTGAGCAGTACTAAAAATAAGACCTAGAGCATATTTCGCTAGACATTGGCTCTAAAACGAGAACAGTCTACCTCCGTAGATTAAATAAAGGGTTCAGTATAGAATTCCCTGTGGGTTACCTGGATCGACAAATACCTGATGATGACCATAATGCTCAAGGGCTGAAATGTCGTCATAGCAACAGCAAAGATGATGATACTAGACCGCATATGAATAGTGTAAATAGCTCCTCAGCCCAGAAATTCACAGAAACAGGAGAATTATTACCTTTTTTTTCTTTGCTCGAATAGACGGGTCTCTTCGCCTGGCTTTCAGCCAAGGTTAGTGTTATGGTCCAGTTGAGGACCAAGGAAGAACAACACGAAGACAAGAGTAGAAATAGCGAAGATATATTACACGGAATAATAATACAAGATGTGGAAGGTGTTAGTATGACTGTCAGTCTGGTTTGGAGTGAACTACTATCGGCTCGGCTCGATTCGTCCCTCTCTCTTAAGAGGCGTAGTATACATAGTGTTAGGAAGAGTTCATTCTGTAGTCATAGGTAAGGACCCATAACAGTTAGAGAGCCCAGTTCTTGCTGCTGTTTAATTCGGAACTGTGAGAGGAAGAACTAGATTCGTAGATTTACCCAAAGGCATTTTTTGCGAAAAAGGCTGAACTTGAACTCGACTTGCTGGTTTCCCTTTCGGCGACAATAACCGTCACACTACCGTTAGATTTCAAACCATTAATATCTTGTACGGAATCAAGTGAAAGCAAGTCTCATCACTATTCCAGTATAGTATAGTAATACTGTTACTGCCTTCGATGGAAATGGTGGTTCCTCGTCGGCTCAAATAAATTCTCACCATAAGCCCAATGACTGGGTGTGGTCGTAGAGTCACTACGCAAAAAAAAGCATCTGACCAGTTTCCTCTACATGTCTCGATAGATATTCATTCATGCGTATCGTGTATTGGGTAAAGTAGACCTGGCGGGGACCATCCATCTCCTGGTCAAACAACAGCCGATGTCTTCTCGGACACGTGGCCAATGATTTCATTAGACGAACCCTCCTCCTTGCAGTGGGCAGTTGACTTGGGTTAGGATTCTCTTCGCCCGGTGGCGGGCTGTTGACTTGGATTAGGAAGATCTTCGCCTGGCAGCGAGTCGTTAACTTGAGTTAGGGACTTCTTCGACTGGCGGTGCCGTATCACCACAGCTCTGTATATACTGCCAGTAGTTCAGTTGCATGTGCAGATTTAACTAGTATCCAGTCAAAAGTCGCTTTAGTTACTGTTTCACTGATGGGAACCACTGAACATAGTTTCTTGTATATTTCAGTGCTAGTTTTTTGTTTTGTTGTCGCTCGACATCGGAGTAAACGTTTAGTAGTCAAACAAAGTTACTATCATTGTTAGGTTGAGTTAAAAAAATCCGCTTTTGTTAATTTTATTCTTAAAAAGAACATTTACATTTCATTCAGTTACATAGTCGCCATTATTGTCAATGATTTGTTGTCTTTTATCGGGCAAGTCTTAGATACCTCTTGAGTAAATTTGCGGAGGGTTTGGGTTTGCTATGAAAACGTTTTCTCGCTCTTGAACCGGGTTTTTATCCGAGAAAGTTTCCACCGTTTTGCAGCAATCGAAAAAAGTTAATAATCGATTGCTTCAGGGTCGGGTAAATATGATGGGTGGTGTTAGAAGTTACTGATCGAGTTCTAACTGTCTTTGGCATAACGATAAACTACGTCCAACAGCAAGGCCTCTGATCAGGAGGTTTTGAGGAACGTGGAACCACCTCTTAATTGCTGGTGTGGTAGCACCTATTAGGGTCCCAGCTATGGGCAAATAGGTAACCCCAAACTGGGATCAAAACACTATGAAAGCGTAAAAACAGGTTTTAATACCAGAAATACCTTGTAAAAAAATTATTACCAGCAATACATTTTTGAGAAAAAAATATTACCAGTAATATATAATAAAAATGTCGCCATTAAAAAACCGATTGAGGTTGATATGCCGTAAACCAAACCAAACCAAACCAAACCAAACCAAACTAAACCAAACCGAGTTCCAAGATCTTTTTTCTGAGTTTTCCTTGATATATGCGTCCTTGCTTTTTTTTATGAGAAAGGATAACATTTTTCTTCTTGAAAAGCGCAACGCCCATTTCGACCAAGCATTTTGTTATATAGGAACAAGGATTGAACATAGATCGCCATTATTGAATTAAGTAGACCACGTGACCAAAGAGGAAACGCATACATAGTAAGTCGCGTGATGTCTAAATGTTCGCTATTTCTATTCTTTCCTCTACTACTATATGGACCGCTATTCTCTACTCTATTCCCTATACTATTTCTCTATTCAGATCACAATACAGTGGTTACTTTTCGAGCGAGTATTATCGAGCAAGTACTATTAGTGCGAGTGTTATTCGAAGGCGTCTGGCACCAGTATTGTTCAACGGCGTTACTATAGTTGTAACTGCAATTATAAAGTCTCTACTATAACGAGCATTACGAAAGTGATAACGAGTATCCATTGACATCACAAAGCTTTTGTGCACGTCGCATCTGCTGGTCGTATAGCTGTACCTTTTTGAGTAATATTCCGGTCACACACACACACACACACACACACACACACACACACACACACACACACACACACACACACACAAGCTTTCTTCCCTGGTGCTCACCTTTTGGGGATGATTGTGGAGATTTATCATTATCGATTCACTGTCTTTTGCGTTGAACTTTGACCTATGTTAGTATATTCCAAATTTCGTCTTAACTGCTATGACTGTATAGTAGTTAGGATGACACGGTCGACATTACAATTGGTTACCCAAAAAGATGGAAATAATTTATGATTTAAACTAGTCGGAATATCTGGTCGCTTTTGCATGACATCAAATGAAAGCAAATTATTATCAATGTTTTCAGTGTCGTCTGCTTTAGTTGATCTCACGTTCATCCATATTTGCCAGAATATTTTAGACCAGCAATGGCAAAAATAGATTGTCTGACGAAATAGTTTGTCAAAAATCTTATTTGTTTTTAACTAAAGAACAAAATAATATATAAACATTTTAAACAAGCAATTGCTTGTCAGGTTGTTTCTTTATATATATAAAAGCAAGCAACTGATTAAAAAAAAACTTTGAAATTTAAACATTTTAATAACTAAAAATAAAAATAAAAAACGCCAATATAATTCGGGTAAGTATAGTTTCAAATTTGATATGGGTAAATATCTAACTGTTTAGCAGCATATCAACTCGGGAGTCATTTAATTCCGAAATTTAATTTTTTCTTGGGAGTATTAGTAATTTCTTTTACAAAATTGTATTGGTGGTAATTTTTTTTTCAAAGATGATAGTTATTTTACTATGAAAAGATATTGCTGGCATTTTTACTATAAAAAATATTTTTATACTTTCATATTGTCTTGACCCCAGTTTAGGAGTTAACTAGTTGGACCCTAACAGGTACTATCGCCCCGGTTCAGGGTGGACCTGGGAACACCAGCAATTAAGAGGTGGTTCCACGCTCCTCAAAACCTCCCGATCAGAGGCCTTGCTGCCGGATGTAGTTTATCGTCATACCAAGGACGATAAACATCTTATTTCTGATAACTCCGTAAAAGTCAGTGATCGTTTTTACGCTGTATCGATATAACGAACACGACCCCCTTTTAAAATGATAGAACTAGTCAATATTTTTTTTTCGATTCTGACAAGTGTAGCGGCCTAAGGAAGAGATAAAGATTGCTACTACATACAAATTATTTTTTTCTTGCAAATCCCTAATTTTTACGTGTGAACAAGTTTAAGTAACTTTAGTAATGCTGTCGCCACCTTTGATAGGAGTGGTTGTTCCTCCTCCACCTCCCGTCTCCTTAAATAAGTACCTTTCTCAGTACCCTTCTTCCCTAGTGCGCCATCTACTATATTGCCAAAATCTTCTCAGTGTTCTTTTTATGTGCTAAGGCCTTTCAGTATCACGATTTTCCAGACCCCCCTCTCCTTTGTGTCCCTAAGAAATATTTCCCCTTTACTACCCCCCCCCTCCAAAGTACTTCATTTGCCATTCTTTTACACAAGCTGGTAAGGTAAAGTAATCGCCGTTTCTCTCTGGTTTTCAATATGTCATGTGAGTGTTAAATTCGCCAAGCCCACCTTCCTCATATCTCTGAGAATTCTCCACGGTCTCTTTCTGAATCTAACCGCAAGGCTTACGGCCACATTATGTTGAAACACCGCTCCCCGTACGATCACCAAAGTTAAGCAAAGCCGAACGTTGTCACTACCTAGATAGGTAACCGCTTGGGAATACCAGGTGCTGTAAGCTTGGATGTGCAGGTGGTGTAATGGATAAAGGTTCGGAAATGTTAATCGGAGAGCCGAGTTCCAATTTCAGTTGAGTGCGTTATATTCACTTACGCGCAAATACCTTTGTGGAAAGATATGAATCCACCTCTTTTCTCCCCAGCTATGGGTTAATTAGTAAGACTAGATGAACTTTAATATATAAAGTCTCTCTCTCCCCTCTCTCCCTCCTCCTCTCCCTCTCTCTCCCCATCTCCACCCCCCTCTCTCTCCCTCTCTCTCACTAGATCGTTAATTGAGCCAAAGTGTCTGTAATAACTTCTGTTTATTTGAGCCAAGAGGAAAGTATAAAAATTACATTCTTTTGTCATTGCTACTTACTATTTAGGACTTACGACTGAATCACGTTGAAAAACGGTTCTCGTACGAAGTTAAGCCACGTTGGGCCTGGTCAGTACTTAAATGGGTGACCGCTTGGGAATACCATGTACTATAAGCATGGATGTGCGGGTGCTGTAATAGATAATGGTTCGGAATTGCTAATCGGAGAGCGGAGTTCCAATTCCCGTTGGGCTCATTATATTCACTTACACGCAAATACTCTTGGGAAATGTATGAATCCACCTCTTCTACCCCAAGATATGGGTTAATTAGTAAGACTTGTATCACTAAACCATTACCTCCTCCCCACAAGAAAGGAATTCTTAAACTCTAAAAATATTTTCTGGCTTTAAATAACCTGCAAAGTATTCAAAACCGTAAAGAAAAAAAAACGAATCTTTTCTTGTAAGGAATCATGAATTTATCCGGGAGACATGAATTTTACTTTCCCTTTTCGAACAGCAATTCTTTTGCAGAGATTCTGCTCTATTGAGGCGCCAGCACCTTGTTTTAGTCATTCTACTGGACAATGGCCTAGTGGATAAAAGCATTGGTTTGTGAATTTGGTATCTTGGAGGTTGTAAGTTCAATCCCTAGGTCGGGCAGTATGTACTAGCACTCAGTCTAAAAATAAGAACGGGACGATATCCATAGACATAAGCAGGAGAACGAGAACAATTTAAGCAAGTTACCCAAATCTGAAGAAGGTCGGAGGGCACAACGGCCGAAACGTTGTGATAACAACAACAAAGACGGGGACAATAGTCCGAATATAAATAGTGTAAATAATTCTTACCAGTTTTACGTTGATGGAGTTCGACAATTTAGTAATTCATCTAAGTCGCTCACGTCTTATATTCCCAGACTGGTTCTGGCAAAACCTGAAACCAGATGGCTTCTTATGTCACCCCCCGGTCAGCTTCGGAGGCTCGGGAGTTTGGTAAAAGATAAAACATTTCTGGAAAATATTATTTTGAAAAAAAAAAACCTTGCCGAATTCAATTTTTTAAATTTGACCAGAGTTCACCTTCTCAAAGCTGTACTTTCACACCATATTTGATACCTTTAAAACCGCATCTTTTAATTGAAACTTACTTTTTTTTTCTTTCCATTTCTCACTTTCATGAATTTTCTCATTAATGAACATATCTTCATTCACGGCTCCAAGTGATATTAGTGTCAGCCGATATCTTGTTAAATGGAAAACATCTGACCTGTTACAAAAATTGTTCAGTAATTTATTTTCCTGATGATAATCAGCTAAGTGAAGTGGACTTCACAAGTACCATTGCAAGCGGCCCTGATAGAGAATATCACGGAATAAAGATAAGTTATTTTTTTTTAGCCCAAGATGACAAAACAAAGAACAATGTACTCTATAAGACGGTGGTTACTACCTGCAAGAAACACACAGACCGAGGGACCGACAAAGAGTGACGTGTAAAAGTTTCGCAGCGACGCGAAAGGGAAGACGCCCGTTAGACTGTTCACCTCCCTCTCTCCTACGCTTCATCTGTGACTCACTTGTCGATAGCAGTAGGTTACAACCAGAAAAAAAAGTTGCTTACTGCAAGTCTCATGGTTTTAATTCTTGGGTGAAGATATGGCCGAAGGGTTATTTTTAAACCACAAGCGTTTAACTTGCACCCCGAGAACGAACCTGGTGTCTGGTGAATCTGCAACAGGGCATGCCATCCATTTACCGAGTTCGTATCTCTCTTAAACTGCTCTCTCAATGATCTTTAAGAATATTTTTTTTTATTTTTCATCAGCATGAGCGGTGCTGACCTCTAGGAGAACAACTTATTCGACTTCTCCGGCTCACGTTTTACACTGACATGAGGTGGATCGATTATATTGAATCGACTGTGAAGTCTGCTGCTAAGAAAGTTGCTTCACTTTGTCATTGTAGACAATTTTTTCGTTAGAATCTATCTTACACATTTATAAGTCCAGCATTCGTCCATGCCTCGAATAATGTCAAAAATATATGGTTTGGTGCTTCTGCTATATATATCTAGAGATTGTCAAAATCCAAAAAATATTATTGATCCTGGATTGGCATCTTCGCTTCAGTCGCTTTCCCGCTGACGTAACGTAGCTTCCGTGTGCCTTTTTTTAAATTAATATTTTACTGTAACTGCTATGGCGAATTTTTCTCCTTTATACATCGACTTCACGAATTTAAGCGCAGTACCAGATTTTTTACAGTTGAAATTGCTAGTTAGAACCGTAAGTTCTATTGTAACGGTTACTTCTCGCTTGAGTGTGAACCGGACGATAGGCAGACTTATCTACTGTCGTAAAATTGTTAAAAATACAAGGAATATTAAAAATTGGTAAAGGATCCTGGAAAGTTTAGTGACAATGCATGGCAGGAAATTGTAAATGAAAATTTTTGTTGATAAAGACTAAAAACTTTTTTTGGGGCATTATGAATAACTGGAATGTGTTAGTTCTTTATATAGAAATTGAATGTATTGAACACAATATTTACAGTCTGATAAAAGTCTGACATGAAATTTAATGAGTATCTTGAATCAATTGCTAGATCTGCTGCTAGAAAAGATGGTTCACTGTGTCATGCTAGACAAATTTTCTCGCCAGAATCTATCTTACGTATTTATAAGTCGACCATTCATGCTTGCTTTGAATATTGCCGCCTCATTTGGTCTGGTGTTTCTGCTATATATTTAGAGATTCTTGAGAAAATCCAAATAATCCGCAATGTTATAGGTCCTGACATGGCATCTCGGCTTCAGTCACTTACGCACCACCGTAACGAGCTTTACCTGCACTTTTTCTATAAATACTTTTATGGTAATTGTTCTGGTGAAATATCCTCTATGGTACGTAGACGTTTTGAATCTAACTAAGCACAATACTAGATTGGCAGCAAGGCCTCATCATATAACAATTGAAATGATTACGTGTAACCGTAAGTTCTATGCTAATAGTTTCTTCTATCACACTTCTCGCTTGTGGAACTCTCTCCGGCTTCTTACTTTCCTGTCAACTACAATATTCAAAGATTTAAATGCAATATCAGTCGTAGTCTTCTGCCTTTTTAATTCCTGTCCTTTCCTTGTCCGCTCCATTTCTTTCACTCTCTGTTTATCCCTTGCGTGTTCGTGACTCTTATCGACTTGCTTGGGGTGAAATGATCAAGAACAATAGTGAATATCGCTATTCCAACAGAGAATTGAGTAAAATTGAAACGCTGAAAAAAGAAATAGCTGTACTTTACGAGAGAACTGGAGAAATTGATGAAATAGGGAGAAATCAGTTACACTTATTTTTAGCCCGTTCACTACCGTGGAAAGTGCTGGTGTACTGAGACTTGCTGTCACTTGACTTCAATGAAAATTGACGGATACTATTTTGAAAACCTAGCGAGTATAACATAGCTATATACAGAGTGGCAATAAAGTCAGTATAGAATTACTTATAATAAAAAAACAAACAAAGTATTGAAGCAGATGGCTTGCAGTTCGAACAGCATCGATAATTAATTTATTATTGTTTACCATAGCATTTTCTTGTTATTAACCAGAACAATTTTAATAATCAATTTCTGGATTGTTGGTAAATTGCTTTATCTTAATTGTTATTGTAAGTAACTGTATAGTTATCGCCACTATATATATATACATATATATAAAGTGAACATTGAAGTCACCACTTAGTGGTGACAGGCTGTTTCATGCTAGACGCAATCGTCAGGCCACGAGTGTTGTTTTTTTTCTCGGCTTTTTTATTAGTCGAGAAAAAAAAAACACTCGTGGCCTGACGATTGCGTCTAGCATGAAACAGCTTGTCGCCTCTAAGTGTTGACTTCAATGTTCACTTTTATATTTACACACGATCTATCTCTGATATTGAGCACTTTATCCCATAAATAATAGCACACCTTAAGAGCATATATATATATATATATATATATATATATATATATATATAAGAACAATTTTAGTGGGGGAAAGTATGACAGTGGAAAGTGACGCATTTCATCTTTTACGTCTTCATCGGAATAAGTTTCTTTTTGCGTTGATGCAGTTGCGCATGCGCATAAACTAAAGATGCCGGGAATTTTAAATTTAAAGATTTAAAAAAATATATATTTTGGGTATATAATCTACCCAGTTTAATTTCCATTCTTTTTGTTTGTGTTTCCATCATCTGTGATATTAAATGTACCTCACTGGGACAATAGAAGTTCTGCCAAGAATGGTGAGACGTTGTAAGAACCTAGACGCTTAATTGACTGTGGCTGATCTAGCGATGAAACCACTTTCTAGATTTTTGCGTGAATTTTTTTTTCTCTTTTAATTAGAGTAGCATTTCTTTTATGTCAAAATTGTGGTCAGTCTCATTCCAGTGGGCAACTAATGCATTCTATTTGTTTTTTTTTTTTAAATGTCACTTTTCAGTTCAAATAATATTTTATTTAAACATCTTGAGGTTTCTCCAATATATTCTTTCTGGCAATCATATCAAATGACAAATTATAAATACCTCTTTCAAGTTTTGGCCCATTTTTTTTTGTTTTGCATTGATTTAGTCTTTTATCGTTTTAGATGTCGTAACAAATTTTATGTTGAGTTTAAATAAATTCTTTTCGATTGTAGTTGTGATAGAGTTAGTTGATAGAACAAATATATATATATATATATATATATATATATATATATATATATATATATATATATATTAATACACCATAAAATCCAAAATTACCTCCTATGGAAAACAAGCTTATTTCGACAGACGAAAATATAATTCGTCAGTCTTATTCAACCCCAGTACAGACTGAGTTCGTGTCGGAAAAAAGAAATTTAAATGTGAAAGCGACAAAAACAACCGTCGAAAAACTAATACAGAATTTATCCATTTCAATGTTTTGTTTTGTAAAAGATCCCCTTACCCACCTAAGAGACGAAACGCGTCACACGAAAACTTTTCCATTTTGTCATATATATATATATATATATATATATATATATATATATATATATATATATATATATATATATATATACATATATATAAGGCTCGCATAAATACGATTCTCGGGGGTGTCGCAGCGTTGAAATCCACGGAACAAAGTTCCCCTCATAACCAGTTGCCAACTCCCCGGAGGTAGAAATAGGACGCCGATGTATCCCACAGTAATGTGGGAACATGGTAGAAGTTGAACAGATACTGCACTCCGATCTCAGCTGAAGCACATGTTAGAGTGCTCCCGGTATTACGTACCAATCACTGATGGGTAGGATGTAACACAAACCGGCTTAACGTGGGGGTGCCGATACGCGTACATACAAGCCCAGGACAAAAATTGCCCAATCTCAGTGAACACTGTCACACTGAACAGGAAGAGAGAACAGATACTACTCTCTGATCCCCAACATAGAATGTAATTCGAGGTGCTCATACGTGAGAAATTGTCCAGCTTACGGCCATTGTCACGCTAGCGTCAATATCCACCATATCTCTATCTATCTATCTATCTATCTGGAAAGTCCAGTCGCAGGTTTGGAATCCTCGAGAACAGACTCTACTCACTGATCCCAGACCGGAGAGCGTGCACGCTGATTCTAAAGCAGAGATACTTGCGCTTGTAATAATTTAATATAAATAAATGGATTATTAAATCCGATATTTAAACTGTCGGAATCGCTTACGATAAAGCTTCTTTCCCCTCGCCCCTGTTTAAAAATTGTAGAACATGCATATAATGCATTATGGAGGAGACAGTTAAAGATGGCGACGTGATTAGACAGACGGACATGCAAAGAAATGGGCGAATGAAAACAAAAATGGTGAAGCTTACGTCGTTGGCGTTCAGTAGCACCTGAAAAGAAAACTGACAGATGGTAGAAAGAACACAAAGAAAACAAATTGAAAATGAAAAAAATTATCTTAAAAAATAGTTAAATTCAATCATATTGTGTTCGTAAATTTAAGAATTTTTTTGTGATGTATTTATTTATAAGTGATTTACCCATTAAGCGGGATAAAATGGGCATGTGGTGGGGGAGTGCAAAAGTGGTCAGTGCTTCGTGGCAGAACAAACATTATTTGCGAATATATCACATGGTGCCGGCTATACGTTTGTATTTCTCTTGATCAAGCATTAAGGATTCACTACGGTGAGTTTGGTCAATTCGTCGACTAACCATGATTCTATATTTGGGTTCGCCCAGGTGAGTATTTGAAGCCTGCTTGTGGGCCACCTGAGTATTGTGTACTAGCGTATGCATGAAACATTTAGTGAGCAACCGAAGAAAATACCATGTATATATATATATATATATATATATATATATATTAGGTTGGTGCAAAAATAATGTCGTTTTTTGACATTCAACTTCATGTGAGAAAACGACATTATTTTTGCACCAACCTATATATATATATATATATATATATATATATATATATATATATATATATTAGTTTTCAAATTTAGTATATTGATGGGTGAGTTCTCAGTGTCAGATATATTGATGTAGAAAGTCTGGACATATCAATTAACACTGCTTTGTAGCTGTCAGTTTCACATCTTTGTGCGATTTTCAGGCCAGGTGTTACTACTCACTCAGCGAGAGATATATATGTATATATGCAAAGATGTATGTATGTATGTATGTATGTTAGGTCTTGCCAAAGTCCTTCAGAGGACGAAACGCATTGTCTAAGACGAGTTTTTTGTCTTGTCTTTTTATTCATTCTGTTCCTTTACACACTGTGAAACGAATTGACTTCTATATGATTAATAGAAATAAAATTTGCCACTTAGCCGATTGATGTTATATTTAGCACCTCGACTCCAGAGTTTCGTAGAAGAACTTTTGCGTAATTATTCAGTCCACTTTTCATAAAGTTTCAGCAATTGACTGTCGATTTTCTCATTTTTCGTTATCTTTATACTAAGTTTGAGGTAATTTATACGCTAGTTGTGGTGCTATTATTATCGACGTTAAACCGATTTTTCTTCTCTTTTGTATGTATGATTATGTGTGCGCAAGTGTCAAATGTCGTTGTTATTTGTCCTTTTCATCATTCTCTTGTCTCCCTATACTCTCTCCCTATTCCTTTTTCGTGTCTCCTTATACTCTCTCCCTATTCCTTTCTCGTGTCTCCTTATACTCTCTCCCTATTCCTTTTTGTGTCTGTTATGGTCCAAGTTCCTTGTACCACGGTGCTGGTCCAAGGTAGAACCAATTAAGAATAACTCGAACACAGGTATGGAATAACACAGATATATTACAAACAGAAATATGTACAAAGAAGTAGAAGTATTAGTAATGACTATCAG
Organism: Acanthosepion esculentum; assembly: GCA_964036315.1. NCBI lineage: Eukaryota > Metazoa > Mollusca > Cephalopoda > Sepiida > Sepiidae > Acanthosepion > Acanthosepion esculentum. The sequence goes on from OZ038479.1 coordinate 134,751,696, forward strand.
GTTTGGTTAGAGTGAAACTATGTTGTCTCGACAAGTATCACTATTCCAATGTTCTTACAGTAATCGTCTGACGCGACTCTGACTCTGTCTGACTCTCGACTGACGATGTTCAACAACACGCCCACGTGTGTCGAATGTGGCACAAGGCCGGTTTAATGTGGGCTCACCGAGCCCGTAGGCTCGGCCAAAAAATGCCCGTAGAACCCGTATAAACGAGATCGGGTTGGTCAACCTCCCCGAACGAGGCTCTGCCCTTCGGCGGAGCCTCGGCCGGGTTCCTCTCTGCCCAGAGGCAGAGAGTTCGACCGTCTAGCCGAGTCGTCCAAAAAGGACTGGCTCTCACTGACTGCTGCTTCCTCTTGAGGCGCAGTATTTATGATGTCCGGAATAGTCCATTATTATTATGGCTAAGTTCCCATAACAGTGTCTCCTTATACTCTCTCCCTATTCCTCTTTTCGTGTCTCCTTATACTTTCTCCTATTCCTTTTTCGTGTCTCCTTATACTCTCTCCTTATTTATTTTCCTTCTCTCTTTCGGCCCTGAGTGTCAAAGATAATGTAACAATGTCATTTCCGATATCACAGGCAGAACCTATTTTTTTCTCTTTTGTTTTCGCAAGTATCGAATGTCGTGGTTATCTGTCTTTTTCATCATTCTCTTGTCTCCTTATACTCTTTCCCTATTCCTTTTTCGTGTCTCCTCATACTCTCTCCTTATTCCTTTTTCGTGTCTCCTTATACTCTCTCCCTATTTATTCCTTTTTCCTTCTTTGTCTCTCTTTCGCCTCTGAGTGTCAAAGATAATGTAACAATGAAATTTCCGATATCACAGACAGAACCTTTTTGTCAAATGTTCTGGAGGGTTATTATTAATATTAGAGATATTTCTCAAAATAAACGTATATATATATATATATATATATATATATATATATATGTGTGTGTGTGTGTGTGTGTGTGTGTGTGTGTGTGTGTGTGTGTGTGTGTGTGTGTGTGTGTCCACAAATCGTTCGTCTTTCAGTTAAGTTTAAAGAAATTTTACCGTAGATGGCGCTGTTTTTCCATGTAGACAAGGTTACATTTGTCATTCGTGTATATTGTGGCCAGTCTGTCCTCAGCGTTTAACGTGTGTATTAGTGAGTTAACTAAGAAGTGTTCCGTTTAACAATGGCGGGATATTCATATCGGGAGCAAGTGGATATAATTTTTACATACGGCCGCGCGAATGGTAATGGAAGCGAGGCTGCATAGCTGTATCAGATTGCGTTTCCAGACCGAAGGCAGCAGAGTCATTCAACCTTTGCTGCCGTTGATCGACGTGTTGCTGAGACAGGATCCATGGCACCGCAAATTATTGATCGAGGAAGAAGAGATCCGCTCGTATGCCTGACCGCGAAGAACACATTCACACAGGATATCAGAAACGATCCAGGTATCATCACACGTCAAGTGGCCCTAGAATGTCGCACATCTCATAGTACTGCATGGAGGGTACTTCAACTGCAGCGTCTCTATTCTATCATTTGCAACGTGTTCAGGGACCTTTGCCCTCTGATCACTCACTACAAGAGAACTTTTGTCGACGGTTTATTGCACAAACTGCCGATCCGCTGTTTGTCTCTTCAGTCTTGTTTATGGATGACGCAACATTTGGAAGAGATGGAATAACACATTTACACAACCAATATTCGTGGTCGGATCAGAATTCCCATGGTACAATACAGACTAGACACTAGCATCAGTTAACGATTAATGTCTGGATTGGAATTGTAGGTGACTGTCTGGTAGGTCCATATGTTCTCCCAGCATGTCTTACAGGAGCTGTCTACAGAGACTTTATTTTGAACACACTTCCAGACCTGCTAGAGGATGTACCTCTGCTAATACGAAGACGCATGTGGTTCATGCATCATGGGGCTCCAGCACATTGTAATCACATTGTTCGCGATACACTAGCTAATATCTACTATGAAAGATGGATAGTTAGAAGAGAACCAGTTCTATGGCCTTCACGTTCCCCCGACATCAGTGCTTTGGATTTTTCTGTGAGACCACCTAAAACAATTGGTTTGTGCAGCAGACATTAATATTGCAGAGACGTTTCAACGTGTCATGGATTACTGCGAATCCATTCGACACAGTCTGGGAGTTTTTGAAAAGTTCCGCCAGTCAGTGATCCGACGGATGCATGCGTGTGTAGAAGTGAGCGGAGGATATTTTGAATATTTTTTATGAGTTTCTGTTTATCTGGAAATTTTACTTTGTTTTCCTTTCATAAAGCTGCCCTCAAAATTTATAAAAGTATTTTTGGATTGCATTGTGGATTGAGCATTTAACAGCGTCTACCGTAAACTTTAAACTTAATAACTCAAAAACAAAGTATTTTTGGACATAGGTTTATGTCCCCAAAGTTTGTAAAATTATTTTTGATACAACCTCGGAATGATAGAATAAACGCACGCAAGTCCAATCATGGCGTGCCTCTATCAAAGCTCTAAAAGAAATTTTCTCTCCCCCCCCCCTCTCTCTCTCTCTCTCAGATACACACACACACACACACACACACACACACACACATATATATATATATATATATATATATAATATAAGTGGTATATATATATATATATAATATAAGTGGTATATATATATATATATATATATATATATATTATTATTATTATTATTATTATTAAGCAAAAACTACATTTATTACTCGTAAATGGAAAAGCTTACTACAATTCAGCGACCCTTCCGGTATTTTGAAAAGAATTTGGGATTTTTTTTATGTACATAAACGTGCCGATTTTAACAAATACGGATGTTCAGACACGACATTATCAAAAAATAAGAGCGGTAACTATAGTCAATTTAAAGCCAAAGTACTTAAAATTCAATAAAACGTTAAATTACTTAAAATATTTTCTTAAATGTTTTAGATTACTGATTAGTTAAATTTTTAGCGATTTAATTGCAATTTAAATTCGTTTTGAATTACAGCAAAGTATTTTGATTATTAGAAATATAAAATTAAATTATAAACTTCGAATTAAAACAAAAATAAGTTTTGAGGATTTTTCATTTTAAACCGTATATATCGTTTTCTGCGGGGAGGGGAAGTTTTATACATACATATATATATATATATTCAAAAAATTAGTGTTTGAGCCTTTTATATTATATTATATATATTCGTGCAAGAAGAATTCATTGGACTAAATTTTGTTTACGTTGATGCAACTGCACATGCGCACGAATGAGAGACACTGAGAAATTTAATTTAAACCTGCCAGATGATATACCCAAAACACATAAAAAAATATAATCGTGTTGAAATTAAAATTCCCAACAGCTTTCGTTCGTGCGCATGTCTAGTACAATAAACATAAACTTAGACTGATTAATTCCTAAAGGGCGAAACGCGCTATACGAAACTCTTTTTTCCACATTTTTTCATACGTCTTTTTCTCAAAATTGTTCTTGATATACAAAGATTTATATATCAACCCTCCAAAAAATGTATACACACTTCAGTAAAGGAAAAACTTGTCAGATCTTGTAATACTAAATTTATCCAGACATCACGAGATTAATACAAGTTGCCTTTGGACTCTACAATTAGAAGGGATGCTCAAAATGGTGGTCTTTTAGCTTCCAGACATTTATTAGTAGGGCCAACTACTGGTTGGCAACGTTGACCAAAGTGTCCATTGTGTTTGCTGCACATGCATTTTCAATTTCTTGTCTAAGGGCCGCCATTGTTATCTGTTTTCTGCGATACACAACATCCTACAGCAATGTTATCGCAATTTCATAAAACTATGAAAGACAAGTTTTTTTCCTCTTCTGAAGTGTGTGTGTGTGTGCTTATATATATATATATATATATATATATATATATATATATATATATATATATATATATATATATATAACACTGTGTATACATTTTTGGGCGGAGTCTGTCTGTGTGTGTATATAATGTGATAATATCAATAGCGTAATAGAAAAAAGTAGATTTCAGTGTTTTGTTTTTTTTTATATCGTAAGCATAAAATAAAAAGTAGAAGATATTTGGGTACTGTCTGATATAGCTTTCTTTAAGCAAACTTTTTTTTAACATTCAGGACATTAATAAAAGAAATTGTACTGTAGTCTTACACTAAGCGGTTACAAACGGTAATTGTTACGATAAAAGATAAATCTACATAAAGACTTAGCTCATCTTTCAATCATGAGGAACTTTTTTTCTTTTTAATATTGAAACTTTCTCCTGGATCTAAGTTTGTGCACCAGATTTCAGGGTTCATGAAATGGTTTAGACTTGTATAACGAACAGATATATATATATATATATATATATATATATATATATATATATATATATGAGAGAGAGAGGGAGAGAAAGAGACAGAGAGAGAGAGGTATCTCAGTAGAATTAGGATTCACGTGATTAATATTTCTACAATTGTTGACGTACTTACATTGCCTGCAGTTAACATTTATATTTATATATATATATATATATATATATATATATATATATATATATATATATATATATATATATATACTGTCTATCTTAAAAGTGATGGGACTGGGTATAGTGTGTGAGATATGGGCGAAAGAGAGATAAGCGGATTGTGTTATCATTTCACATGATATCTTGTGCGTATGTAATCTTAGTTTTCTGCAACCATTGCATTTTTTCGCGTGCTTTTGTGACAGGACAATACCCTGACCATCCGGCAGTTCCTGGCCGAGAAGAACCTCGCCTTACTGAAACATCCACCCTATTCATCTGATTTTGTTCTGTGTGACTTTTTTTTTTCCGAAACTCAGGAAGATCATCAAGAGGATTTGTTTTGAAGGCGTGGAGGCCCTCAAGGGGGGGGGGCGTAACGACGGAGCTGAGGCATCCATGAAGAATCCTACCAGCAGTGCACAGAAATATAGAAAAGAAGAATGAAAAAGTGCATTAGACTCGAGAAGGATGACTTTGAAGGGAGAAACTATGTAGTTAGTTGTTTGGAATTTAAATTAATTCTTCGTGACTCCAGTTCCGTTACCTTTCAGACAGACCTCGTATGTTTTGAAGACGTTGTCAAATGTCAGTCCGTAATATTTGTTATAAACTCATTTAGTGCAATTCCCTAACCATAGTAAACCTATAATAGCATACAATACGATATGTTTTGCAACTTACTTTTATATTGTGTGTTGGCGCCGTTTAACTTTAGTCTGTATTGCAGGATATGCGATCAAAACCAACATAACAACAGGGCCCATGACAAATCGCCGCCAGTATCTTTATCGTCACTTATTTCGACTTAATTGCAATTACCTATATTTTTTTCCAAAAAATGGACCAGCACAGCCAGGCAACAATATTATAGCAATGCATCAGGGAAAATATCAAAAATGAAATAGGGTACTTACCTGAATATATATGGAGACAGGCCAGAATAAAGAAAATGTTAGCACATTGGATAAATGTCAGCGCCATCTTGATTTTTTTCTTATTCTCATTAACTAAAGAATTTGTCTTCCTCGAATCAGGTGACCCTAAAAATAAATCAGATATATGAACATCCGTATCAAAAGTTGATGATTCCAATCTTATTGGGGAATGTGTATTTATTGCTTTATATATTCATCCATTACAATTTGGTCTTTCACCTCAGGAACCCATCCGTCGCCATTCAATTTGACATACCACATATTCACAGAGAGCCTACAAAAATCCCATGATATAAAAATTGATCAATGTACAAATGTCTTTTTTTCTGATGTTTTATAAAAAATATCTAAAGAATTAATGATATGAAATAAGGAGGAAGGGATGAACACGAAAAACGAAACTAAAAAAATCTTATTGGGGAATGACTGCAAAACACTTGCACTTGTAATTACAGAAATAACATGAGTCTCCAGTTTTAGCGTAAAGTGTTATAAGAGGGTGTTACGATTAATGTAACGGGTATTAGTGCGGAAAGTGAAGTCGGCGAGCTAAGTTCAAATTCGGGGCTTGTCGCGCTAATGCACTTAGGAAAAGAATTGATGACATAGCAGTGTAGACTTGGCTCTCTTGCCTTGGATGGCAACCAGACTTAGAGAGTCTGAATTCAAGACTGGAGAAAGACAATGGGGGGGGACCACTCTTTTATCTTTCCCAAGAGTGCATAGCCATTCACGAATAATGAAGTAAAGGAAACTGTGGAGAGTTATGATCGCCTTCGACCTGAAGGGACGTGACATTAAAAAGAAATAGTGTATTCTAAGAAACATGAAGAAAAAAATTCTACCTTTTCTTAAATAGTAATGTAGGAGTGGCTTAGCAGTTAAAAGCTCTGTAAAATGAAGCATACCGAGTTCACATTCATGTTTACCTTCTGGGAAGGCATTTTATTGTTAATATTGAATTAATTTTACCATCTCTTTAAAAAAAACTAAAAAAACTAAGAGAAATTCATTTTTACTTAATTATAAAGGTCCTCCCAGATACAAAATACCTTATAAAAACATGATTTACCGGGCCAAAGTAATCTCTTCTTTGGTCACATTATTCTATAAGGAACATTATTCAATAAGAACCCTTATTCTATAAGAACCCTTATTCTATAAGGAACCTTATTCTATAAGGAACCTTATTCTATAAGGATCATTAAACAAAACCTAATCAACAATAATTTCCTTAACCATGTCGTCGACGAACAAATAAAATTAGCCTTAACGAAATAAAAAAAAACAAAAAAAAAACAACGCCCAATCCCTCTCTGACGCAAAAAAATAAACACACCATTAACTTATTTTATCGTAACCAAATACCCAGTAATTATAAACTGGATGAAAAAGCAATTAAAGACATAATTCGCCAGTACATAGCACTCAATGATCTGAGCAAACACTTAAGATTTATCTTCTACTACAAAAGGTTTAAAACATCTTACTTAATTTTTACCAACAACACCGGGCCACATAAGGACCCCCTAGGTAAAAATAATGTTTTGTATGAATTCTCTGGAAGATTATATCTCCAATAATCAAAAAACATTAAATGTTTACATTGGGCATACATGCACTACACTCTCTCGCAGATTGACCTGTGCAATTCGTGAACACATCGACCCGAACATCATGAAGACCAAAATACAACTATCAACATAAAAGAAATAATAGTAGATAACACCAAAGTACTCTACAGCAATACAAAGAAAGACTCAAAACTTTAGAAGCTATTATTATACAAAATAAATAGTACGCATTAATTAAAATTCATTCACAACAGGAGATGGTTTCTTGAAGTGCATATAATTAATGGGTGCACGCATTAGTATTATATAAAAACAAATGAATGAATAAATGAATCGCGGTAGCAATAGTCGTTACAAATGATGTCACGTTAGACCAAATCCAAATGTCCTAAAGAATACCAGGAATTCTGACACACTGACACCATATGGGTTCTTGATAATGAATCCGATAGTCGAAAGTACTGAACAAATATAACAAAAAAATGAACTTCGGACAGTTTATCCACAACTTCGAGCGCCATTATTCATAAATTGGAAAAATATAAATACAAAATTAAATAGAATTTGTCGGTATTTCGAGACAAAATTGTTTGAGTGAATACTTGCTGTTTAAATATACCTTATTATATATATATATATATATATATATATATATATATATATATATATATATATATATATATATAAGAACAGTAAGATATAAAATCCGGTGTTCTTATAGGTATTTTTATTTTTACACAATAGTGCTCAATGTAAATTTACAGAGCATTAATATTATAAATTAATTGATTTAAAATATGGTTTTTTCGCTACACAGTGATAACCATGTTTCAAAAATGGAAGCTAAAGCCTTTGAATTTAATTTTGTTATTAAATTAAAGACATTAGTTCCATTTCCTTGTCAAGCGAAAAATAGGAAAGAACACGTTAGGTTAAAAATCCGAAGTTCTTTAGTATTTTTTTTTTTTTTAAAGTGCTTAATACAAATGTAGAGCCTAAATTAAAATTATTTTTTTAAAATATGATTCCATCGCTACATAAGAGTTCTCATGTTTCAAAAACAGGAGCTAAAAACTTCAATTTAATTATAAAAATTAAATTGAATTAAAGTATCAAGCTCTGTTTCATCTTCAAGCGAAATTTTTGGAATAACTAATCTTGAAATTTACGCAGCTATATAAGCATATTCATTCGTAATGAAAACGGCTGAAGCAATTATTTCAATAAGGGGCGTAAGGGTTAACATTGTATCAACATATGTTGATACAATGTTAACCTTTACGCCCCTTATATATATAACAGTAATCCCCATATAAGATATGGACTGCTCTAGCATTGTGTTAACCAGATCTTTTTAAAATGGTCAGTCTCGATTCAGCACCTGAAGATTGTGTTGTGCATCAAACTCAGTCGTGCTATCGGTGAGGAATAATGTATATTTATTCATATATACTCAGTATTACATCGGGCATTGCTTTATTAACACCAGCACTCAATGTTCGATATCTTATATATAAGTAGACGCTTATTTATTTTAGCCTAGAGTCACACAGGGCCACAATTGTGTGGCTCTTAAATAGGAATTTGTCTGAGTGTATAAATGTGGGTGGTTGTAATGTATATAGTTAGATAATTTCAAGATTATATTTGAAAAGCTTTTTATTTATATTCTGAGCGCTACTTTTCAAGTAAAAGCATTCCATGTTTCAAAACGTTCTGAAACCTGGGAATTCGCTGTATCAAGAGATCCCACCTCTTCTATAAAGGGAATTCTCTCATGTCTGCAATAATTTATATTTTTCCAAGAAATTCCTCACGGTATGTCGCATACAGAATTAAAAACAGTAACGAATGCTTTGGGGTATTTCCATGCGGTATGTGTTCTTATAAATGAAACAATGTCTTGATATCTGTCTATATTTCTGAGATTAGTTTAAATTTGTCTTGATAGAAACTTTTAAGTTTAGGCTTTTAAAATCTCTATGCATCAGCTTTCTAGTATCTGTCTATATTTCTGAGATGAGGTATTATGTACATTATTCGGACTATAGTCCTCATCTTTGTCGCCATATTTATTACAAAGTTTCGGCCGTTGTACGCTCCGGAAGAAAACGTTGTAATAAATATGGCGATAAAGATGAGGACAATAGTCCGAATAATGCAAATAATGTATCAGCTTTCTCATTTTGTCAATTTTGATGTTAGTTGAATTTCTTACAACCATAACGCCATCATCCTTATATAATCCTATATCATCTCTACTTATATCAGTGCAGGCAGTATGATTGTATAAAATAAACAATCCAACAATATCGAAAGACACCGCAGAGTCCAGCGATCCCATTGTAATATCAAAATGGTCTCTCCAGAGTTATTTTTCATCCATTGTATAGAAATTTCTGTGTCGCGATGTAAAATATTTTTTAAATATATATATATATATATATATATATATATATATATATATATATATATATGATGGACTCTCCCGTCGAACTCGACGTATGAGGGTCAGACAGATCAGTTCCCAGAAACTGAAAGCCCGACACCGACACATGAGATTTGATTATAGTGGTGAAGGCTTTGTGCAGGGCCATCCACACTTTTATATATATATATTGAGCACGAGTAGTTAGAACGTTCGGTTTCACACCATGAGACCCGGGTTCGAATATCGCTATCGTCTTTTTGTCAGGAAGGTGACTTCTTGAAAATATCGGCTTGGGGATACGATCCCAGCGTGTGGCACCATCGGAAAATACCTGAAAACCATACCCAACCGGTTGACCCAAGCTTTGGGAGTAAAATTGGGTAGACGGACCAATTCCGTTGATATTTTTGTTAGCGCGAACTCACAAGTCATCGTGACCGAGGGTTTGAGCGTACTGGGTTTGGTTCAAACTGTTTATCACGCCAGATGATGCCCTCCCTCCCAGAAACTGTAGCTAAGATCCGCACAGTAGTGTCGCAGTATAAATCAGAGGTGTTGAAATTATTAAAGATTTTGTTTTCTCTATGGGTCAATTTAGTTTGTCTAATATGCAGGAATGTATTTTCCAAAATTTTGTATAACGCAAGAGCCTTAATAATTTCAATAAAGACTCAATGTAAACATCAATGAATTAAGGAATTAAAATTCTGGATACAATGGGGAGGGACAGTGTAAAGTTAATTCTGATATAAAACAATTCAGAACTCTCTCTCTCTCTCTCTCTCATGCATATATATATATTTCTCTCTATATCTTTCTATCCCTCTCTTTCTCTCTCTCTGTATATATTATATTATATTATACATTTATATATTATATCATATATTATATATTATATGTATATATTATATATTATATATATATTATATTATATTATATATTATATATATATATATATATATTATATTATATATTATATATATTATATTATATATTATATATATTATATATATATATATATATATATATATATATATATATATATATATATATATATGGTTGTTTACTTTAAAACATAATTTTAAAAATTCATAATTATATATCTATTATTTGATCACAGATAAGAAAGTAAGAAAATGCCTAATGAAATTCCAAAATTTAAAAATCTTAATTTTAACAATACTGTATCTAGTATACTAATAAATATAGTATTTTAGATCTTTATAAATAAAAATATAAATATATAAAATACGACTTATTCATATTTGAAGCTCCTTTAAGACAATCCTAATGTATTTTATAAAAAGTAAACAAAAATGCCAATATATTGTAGTGTATCTTATGTATGCCCCTAAGAAACAGACAGAATGACACGTTCTCATATAAGGAAGCCAGTATCGACAAGCGGAAATTACAAACCCACACCTAACCCTTAACCTATATTTACACTTTGCCATCTTAAATTAGACTTGTATCATGATTCGTCAAAACAGGCACCACCCTATTTCAAATTTTGTAATCCCTTTCCCCCTCCAACTTAAACTATATAATACTGTTTAGCTTAATAAAAGTAAATCATTTTTTCGAAAGTTATTCAACATCGCTTGAGAATGGGGCAACAACCTTAATTTTAAAATTTAGTTTTTACTCCCGAAACATGGTAATTTCTGTGTCGGGATGAATACATATTTTTAAATAATAATATTATAATATTATGCTCTACTTGATATCGAGCACTGGTTTTTAAAATAAATGCTAAAGAACTGTGGATTATAAATCTGACTGTTCTTTCTTTTTATTTTAATATATTCCAGGATCATTTTCCAACTTATTCAAGATGATCTTCGCCCTCTCTAATTGTTTTTTTTTATCAGCAGAAGCCAAGATAGCGGAATCCAAAAACAATCGCAGTAAGGAAAACTTGAGAATGAAAAACTTCAGGATTGCGGGTCTGGGTCTGGATCTGGCCCTGAATGTTTTTAATTTGTTCACAGAGCCTGCCTGATTTCAAAATAGTATGATATGTTGGGCTACGGCCTCTAGGAGTAAAGTTGAAAAAGTGTGACACACTGACAAATTGACATTCGCATTTATTATATAGATGGATTGAGTTATTATGACTTGTCTATCATTTGTATTTAGATACATTGTATTTATTTTGAAGCGTTCACCTAAATTGCATATGATCCATTATTGTACATAATTAGGTTACAATAAAAAAAATATGGATGGGAACGTATCAAAGATTCAGTGGCGGGTATCATATATTCGGTGGGGGGGTTTCTATTACAGACAAGTGATAAAAAAACCTTCCTGCTTTTGTCCGGGACTTGATCACCAGAGCAAAACACATTTAACCTAACATTAATCAATTTTTCGAGTAAATTTAGCGTGAATGTCAGTTACGTAACTTCCTCAGGAAACTCGTCGGTGAACTTCTTTTCAAATTCATGATCTTCTAGCAATTTTTTTTATTTTGTTTTATTTTTTTACTCTTTGGTCTCTCGTTAGCATTCACTTATTCCGTAAACAGTCGAAAACAGTTTCTCTCTCTCTCTCTCTCTCTCTCTCTCTCTCTCTCCCTGTTCTGTTTCTTTTCTTTCACTTTCTCTTTCTTTTCGCTATCTCTTTCAGTCCATTCCCCTCTTTTGAGTTTTCTCTCTACCTCCCTCTCGCCTCCGCGTTCTTCGTGTGCTTTTCGCTGCGCTACGTGTTGCGTGCTTCTCTCCCCACGCCTATCTATGGTTTTTCTACAGTAACGCCATCCACCCCCCGTTAAGTTTTCGCCTTTCTTCACAATGACGACGCCTGATATTATACCCTGCATTGTCGAATTACAAATTAACAAATCATGGTTTCTGCATATAACGTAGATATTCTGTATTCGAGGTGAATTTTGCAGTTTTCAGTAGATGACTTTTCCTACACATGTCGATTTCTGTACTTCAGAGCAAATTTTGCTGCATTCGCTTCCATAATTAATGGTCTTGTCTCATTCTGCGTAACCATCATTGACTATTTTGCCGTTTTATTTTTGTCATCATATATTTTGTTCTGATATAAGGTGTTGTGGATTCCGGGATGAAATCCGGTATCAGATAATAACAAACGCCAAGAATGAATATAGGAAAATAAATGTATTAACGTAATAATACAAACTGGTAATACAGGTTAGTAGTTCCAGGAATACGGGGTTAGTAGACAAATACATATATAGTCTTTGATATCGACGTATCGCTGTATGACTTCTGACTGAGTCTACGTGCTTGTTACTGTGACTCTTGCACCGTCTGACTGTCTGACCGACTCAACGTTCCACTACTACCACTTGACTGTTCGGGTATTCACTGGTAGTAGTATATGTATACCTTGGGTGAGCCCATTTGTGTAAAAAAGAGAGATCCCTCAACATAAGTTAATCCAGCGTTTGTCAACCTGGTACGACCGGGCTCACTAATGCGCCCTGAAAGGTACCCAGGTAAGCTCCAAGTTAACAGAAAAGTAATTTATGAATTAATTTTTTATTTTAAAATTAAAAATTTTTTTTTTAAAGTTAGGGACGCCAAGCGCATGACTTCCATGTCTAAGTCTCTCTCATATCTGCGGACCCTGACTTACGAATTAAAGATGTGTTCATTGATCAATTTTGAATTTCGGTTAAAGAAGAATATACTTCAATAGTTAGTAAATCATTGGCTATTTTAGTGCAATTATCAATATCAATACCTCTGTGAATTAGGATTTTCTGCACTTACCAACATGAAATGTGAAAAATAGATCCAATATTAAATGTATTGCTGGGGAAATGAGAGTATGTAATATTAATATCAATGTAATATTATGTAATATTATGTAATATTATGTAATAATAATATCAATGTAATATTAATATCAATGTAATATCAATGTAATATTAATATCAATGTGATATTAATATCAATGTGTGAAAATTCGACTTACCAACATGAAATATGAAAAATAGATCAAATATTAAATGTATTGCTGGTGAAATGGGAATATGTAATATTAATATCAATGTAATATTATGTAATATCAATGTAATATTAATATCAATGTAATATTAATATCAATGTGTGAAAATTCGACTTACCAACATGAAATATGAAAAATAGATCAAATATTAAATGTATTGCTGGTGAAATGGGAATATGTAATATTAATATCAATGTAATATTATGTAATATTATGTAATATTAATATCAATGTAATATTAATATCAATATAATATTAATATCAATGTAATATTATGTAATATCAATGTAATATTAATATCAATGTAATATTAATATCAATGTGTGAAAATTCGACTTACCAACATGAAATGTGAAAAATAGATCAAATATTAAATATATTGTTGGTGAAATGAGAATATGTTTAACACATAAGACCGAACATTCAAAATGTTGCCAAAATATATCAACAACAGCTTTTACACAAACATACTTAAATATAAAATGTAATGTCTTAAAAATAAATGCTTATTTCTGGAGACGTTTTTATTTTGTTATTTTCAAGTTTAATTACTACTTTTTCTTTATTAAAATTTAAAGAGCGGTCCCCACAGCTTTAGTTATTTTACAAGTGTGCACAGAAGTAAAACAGGTTGGGGAAAAACCCTTTAAACATAGAGCCAAACACTTCTGTCTATATTTCAAACTAGTCAAATCGTCACACGCTGTGTCTCATTTCTCGTTTGCCTTAAACAAAAAACGCTGTACGTTCATATGAAAACGAAAGCTGGAATAACCTGATAAGAAATAAAAACGCGAATCCTGTCTTCAATAGTGTATTGGGTTTTTAACTCATGATCTTAGAATAGGTAGATGGTATTTGGGACATCTTCGCTGTTGCTTCTGTCTACTCTTACGACAGACTAACAGACCAGATCCTTTCCTTCGGTCAACGAGAAACCGTTTCCTTCACCGCCGGCTCTCACCTACTACCCTTCTACTCATCTCTACCTCACCACGTACAATTTTTCCGTCTTTACATCTTCACCGACGGTTCGCCATCCGATAACGGGTAGCCCCAAAAAGTGAATATTATAACTGAATTTGCTTTATATAAGCCAACGGCCGGAACTGTCTAACTTCCGGCCAAGTGTTGCTGGATCCCGAAAGTTTTAATTTATTTACTCTACTTCCATTCACCCAAATGGTAAACGATTTTGATGGCCTAATGGCTAGAATTTACTGTCATACTTGTTCTGTGTCGCCATAAACAGGAATTAAGTTGATGATGATTTTTGCTTCTCACTTAAATGTCGCCTTCGGCGGCTTTTGAACGATGTCAAGTGACTTCCTACTTATTGTATTTATATTTATTTAGCAAATGCTAATTATAACTCAACGATATTATTGTCTGCCTAAGATCCTGAGAAATATATATACACACACACACACACACACACACACACACACACACACACACACACACACACACACACATACATATATATATATATATATATATATATATATATATATATATATATATATACGGTATTTCCCAAAATGTAGATGACCAGAGTCTGGCAGTTGATCTCTCATCTGACCGAGCTGATTCTAAATTCACACCGGTCACGATGAATGGTTGCACTCTCAATGAGGCTCTTTGCTTCAAGTGTCTTTGGGAACTCCTAATTATCCCAGATCTCCAAATAGAAATCATATATACAATCGATTGCTAAAGACGCTGGAAAAGGGGTCGGCTCCTTACACCGCCCCCAGAAAGTACTCGATACCACTTCACATGCTCTATCATATCAAAAGCTAGATTAAAAATAATTTTTTAAAAAGTTGCTCCTATATCCGGGCTGGAGCTACCCAATCGCCTCTCTCCAGCCTTGATAAAGTTCAGAAGCGTCTACACGGCCTTCCAGGCGATTAATTATTTTCTATCCTACAAACCTCTCTCACGAGCCTCTCGCTATTCTATTGTTGTTTCAATGAAAAATGTTCCGAGTTCCAATAGTTCAATTATTTAGTTATAAGCCCCTATGCTAGGTACACATTCACCTCATATTTCATTGGTACAAAAGAAGTTCTATTCAGACCGCTGACCCCATTACCCCAGGAGAGTTTGCTTAATGCAATAGACTCGCGAGAGGTTGCTTCCTCGGACCCTACATTATTATGATCTTCAAGTCTAAGGTGAACTGTTATCCATCCTACATATTCTCATTATTTGAATTTACTTCAACCCTTTACGTCCATACAAAAACCTCATTTAGTAAACCTCTACATTAAGTGGTACGTAGGCCTTGTAATAGGTTAATCTTAAAAAAAAAATGTATCATCACCAATCAGCGACAGTAGCTAGTGGAGAATAATGAAAAAAAGTCTTCGTTAGTTTATAGTTTTATAAATCCTCGGAAATCTGTTCTCTCCCCTCGGTTCTAACTCTGTTCTCTCTCTCTCTCCTCGGTTCTAACTCTGTTCTCTCTCTCTCCTCGGTTCTAACTCAGTTCTCTATCTCTCTCTCTCTCTCTCTCTCCTCGGTTCTAACTCTGTTCTCTCTCTCTCTCTCTCTCCACGGTTCTAACACTGTTCTCTCTCTCTCTCTCTCTCTCTCCCTCCTCGGTTCTAACTCTGTTCTCTCCCTTTCTCTCCTCGGTTCAAACTCTGTTCTCTCTCTCTCACTCTCTCTCTCTCACTCCTCGGTTCTAACTCTGTTCTCTCTCTCTCTCTCTCTCTCCTCGGTTCTAACTCTGTTCTCTCTCTCTCTCCTCGGTTATAACTCTGTTCTCTCCCTTTCTCTCCTCGGTTCTAACTCTGTTCTCTCTCTCTCTCTCTCCTCGGTTCTAACTCTGTTCTCTCTCTCTCTCTCTCCTCGGTTCTAACTCTGTTCTCTCTCTCTCTCTCTCTCTCCTCGGTCCTAACTCTGTTCTCTCTCCTCGGTTCTAACTCTGTTCTCTCTCTCACGCTCCACGGTTCTAACTCTGTTCTCTCTCTCTCTCTCTCCTCGGTTCTAACTCTGTTCTCTCTCTCTCTCTCTCCTCGGTTCTAACTCTGTTCTCTCTCTCTCTCTCTCCTCGGTTCTAACTCTGCTCTCTCTCTCTCTCTCTCCTCGGTTCTAACTCTGTTCTCTCTCTCTCTCTCTCCTCGGTTCTAACTCTGTTCTCTCTCTCTCTCTCTCCTCGGTTCTAACTCTGTTCTCTCTCTCTCTCTCTCCTCGGTTCTAACTCTGTTCTCTCTCTCTCTCTCTCCTCGGTTCTAACTCTGTTCTCTCTCTCTCTCTCTCCTAGGTTCTAACTCTGTTCTCTCTCTCTTTCTCTCCTAGGTTCTAACTCTGTTCTCTCTCTCCTCGGTTCTAACACTGTTCTCTCTCTCTCTCTCTCTCTCTCTCCACGGTTCTAACTCTGCTCTCTCTCCTCGGTTCTAACTCTGTTCTCTCTCTCTCTCTCCTCGGTTCTAACTCTGTTCTCTCTCTCTCTCTCTCCTCGGTTCTAACTCTGTTCTCTCTCTCTCTCGTCGGTTCTAACTCTGTTCTCTCTCTCTCTCCTCGATTCTAATTCTGTTCTCTCTCTCTCTCCTAGGTTCTAACTCTGTTCTCTCTCTTTCTCTCCTCGGTTCTAACTCTGTTCTCTCTCTCTCTCTCTCTCTCTCTCTCTCTCTCCTCGGTTCTAACTTTGTTCTCTCTCTCTCTCGCTCTCCTCGGTTCTAACTCTGTTCTCTCTCACTCTCTCTTTCTCCTCGGTTCTAACTCTGTTCTCTCTCTCTCTCTCTCCTGGGTTCTAACTCTGTTCTCTCTCTCTCTCTCCTCGGTTCTAACTCTGTTCTCTCTCTCTCTCTCTCTCCTCGGTTCTAACTCTGTTCTCTCTCTCTCTCTATCTCCTCGGTTCTAACTCTGTTCTCTCTCTCTCTCTCCTCGGTTCTAACTCTGTTCTTTCTCTCTATCTCCTCGGTTCTAACTCTGTTCTCTCCACAGTTCTAACTCTGTTCTCTCTCTCTCTCTCTCTCTCTGTTCTCTCTTTCACTACCTGTTCTCTCCCCCACGGTTCTCACTATCCCCCCCCACGGTTCTCCCTATCCCCGTTTCTTTCTTCTCCACCCCGCTGGATTGTCGAATTACAAACCTTTTTTTCTGCAACACAAATTCTGATTTGTCCAATTATACTAGAAATGTCTTTATTCTCAAAGACCATTTTAACATTATCGCGTTAGGGTGAACAATTTTTATTATTACTCTCTCGCAATTCACACACAGACTACGCCTTCACTTACTAACCTAATAGCAAATGCTACGGGCAATGCATTAAATACTTTCAAGCTG
>OZ038479.1:134774455-134801955 GCA_964036315.1 Acanthosepion esculentum
GACCTAAAAGAGAAAATCAAGACTAGTCCCGTTAAAACGAACCAAACTCGCCTCAGTCACCTACCTTTCTCTGAAGACTGTTGAATGCAAGCGTTTTCTATCAGTTCTAATCTTCATCTTGAGCTGATGCTCAAAGAATCGAATTAGATCCTGATGAGAAAGACGATTGCTTCGCAAGACTTCCTCTTTTCGCGTCGTCCAAATCACCATTCTGCCGTTGCTAGCAGCGTCAGAAACACCATTCGTTTCACCCCGGAAAACGGGGGCGACACATTGTCACACGCGTATGCGCGATCAATGGACACAAGTTCTTCGGGAGCGAGACGAGCCGTCAGCTCGCCGACATGGTCCCATAAGGGGCGGAGCCGGGGGCAACGGTAGAAGGCGTGCGAAACCGTTTCTTCTAGACCAAGGCCACACCGTTCACAGTCTGGCAAATCCGCCAAGCCCCATATGAAAGCCTTGTCATTGAGAGGCAACCGATTCCGAGCCAATCGCCAGGTAAGCGAAAACTCAGGGTTACTGAGATAATCCGCCGCTGGCGCCCAAGACCAGTAGGAGCGAAACTCCTCCTCTGATAAGCAGAGCATATCACGTAGGGGATCCTTCGCGGGCCCCTCCACTAACTCCCGATAGAAGACCTTCCTAGGCCGTGAAAGGTAACTGGACCGCGGAACAGACAGCAAGGCCGACCGACACTCGCAAAGGAAATCCGAATGATCCCGGGATTTACGACGGCGCTCAACCCGCGAGATGGGGGGACTGATAGTAAGGCAAGGGAACGCATCCCTAACAATCCCCGCCAAAATCGGATCTCCTCCTGTCAACGCGTGGCGTAGGAATGTCAACCGAGAGGCATGGAGGGGCACTTCAAGTGTGGCATTCCTAGCCCTCCATGACACGGACGTTTAGTGCAGACTCGTCTGTCGACCCGATTGACGCGTCTCCTCCATAAAATGGAGGATAGTGATCGCTCGAGCGCCTTCCTGTGGCCGTCACAGAGAAGAAGTACGGACAATCGATAAAGAACAAGAGGGAAAATATATGTAGCACACACCTCCGCCCTTCCCTTCGCGGACAACCTCCGTCACTTCCAAATTTGACCGGCAGAATCGACCTTTGCTCGTACTTCAAACCAATTTTTCTCCAGCTGGAGGTCGGGTCCAAACCACACGCCAAGAATGCGGACAGGACCGTCCGTCCAACCGAAGCGGCCCTGAAGATCGACTCCCTTCCATGCACCTAACCGCAAGCCGGACGACTTGTCGCGGTTTATCTTGGCCCTTGTCACCTTCTCTTACCGATCAAGCGCCTTCTGTACCGCCTCAATGTCGCTGCGGGACGACACGAAAGCAGATACGTCATCGGCGTACGCGGAAACCCTAGCTCGAGACCCTCCAGGAACGGCGATCCCGCGTAGGGCCGGACTGCACGTCTCGTCCTTCAGCCGGCGAAGGAGAGGCTCCAACGCCAAAGCATAAAGAAGAGGCGACAGCGAAGAACCCTGACGAACCGACCTAGACAGCACGCGAAAACTTTCCGTTCACTTGTACCACAGCACTGGGGGAGCGATATAGGAGGCTAATCCAGCGGCAGAAGTCGGGTGCGAATCCAGCGGCCTGCAGGACAGTAGCAAGGTAGCGATGGTCAACCCTATCAGATGCCTTGGACTGGTTCAAATTGATCAGCGCGGCTTCTTCGTCGTCTTTTACACCTTCTATGATCGTGTGGATCAGATGCAGGTTGCTGTAAATTGTTCGGCCCTTCACAGAACCAGTCTGCTCAGGACCCAACAGAGACTCGGCAACTGACTGCAAACGCTCCTGCAGGATCTTCGTCATAATCTTTAACTCTGAATTTAGCAGAGTTATGGGCCTATAATCATCTAGTTCCCCCCAAAACCCTTGCCCTTTTTCAACAGAGTGATCACACCCCTGGAAATCCGGTTGGGGATGGACTCCGACCGAAACCAGTTGTTGAACACTGCAGTCAAAATCGGAACAAAGATGTGCGACAGCCTCAAGTACAATTCATAGGGCAAACCATCCAGACCGGGCGACTTTCCTCTGTCGACCTTCTTCAATGCCACGTAGACTTCGCCCTCCGTAATCTCACCCTCGCAGCTAGCCGCTTCAGTCGGTGAAAGCCGAGGAAAGTTAGCCAAATAGCTACGAAACTCCTCCTCACAGAGACCAGGCTCCTTGGTAAAGCGGCTCTCGAAATGCCGCCGAAACGCCTACCCAGTGGAACGC
Organism: Acanthosepion esculentum; assembly: GCA_964036315.1. Lineage (NCBI taxonomy): Eukaryota > Metazoa > Mollusca > Cephalopoda > Sepiida > Sepiidae > Acanthosepion > Acanthosepion esculentum. Next base: position 134,776,708 of record OZ038479.1, read on the forward strand.
GGGACAATCTAACAGATCTACATCGGCTATTCTAACTAACATTCTGTCAAGGTGGCTAACCACCTGGTCAGAGGGCCAATTAAGAGCCCACGTCCACATTTTCCCCACGGGATGATCAACCCAGTATCTATCGACAAGACCATAATCGTCGATCAGATCAACCAGGCTACGATCGCCCCTTCCCCCGCTAGGACCCCTCCCCCGATGGCATTCCAGTCCCCCATTAGAACTAGGCGCGTTGAATCCACTAGGAACGGCCCCAACCGCCGAAAAAAGGAAACCCGCTCCTCCCGGTCGTTGGGCGCATAAACCGCAACGACTCAAAACGAACCACTTTTCACGGCAATATCGGCCACGATTAACCGGCCCTCGGAATCGGTATGCACAATGTCCACCTTCGCATCAAGAGTACATCTAACCAGCAAAGAAACTCCTCTGGCAAGCCGGTCCCCATATGCTGAATAAACGACAAAGTCGTCCTCCAGCACACACGCATCGACGCTGCAAACAAAGTGAGTCTCTTGGATCGCGGCGACATCCACACCGAAGGACAAGAGATCCCGAAGCAGGAGGGCAGCCTTACTCCGATCCCTCAAGCACCTCACATTCAAACTGGCTATGTTTATTGCCATCTTCTAGGCCTGCAAATATAAAAGAAATTAAAGGCAAAAACCTAATCACATACGGGGCGGAAATCTGCAGCTGAAAGGACCACGACGGATTGTCCCAGGCTTCCCATGCCCAGCTCCGAGGTCATCCATCCATCCGAGACAATCCCGCTGACGTCCATAGGGTATATTAGTTTCAAATCCCTGTAAAGAGAGGGATGGAGACATACAGGGATCCTCCCTGCACAATAAGTGAAAAGTTTCTTTAAGTTGGCTGTACCCGTCTGGGCCATTCTAATTTCGGGAAAAGCATCCTTGGCCTCCTGTAAATGGGACCATACCCTCAGATGCTTTCCCGTCTCTCTGATACAGGTGATCACCCCCGGTGCCCGAGAAAAATTCCTGGGGTCTGCTGTTGATTTCCCATCATCTGACACAATCTTAAACAGTGGGCCCAGGAGTGCCTTTCTTTGCGTTGAAAGGTCCCTCTCTGCCTCTTTTCTGTCCAACCTGCAAATGTCTTCTCTGTTGTCAAAGTGCTTTCTCCCCTTCTTTTTCCTGGAAGGGTGGGGCGGGGTTGATGTTGACGGCGGAGGAGAAGTAGATAGTTGGGGGGTGTAAAAGGGGAGGGGGACAGAGACCTAGCTGGTGAAGTAGTTCCGCTCCTAGGGCGGACGTTTGTTTCTTCAGCTTCTTCTAGTGGAGCAGGGAGAGATAGTGATCTTGCAATAGTCTTTTCTCTCTCTCTCCTACTTCACCCAGTCACTTTTTCTTTTTTGGTAGGGATGTCCTCATCTTCCTCTTCCCTTCCTCTCTTTGACGAGGAAAATCGAGGTGGGGGCATTTCCTCCACCTCCATCTCCACCTTTGAGCCTGGTTGCTTGCTCTCTTTTTGCTTTGAGGGCTGTTCCTTCTTTTTGGGCCGGCTGCAGTTTGTTTTGCTTTACAGATTTCTGCTGTCCCTCTTTCGGCTGTCCCTGTGGTAGTTTCGCCTGCTTCCTGGGACTCTGTTGACTCTTCTTCTGCTTTGGTCCCTCATGTTGTGACCGCTGCTGTTTGGAAGACTGCACATCCCGTTTCGGGGGAGAAGGTATAGTTTTTTTTCCCTTTGACCGTCACCCACTCCCCATCATGAGCCTTCTCTGATGATGCTGCTGCGTCTACTGTTGTTGCTGCTGTTGTCGTCGCTGTTGATTTGGCTGGAGGGGGTGGAGGCTGCACCTTCGTACCTGGGCACACCTTGGCCATGTGCCCCGGAACTCCACAGGACTAACAAAACGGCCGACGTCCCTCAACCACCACAAGCATACGATTTTTCCGGCATTTTAAAATGTTGGGAATATTAGCAAATGCTTGTCTGTCCAATGTTACCTGCAGCACCACATCTCCTGTAGCGATTCCCGCCTTGCTAATTATGGGCGATACTTCCTCCACCAATCCGTACTTCGAGAAGAAGCCTCCCATACCATCTGGGCTGATGTCCACAGGCACCCCATGAACCTTAATTTTAGTTCGCCGGGTGCCCATGTACTCAGTCTGCAGTCGAATTGCTGCTGTCATCAGGACACTTCCGGCCAGTTGTTCGGCCTCTTGTTCAGTCGCCAGGAGAATGTCCCACACAGCATTTGATTTCCTGGCCAGCACTTTAGGTGCTATGTTTAGTCTTTTTAGAGACTCTTCAATGACCCCAGTTAATTTCCGACTCTTTACGTCGGAGGTCAGTAGGGAAATTATTCTTTTTTCGACCGCATTCAGAGCCTCTGGAATGGTTAGAAACTCATCGCCGCTGACAAATTTTTCGCCTTGTTGTGCATAATAGGCTGCGTCTTTCTTCTTGGGCCTGTTTTCCGCCCAGGCCGATGTTTTAGGCGGCGACGAAGTTTCAGTTTGCACCGTTGGAGACGGTGAAGTTTGTGAATTTTCCGCCATGGGATTTCTCCCCACGACAGCTGACTAAAGAACGTTTGCTTTATATATATATTTTTTTAAACGATAAATTAAACAAAACCAAATCAAACAAGAAAAAGGAGAAAAATAAATAAAATGCAAAAAAAACACGTGAAAACTAAAACTGAAATAAAATCAACAAAAGGAAAAACAATAGTAAAAACGGGGGTGGGTAAAATTACAATAAGGAAATAAAAGAAATAAACAAAAGGAATGCACAAATCAAGTCAAAAAACGTACAAAGAAAAGGCGGGAAAAAAGAAAAACTTTGCAAACAAAAGAAAATCTAACCATTCACTTTTCAAACTTGTAAAATCCAATGGTGTAACTATGTAACTAGTGAGTGTACATAATATACTAGTGGATATTTACTTCGTATATAATACAAAGTTTTGGCACAAGGCCGAAGAGGGAAGTGGGGAAAAGGTTGGTCTTTCACTAGCTATCCTATTCCTAGTTAACCACATGACCCATTCATTCATTACAATTACACATTCACCACAAGAACTCATCCATCACCTATCACTCCAGCACACACCACAATACCTCATGTACCCCAGGGACCTACGAAACACCCCATGAATTAAAAATTCCAATATCTATATAATATACATAAAAATTCAATGAAATCATGAAATGATGTGCAGGGGAAATGAACCCAAAAAGAAAACAAAATTGTCAAACGAAACAAAACGAAAACAGAACAATGTTAGTAGGACCCGTCCACCCCTCAAAATAATAAGAGTGACCACTGTATTCTGTCGATAGACAGAATCAAGAAGCACACTCACTAATGGAATGGGGAGGGAAAAATAAATAATGGAATGGGCAGGGAAAAATAAATAACGGAATGGAGAAGTCAAAAGCTGACTCAGCCGAGATGAAAAAAGGGGGCCGAGAACAAACTGGGGAGATTGGGAATCTCGACATGAATCATAACAGAAGAAAAGCCGGGAACAGCACTTATTCACATTAACTAGGAACACAAAATAGTGACTAACTTAACCAGTATGGCGGTCCATAAGAAACCGCCCCGTTGCACTCAGGGGACTTAAAACAGAAACTCAAGGCTAACCCCGTCCACACGAACCAGGCTTGCCACAGTTACCCACCTTTCGCTGAAATCTATCGAAATCAGACGCTTTCGATCAGATCTGATTTTCACCTTAAGCTGATGCTTAAAGAACAAAATCATATCCTGATACGAAAAACGAAAGTTTCGCAAGATTCCTCCTTTCGCGACATCCACACGACCAGCCTAGCCACGGTTAGCAACGTATAAAACACCATCCGTTTTACCTCGGAGTACGGGAGCGACACATTGTCACACACGTACGCGAGATCAATGGACACGAGCTGCTCGGGAGCGATACGAGCCGTCAACTTGCCGACATAATCCCAGAAAGGGCGCACCTGAGGACAATAGTAGAAGGCATGCGAAGCCGTTTCTTTTAAACCAATGTCACACCGGTAACAATCTGGCAAATCTGCCTCGCCCCATCTGAAGAGAACGTCGTTGAGAGATAGCACCTTCTGAATCAGTCGCCAGCTAAGCGAAAACTCAGGGTTGGTGAGATAATCCGCCGCTGGCGCCCAAGACCAGAAAGAGCGCAACTCCGATTCCGACAAGCCGAGCCGATCACATAGAGGATCCGTCGCGACTCCCTCCACTAAATCATGATACAACAGTCTCCGACACCGAGAAAGGTCACTGGACCGAGGAATGACCTTCAAGGCCGACCGAGACTCACTGAGGAACCTCGACAACCTTCCACGACCGCCACGGTGCTTACCCCAAGAAATGAGGGGAGTGATGGTAAGGCGAGGGAATGCATCCCTAACACTCGGCGCCAACATCAAGTCCTCCGTCTAAACGCGGCGTAGGAAGGCCAACCTCGAGGCATGGCGATGACATCCCAGCCCCCATGACACGGACGCTGACAACAGGCTTCTTTGCGGACCCAAAGCTTGCGACCGTCCCACAAGAGGTCGGCCAACATGCGCTCGATCGCCTTCATACGTTTCCTGCAAAGAGGAAATACAGCCAAGCGGTAAAGGATAAAGGGCAAGACGTAAGTGGCACACGCCTCATCCCTACCCTTTAAGGACAACCTCCTTCGAAGCCAAGTCCGGACCGACGCTCCGACCTTTGCCTGTACGTCTGACCAATTTTTCTTCAGCAGGACTCCGAGCCCGAACCACACCCCAAGGATGCGGACAGGTCCATCAGTGAAGCCGAAGGGCCCCGGAAGTGCGACCCCCTTTCAGGCACCTAACCGCAAGTCGGAAGACTTGTTGCGGTTAATCTTGGCCCCTGTCACATTCTCGTACCGTTCAAGCGCCTTCTGCACCACGTCAATGTCGCTGCGGCACGACACAAAGATGGATACGCACCAGGGTTCTGTATTCGGCAACTTCAAAAAGTGTGGATGGTCCTGCACGAAACTTTCACCACTATAATCAAATCTCATTTGCTGTTGTCAGGATGTTGGTTTCCTAGGAACTGATCTGCTTGACCCTCATACGTCGAATTCGACGAGAGAGTCTATTATATATATATATATATATATATATATATATATATATATATATATATATATATATATATATATATGTATGTATGTATATATATGTATATATATATATATATATTTATGTATATATATGTATATATATGTATATATATGTGTATATATATGTATATATTGATATATATATATGTATATATGTATATATATATGTATATATATCTATATATATGTATATATATTTATATATATATATATATATATATTCATACATGTTTCATTAAATAATATAGATAAGTGTTGTCTATATATTTTTTGTAAGTTCTTTTTATATCGTCTGATAAACTTAATAACATTATCATTAAACAATGAAAGAAAATCACAATATTGATACATATTTTTAATCCAATCTAAGCTTTCGGCTTACATAAGCCATTATCAAAGATGAAAATTACACAATATATTAGGTAATACACGAACAAGAAATTGATGATAGTCTGTTATTGTTTACATGAAAATATATAGACAACACTTATCTATATTATTTAATGAAACATGTATGAATGAAAAAATGCTGCCTAAATACACACAATTTAAATTATATATATATATATATATATATATATATATATATATATATATATACATTTGGAGACCTTGTGCACTTCGTGCACCAGGGTTCTGTATTCGGCACTTCAAAAAGTGTGGATGGTCCTGCACGAAACTTTCACCACTATAATCAAATCTCATTTGCTGTTGTCGGGCTGTTGGTTTCCTAGGAACTGATCTGCTTGACCCTCATACGTCGAATTCGACGAGAGAGTCTATTATATATATATATATATATATATATATATATATATATATATATATATATATATATATATATATATGTATGTATATATATATATATTTATGTATATATATGTATGTATATATATGTATGAAAATTTCTCACAGTTAACCTGCGAGAAGATAATCTTTATAAATATAAATGATAAATAGGAAAACAGTAGTAATTGCTGACGCGTTTCGTCCAATGTGGACTTTCTCAAAGAAAAAAAACGAAATGAATTTAATTAAACAAAGTAATTACTTTGTTTAATTAAATTCATTTCGTTTTAAAAACAAAAAACAGAATGATCTTAGCAACTAGAATGTAGAGAACGCTATTTTCATATTGATAACTGAAAATAACGTCAGTTAATGTCAACACAGATATAATGACAATATTCTGCACATTGGTCTGAAGTACAAGCAAAGAGCGACGCTTCCAGTCAGACTTGGCGTCGACGAAGGTTGTCCGTGAAGGACAGGGCGGAGGTGTGTGCTACATACATTTCCCCGATTGCCTTTTATCGATTGTCCGTACTTCCTCTCTGTGACGACCATAGGAAGCCGCTCGAGCGCTCGCTATCCTCTCGTGTCATGGGGGGGCTGGGAACGCCACACTTACAGAGCCACAAACGTGCCTCGAGGATGGCTTTCCTACGCCGCGCGTTGACAGGAGGAGATTCGATTATGGCGGGGATTGTCAGGGCCGCGTTCCCTTTCCTTACTATCAATCCCCCCATCTCGCGGGCTGAGCGCCATCGTAAGCCCCGGGATCAATCGGATTTCCTTCGCGAGTGTCGGTTGGCCTTGCTGGCTGTTTCTCCGTCCAGTGACCTTTCACGGCGTAGGAAGTTCTTCTATTGTCTTTTAGTGGAGGGGGGAGCGAGGGATTCCCTGCGTGATCAGTCTACTTGTCGGAGAATGGGTTTTGCTCTTACTGGTCTTGGGCGCCAGCGGCGGATTATCTCAGTAACCCTGAGTTTTCGCTTACCTGGCGATTGGCTCAGAATCGGCTGCCTCTCAATGACAAGTACTTCATATGGGACTTGGCGGATTTGCCAGACAGTGAGATGTGTGGCCTTGGTTTAGAAGAAACGGCTTTGCACGCCTTCTACCATTGCCCCCGGGTCCGCCCCTTATGGGAACATGTCGGCGAGTTGACGTCTCGTCTCACTCTTGAAAAGCTCGTGCTCATTGATCGCGCATATGCGTGTGACAATGTGGTCGCCCCCGTATTCCGGGGTGAAACGAATGGTGTTTCTGACGCTGCTAGCCACGGCTCGAATGGTGATTTGGACGACACGGATGGAGGAAATCTTGCGAGGCAACCGTCTTTCTCATCAGGATCTAATTGAATTCTTTGAGCATCAGCTCAAGATGAAGATTAGAACTGATAGAAAACGACTGCATTCGACAGTCTTCAGCGAAAGGTGGGTGCCTGAGGCGAGTTTGTTTCTTTTGAACGGGGCTAGCCTTGATTTTCACATCGGGGTGGTTTCCTGTGGAGCCCTCCCTTTGGTTAGGTTAGACAAGCTTTTGTGTACCTAGTTAATATGAGTAAATGTTGTTCTCGGCTACATCTTTGGTTATGATCCAAGTTGAGATTCCCAACCTCCCCAGTTTGTTTTTGGTCCCCGCTTTATCTCGACTGGGTCAGCTTTATACTTTCCCACGGCCGTATAAATTTTTATCCTTTTCCCACACCCTTAGCAAGAGTGTCTCTTGATTTTGTCCCACAGGCAGAATACAGCGGCCTCTCTGTTTTGAGGGTTGGACGGGCCCTACTAACATCAGTTATGTTTAGTTCACTTTTGAGTCTATGTTTAGTTTGTTTTGGGGTTCATTCCCTCCCCTCTCATATTTCATCACAGATTTTTAAATATTTATCATCATTAAACTTTGGCAGGGCATGGGGCGCGTTTTGTAGATCCCCTTGAGAGGATGCGGTATTATGGTGTATGCAGGATTGATTGGTGATGGACGAAATTTTGTGGTGAAAGGGCAAATTGTAATGAGTGAATGGGTCGTGAATCAGATTAGCTAGGTATAAGAGAGTTAGTGAAGACCAGCCTCAGCCTCAGCCTCAACCCCTCCCTTTTTTCGGTCTTGTGCCACAATTGTATTTTTTATACAATAAATACCTACTAGTGTTTTCCTATTGTCATTATATATATATATATATATATATATATATATATATATATATATATATATATATATATATTACATGAATCATTCATACAAAAAGCAGATAGTGAAGTTAAGGATATAAATGGCTAGAATACATCCCTACAAACAAATTTATTGAGATACATTAACCCACGAACCTGTAGATGAATGTTATGATCCCTGATTTTAATAAATTCCAGTTGCATAATGTCTTTTTATACTAGTACTTTCGTCTGTTCGTACAGACATCATCAAGTATGGAAATAGATTTGTTTTTTTACATTCGGGTAATAACGGGACAACGAAAGATTAGATGTGATCCGAAATATGTTTTTTTTTAGAAATGTGTTATTGTTAACGGTAAGAAATTTTGGATCGTGCAGATTGAATTTTTTTTTAATTTAAGAGTGTGCATTTTTATACTAATATGGTAATAGGAGAATTCTTTAGTATATATATATATATATATATATATATATATATATATATATATATATATATATATATATATATATATATATATATATATATGATTGGAAAAATCAGTCCACATATGCTTCATATAGTTTATAAAGTCGAGTGGATAACTTGGTCAATAAAACAAACGAAAGGGTAATGATGAATTCAGTACGAAAAATATTTATTAATGTTAACCACGTGACCCAAATCGAACCTCAATCTCAGTGCTTCATTTTTGTCACCTGGTTAATATTAATAAATGTTGTTTCGTACTGATTTCATCGGTACCTTTTCGTTTGACTTTGTTTTATTGACTAACTTATCTATCACACACACATACACACACACACACACAAACACACACACACACACACACACTATATATATATATATATATATATATATATATATATGAAGGGAGTGATTATAGTTGTTCCAACGAGAGAAAAGAGAAGCTGCAAACGTTCTTGGTTATAATTATAATGTGGATTATATATATATATATATATATATATATATATATATATATATATATATATATATATATATATGGATAGATATTTCCATATTTTTTGCTACATACTTTTCTGGTCTTGTGACATTCATCAGGCGACTAAATTGGCAATATTTTTCATGAGAAACATTTATATTTGATTTTTACCATTAATCCCACAGTAGAGTTTTTAATTACCAGAAGGGCTAGAGATTTCATTCAGGTCAAGTGTATCATGAAAAAAGAACTATATCATTCGGTTTTTCAAGATCTGGTTAATAATTAGGGAAAAATCACCTGTTAACAAGACAACGATTCAAAACCTAAAACCTTCGTCAAAATTACCTCGAGTCAAAAAAAAAGACAATTTGAAAATTATGTCTTGGCTCTCTCAATGTCCTGATCTTTCTCCCATTGACTTAATATGGGAGAAATTGAATTGGAGAGTTCAAAGAGAATAACCAAAGAGTGAGCGTGAGCTTTGTTCCGTGCTTCAAGAATGCTTGGGAAGATCTGCCATCTACCCTTTTTTTCAAAACTGTTGGAAAGAATGCCAAAAATTTGTAAAGCTGTAATTATTGAAATATTTGACATTAATATATTATTATTATTATTATTATTATTATTATTATTATTATTATTATTATTATTATCAATTTTTAATTGTGATGATTATAATGCGATGATGATGGTTTCGTTGCTTAAAATGACTAGACAATTTCAATGTATCTATTTTGAATATGATCACTTACTTCCCCCACCCTGTTTTTCAACTTGTCAAATCCAGGAAGAAAAAATCTTTTCTGGGTCACCCTGTTGACTTATATAATTCCCTGTTTCCTTTCTTTCCTTCTCTCACTCTCTTTCCATTTTCCATTCCCATGTCTATCTCTCTTTCTCTTCCCCCTAATAAAAAACCTTATGTTGAAATCTCTGTCTTTCTCCCCCTTTTTTCTTTCCCCTTTTAATATTAAAAATTTTCCTTTTCTCTCCTTTTTTTTCTTTTCTTTATCCTGGTGTCTGAATAAATTGAACTCCATTTGTTTATGTAAAACTGGACTGAAGAGATGGACGTTTGAAGTTCACGAAATAAATTATAACCTTATCTGATGGGTTTTTAAGGATTCTGTATTCACACACACACACACACACACACACACACACACACACACACATACACACACACACACACACACACACACACACATTGGTCATTCTAGCTTATGTAACAGCGTTTACCCCTAGCGAAGGATCGTTAATTAATTTGAAACCTTTAAAACCATTTATTCTACATTCAACATCATCACTTGATAAGACACCAGAAGTGTTGAAACAAAATGGCTATTTTTGTAGTGATTTTATAACATATTTATGTTATAATATTTAAATAAATAATTATATCTGCTCTACTCTGTATTGAGCACTCTTTTAAGAATAATAATTGTTGGTTATTGGAATTTATTCCGTATATACCAATCCTATACTTGGTATATATATATATATATATATATATATATATATATATATATATATATATATATATATATATATATAAAATATTATTTCTCTAGAGATCATGTGAGAAACGAGAAATTTTAATGGAAGAGGGAATGACTCTTATACTTACGATCAGAAAGAGCCAGGTGACGTGTCTGGGACAAATAATGGGGAAAGAGGGCTTGGAGAAAATGACACTCAGAGTATATTGTAAGATAGAGGGACATATCAAGAAACTTATCAAACGAGTTTATATAAATTGATACCAGATAAGTAACTGGGAGTGATGATAAGGTGGTTGCTTAGAGCTATAAAGGAAGCTGTGGGGAGCCAAAATCACGTACGTTCTGATGGGACATGGCACATAAAATAATTTCGATTACATGTAAACTCGAGTATTCAATCATAATGGACAAAACACTATTATGAATTTGAGTGAATGAATCGACGCATGTCAGCTATAAAGTGTTTCATTATATGACATTACTTTCAGGCAAATGTCGGATACATACAAAAAACTGTCCATTCATTTTCTTTATTTGTATTAACTCTCTCTTAACTTACTTTGTGAAGGTTGTTGATGAAAATTAGTATCAATGACAACTATTTACTCGAAAGATCTGATAACTTCGTGAAGATCAACTTGGCAGCTGATCTAAAAAAATGGTTTACAATTTATTGTTAACTGGAGAAAGAAACTTGTTAATTTTAACGCCTCAAAAATGAAACAAGTTTTTATCAGCCAATCAAAAGTGAACAAACACACAGGAAAGTGACTCATTGCGACTTTTCGGTCTGACATTTTCAGCTGACAAGTGGAAAGATTATATTGAATCATTTGTGAGGTTTTCTGTTAGGGTAATTTGATTCACTGTCCTTCATCTTGGGTATGATGATAAACTGCATCCGGCAGCAAGGCCTTTGACCAGGAAATTGGAGGTTTTGAGAAGCATGGAACCACCTCTTATTTGCTGTTGTCTCTCAGGTTGACCCGGAATAGTAGCAACTATTAATGTCCCAGCTATCATCAAATAGTGACTCCCACATAAAAAAAACTCCACAAAAGTATATATATATATATATATATATATATATATATAAAGAAAGAACAGTAAGATATATAATCCGGTGTTCTTATTGATATTTTTATTTTTTTATTTTTACAAAACAGTGCTCAATGTAAATTTACAGAACATAAATATTATAAATTAACTGGTTTAAAATATGTTTTTTTTTCTCTACACAGTAATAACCATTTTTCAAAAATGGAAGCTAAAAACTTCAAATTTAATTTTGTAATTAAATTAAAAACATTAGTTCCATTTCATCTTCAAGCGAATTTTGGAATAATTTATTTTTAAATTTACTGAGTTTTAAACGCACATATAAATTCATAATTTCCTGTTTCCAAGGATACAGAGAAATCCAATCATTCAGACAGGGGCGGTAGCGTGTTCATTTTTATTAACTATTGTTATATCAATTATGAATTACGTTCGAAAAAGAGGTTAAGTTTAGGGAGGGTAGTGGTGTATTTTTCAACGAATTCTGATATCCGTTATATGTATGTCGTCTGGGTTTTTTTTTATATTATTAACGGCAAAAAGTCTTTCGGCATTATTTCCTACTTGTATATTTAAAGATTTTTCTTTTTTTTATAGGATGTTTAGGTTAGAATACGTTTTATTTAACTACAATTTTAAAATATTTTACTCTTAATTACTAATAGACTATATTCCTTTTTAAAACTAGTAAGTGTAATAGAATTACTTAAATTATATAAAGAAAATTTTTCATATCAAATTTAAGTATGTATATTACCAGCTCGCATTTTTTAATTTCATTTTTAAATATTATTTAAGGAATATTTTTGACAATGACGGCAAAAAAATAGTTATTTCATTTCTCTGATTCAGTAAATTTTTATTTTTTATAAACTTAGTAATATATAGTTTCTCATGTATGCACAAAGGGCATGGGTCATTTAATGACTTGCATATTCTAGTTTTTCTTATTACTTTCCATTTTACTGTAGGTGTTTTATTGGATTCTTTTAAGTGCTAGAAGTACTTTGAAAGAGATGTCTGATTTCTGTATTTATTTATCCTAAATGAACTTTGATGTTGATTGTACCGTTTTCTGAACTCATGGCTTGTGCAACCTATATAGATATTTATGTTTTCGGGATTCTCAATAGAAGAGATATTGCATTAGTATACTAATGATTCCGTGTGACATTTATTTTGTAGTTTGCCGTTGTGAGGGTTTCTACAGTTACATAATTTTTGTTTATCTTCATTTGTTTTTATTTTTACTTTTCTATTGTCTAAATTTTTTTGATTTTGGTCTAAGTGTTTATTTAAGATATTAGCATTATATTTCTTAATAATTTTTTCAAAGTTTTCAGTACACCTGTAACTTAATTAAGTGTATTTTTATTGAAAATAGTACTTAGTTTACTTTCTCTAGGAAAGTGTTTGACTATTAATGCAAGAAATGTTTGTCCTAATTACCATTTGGTTGTATGGGGGTGTATACCAAATTATTTTTCTACTTCTGTTTTTTCTATGCTTTCCATTTTCATTTTTTAAGTTAGTTTTGGGTTTTTGTAGCCACTATCTTTTAGAGCTTTATTATACAAATTAATATGTTCATCGAAAATCTTCTCATTTGCTGAATTTGTACTTATTCTTTTTCGGATAGATAAAGGTATATGCTTAATTATAGATTGGGAATGATTTGATTTCGGGTGTATATATAAAGGATTGGTATTGGGATTTTTATAAGGTGTATATATATTTTTCCTTAAATCTAATGTTATATCAAGGAAGATAACCTTTTTTAATTTAGTGCTTAACGTAATTTTTAAGTTCATGCTTTTAAATTCTTTATATATCTTTCTAATTTTATCGATTTTAAAGTTAGTAGAGCACATTATAACCATAAGTCCATCGTCTCTGTATAAACCAATGTCAGTTATATTAATTTCACGGTGCGCTGTAAGATTGTATAATATAAAAAGACCTATGAGATCAGAAGACTCAGCTGAGTCTAGTGATCCCATTGTGATGTCAAAGTGGTCATATGAATTTTTTATCCATTGCTCACCTTTATGTATCAGTACCGATTTTTTCGCATTTATAATAATGCTCTTTTCTTCTTCAGTAATATCCATGTACTGAGTAGCGAAGTCCAACGCATTCATGAACAGTTCTTTAGATATTGATTGATAATAATTTTCAATATCAAACTGCATTAGTGTACAGTTGGTTTTTCCTTTATATAAGCAAACCAGTTTGTCACATCTTTGGTATTAATCCAAAGTTTCAGGCCTATTTTTTCTTTAATTTGTTGATTTACCCTTTCAAGGATCATTTTACTAATTTTTCCGATATCAGGTCTTGTAGGGTTTTTTATCCTTGTAGCTGGATTAGCCTCAAACTCTGGTGTGTGGTCCTTTAAGGTTATATAGCTCTCTCTTTCATTTAGTTGGCCTACTCTATCACTGATCTTCAGTTTATCAGTGATTTTTACTGCCAGTATTAATATTCTCCATATATATATAAATATGTATTAATATTCTCCATATATGTATAAAAGTGAACATTGAAGTCAACACTTAGAGGCGACACGCTGTTTCATGCTAGACGCAATCGTCAGGCGATTGCGTCTAGCATCAAACAGCCTGTCGCCTCTAAGTGTTGACTTCAATGTTCACTTTTATATTTACACACGCTCTATCTCTGATATTGAGCACTTTATCCCACATAAGCACACCTTAAGAGAATATTTCTTCATATATATATATATATATATATATATATATATATATATATATATATATCAAGATTAAGATTTTGGCGTGGAAAATTGTTAACAACACATTGGTTGATTGTTTAACGGCATAGCAAACACCTTCATGGGTGTATACCAATACCGAAATTTAATTATGTATATTCGAAAATTATAACATAAATATGTTATAAAATCACAACAAAAATAAGCATTTTGTTTCAACACTTCTGGTGTCTTATTAAGTGATGGAGTTGAATATAGAATAAAGGGTTTTAAAAGTTTCAAATATACACTGTATTGAGCATTAAGAATAGTATTTGTTGGTTATTGGAATTTATTCCGTATATACCAATCCTATACTTGGGTATATATATATATATATATATTAAAAAATAAAAATGAAAATTTTAAAAAAGTAATGAAAGCATTTCCTTCAACTATATAAAATATGTTAAGTGCCAACTACAAATATTATTTTTTTAAAGATTCACATTTATCTTATGACATTTTTGAGAATGAAAAAAATCAAATGTTTTTTTTGTTTCATGAAAATAATTTACCAAAATAAAATTAAAAGAAACACAAACAGAAATAATTTCTTTTAACTTCATTTGTTAAGTGCCATTTACAAATCTTCTATGCACTGTTGATTATCATACATGAGACAAAGTTTACTGCTGTTTAAAGACAATCTATCTGTACAATAAGTAATATCTGCAAAATATATTTAAATATTTTTTTTAAATTAATAAAAACAATCTTATTGAATAGTTTAAGAAGTTACTTAGCACAATATCAACATTAGGATGATTGTCTTTAATTATAATCTTTCTCAGAAATCCTGCACATACGTAGGAAAAAAACTCTAAACTTGGCAGGGTCATATCTTCTAAAGTAGACTTAAAACGCTCACAAAATCTTTTGGTGAACTTGAGCAGGCATTGTAAATGTCAGGCAAAAAATATTATGAAAATTGAAGAGGACGTATTTTCGATAGACTGACCGTAAGCTACATAGGTGAAAAGTTGTTGATTTTGGGGTCATGTATTTGGGTGAGCAAAATAAAATTCTCTAAGAAGTATAGGCTAGAAATAGTTAAATACCTGGATTCTACACTTCTTATTTGCCCTACATACCAAATCTCAGAAATATTGAAGGTATGGAAGTATTTTTCTTTAATTTTTAAATAAATACTGAAATTTGGCGATATTGCGCAACCTTAATTTAGAGGCAAAATAGGAAAATTATACCCCCCACCCACTTAAAATTGGAACGGTAAAGTCTAGCACAAAATAATTTGGCACACTTTCCTAATTCATGAAGGGGAACATTTGTGCCAAATTTCAAGTAATTTGGTGTCGGTGGGTGTAATGCTCTGGTGAATTGACATGGAATGACCAATATATATGTGTGTGAGTATAATATATATATATGTGTGTGTGTGTGTGTATTATATATATATATGTATGTGTGTATAATATATGTGTGTGTGTGCATTATATATATATGTGTTTATAATATATATATATATATGTGTGTATAATATATATATATATGTGTGTATAATATATATATATGTGTGTGTGTATAATATATATATATATGTGTGTGTATATAATATATATATATGAGTGTGTGTAATATATATATATATATACAGAATGTAACGTAGTGCAGTAGTCGTTTGTGAAGATTTTTGCGAATTGAAATGAATGGCATTAATATGTGTGTGCCTGAATGTCGCGAATATGAGTCAATTGGCCCTGTGGTGTTTTACGATGACAACAGGTATCGAAGAATTGATGAAAACCCTGATGTGAAGTCGGGGCATCTATTTTATATATATATATATATATATATATATAGAGAGAGAGAGAGAGAGAGAGATTCTGAAACAAAAAATATCTTCGTCGGAACCAAAATGTCACGTTAATTTTAAGTGGACCAGTAGAAAAAAATTAATAATGTAACCTTAAACAAGGCGATAATGACACTAGGACACTGGATGCTTCAGTGAGTAAAAGAAAATGAGAAGACTTTAGTGAGAAGCGATGAAAAAGACAAATGATGGAAAAAATATTCAGGGAAAAAGAAGATGGGGTTTGCAGTTACATTAAAATGGTTGACCTCCTTATCATGATTATCGCAGATAAATGAATTTAATTATGAGATAATAATATTTTTTTTCAATCGCGATGTATTGTAATGATAAGGTAATTATTATTTCAGCTTTTTTTTTAATCGGGCAAGGCTAGTTGATGTCGGGAATCTATTAATATTTTTAATTAATATTTTCATTAGGCTTAGATGTTAAAAGCGATTAATTATATCAATAGTTTTGTTAATTATTTTGCTGACATGAGTGAAATTTTGTAACAGATTCTCTCTCTCGTGTATATATATATATATATATATATATATATATATATATATATATATATATATATATATATATAATGGTCTGACGATTGCGTCTAGCATGAAACAGCCTCTAAGTGTTGACTTCAATGTTCACTTTTATATTTACACACGCTCTCTCTGATATTGAGCACTTTATCCCATAAATTTTGCACACCATAAGAGTATATTTCTTCATATATATATATATATATATATATATATATATATATATATATATGAGAGAGAGAGAGAGAGAGAGAGCAAGAGACCAAGAAATAAAAATTATTATAAAAATTATGTTTAAAATGACTTTCCCGACTCAGAAATTATTACATCATTATTAATTATTATTAAAAATGTATGTGTATGTGTTTTGAACAAGACTGAGAAAGTAGTTTCGATTTTTTTATTGGGTCTTTCATGGATACGGATAGAGAGACTATGGAGTCATGCTGGGACTATGAAATTTTGCACTAATTGCAACTCTTCTTATTAATAACAGGATTATTTCTGTTCAGGTAAACTGATATCTGGCCGTTCAAAAACTTCAAAAGTAACTAGTAGCGTCATTTCTGTAAAATGGACAAAATCTGACATTGTGATGTTATATTTACTTTGATCAACCAATCAAATATGACCTACGTTAAATTTAAACGAAGCGAAAAAGCAAAATTAAAAATTATTTTTTATAAATGGGTCCTAACCTGTAGATTGTCAGCTAACGACAACTAGACATAAACTAAAATGGATACAAATGCTTACATAAATTATACAAACTATACAATGCCGTTTCCTAATATATAAAAATGGAGTGGAGGGGTAATTTAATAAAATGTATCACAAGTTATAGGCTTTGAGAATTTCCTACATAAAAAAGAATTATAGTTGATAAATAAATAGCTTCTTTAAGAAACTAGTAAATAATTTAAACGTATAGAATTATTTGGTAAATTAATATACAACTATTGAATAAAGATTATTCATATAATTATTATTAATTATTATTCATAATAACACTATCCAATCAATGTAAAATGCCCAAAATACTAACCAAATACCAATACATCCGTACAAGATGTTACTAATACTACCAGGAAATTAACACAAAATTATATTAAATCCAACTTAATCTTACAAATAGAAAGATAAACCATATATTGTGCAACGCAGTACAACTAAATTATAAGAAAAAGCATTATCGAATGCAAAGTTTAACTAAATTGTAAGGTAGAAGGTAAACAATGTTTACAATTTACTGTTAATTCATTTCTTTGATTTAATAAGGCATTTTTATTGAACCTGATAATTTCCAGTTTTTTATGTAAGCACAGAAAACAGAGTCTTTGCTGTTTTTAAAATTTTCCATTTCACTTTAGGAGTCTTATCATCTTTTAAACGCGAAAAATATTTAGAAAGTGATGTATTAGTTTTTTAAGTATTATTGATGAAGGATAATATAAGCTGGTATCACCTAGTCTTGAAAGAATTCTTAGTACTACCAATATAGAATTTTTCAACCGTCGAATTCTCATTGTAGAGATAGTATAAAGATAAACAAGAGATTTAGTTAAACATTTGTTTGGCAATGGGCATTGATCAGAATTCCTACAATTACATTGGCCAGTATCATCAATATTTTTCTAGAAACGTGTATTATTATCCAGATAATTAAATTGGTTTAAAATTTTATTATTGTGTAACTTTATAATCTTCTCAAGATTATTAGTGCAGCTATAACTTAGTTTTAATGTGTTTCTATTAAATAGTTTACTAAGAGGGTTACTTTTAGGAAAATGTTTATCAATCACTTAGAGGAAGTTATGGCCTAAATTAGTACTGACTAATTGATTAAATGGAGGTGCATACCAAATGATCTTTCTATTTCTTTTCTTTGGACCACTATCATCATATTTTCTAAACTTAATTTCAACGTATCTATAACCACTATTTTTTGAAACTTCATTATACACACCGCTATATTTATCAAACACACTTAGTCCGATGAGTGGTTGCTAATCCTACGTTCTACAGACGAAGGTATATGTTCTATTACAGATGGAGGGGGTTAGAATTGGGGTGAATATGAATTGGGTTGGGATTATTTTTCATAAAAGGTTGAAATATATCATTAACGAGATCTAACGTAACAGGAAGAAAATCTACTTGTTTAACATTAGTACTTATCTTAACCTTAAGATTTAAAATCTTTAGTTCTTTATAAATCATTTTTCTTAATTTATCTACCTGAATTTTAGCGGAATATTTTGATACTACCATACATACATACATACGCATGTGTGTGTGTCTGCATATATATATATATATATATATATATATATATATATATATATATATATATATATTGAACGATACAAATTGATAAAAAAAAATTGAAATCTTCAGACACACTGGGTTGTAGATTAATATTCTTTCGTTTTTTTTTATTATTATTATTTCATTTAGATTCCTCGACTAGTTTCGGCCAACATGACCATCATCAGGAGAAAAAAATATTTCTGCTTGCTGGTAGCAGTAAACTACAGAAAAAAATATATATAATAGCCGGCCGCTCGTATTCGAGGATCCCCGTCTACTAGGGTAGCTAGCCAATACCTATTGCAGAGCCCAACTGTGGTTTATAATGCAACTATGCCGAGCAGACCTTAGTTACAGTTTCTGAGAGAGAACGTATTATCTAGGAAAAATGTATGTATTTTCCTCAGTTCCTTCTTTAAATAATTTTATAATATTTTAAACTTAACACAGATTAAATTGGCAATTTTTATTTTCAATTTTATAGTCAAATTTAAAATGAATCAGTTAGAATGATTTCTATTTTAGTCTAACACTAACATTAAGGCATTAA
The DNA here is from genome assembly GCA_964036315.1 of Acanthosepion esculentum. Taxonomy (NCBI): domain Eukaryota; kingdom Metazoa; phylum Mollusca; class Cephalopoda; order Sepiida; family Sepiidae; genus Acanthosepion; species Acanthosepion esculentum. The sequence continues at coordinate 134,796,304 of OZ038479.1, forward strand.
TTATTATAACCAAGGTCCGTTGTCAAGTGTTTTGAATTTTCATATACTTGCATTTTGATTGGTTATTGGAGCTTACGTAACAGCGTTCCCCTATTAAGGGCTGTTTCGTTGATTTTAATCTTTTAAAACTCTTTATTCTACATTCAACACAATCACTTGATAAGACACCAGAAGTATTGAAACAAAATGGGTATTTTTGTGGTTATGTTATAACATGTTTATGTTATTATTTTTGAATAAATAAAAATTATATAACGAAGAGTAAGAGTAATAATTCTCTGAACTTGATAATAGTTTACGTTGACATAATTTCAAATGCTTTCATATGAAATATACGTTCAGTTCTTATCAACTGACAGTTTGGGTGGTTGTCACGTAATTGCATATATATCGGTAGTTTAATCGAGTTTCAGACGCTTGTACTTAGCTGGCGAGAATGCAAAAAATGTGTCACGACCATGCAGAAAAACAGTGTCTGTTATTCAAAAACATGTTCTCTCTTTCGAGTGTTTATCACCTCTCCGTATCTGTTTAGTTGTTTTTCTTCTCTTTCTTCGTATTTACATCTGTGCTGAAATTTAACTTCTTTTTTTTTTAAGGTCGCTTTGATTCCCAAAAATGATTCAATGTCCTGAAGCTGAATTTAGAATATGGTTTGGTTTGTTGTGTTTTTACGGCATATCAACCTCAATGGGACATTTAATGCCGACTTTTTTTTCCTGCTAATATTTTGTTTTGTCAAAAATCTATTTCTGGTAATATTTTTTCCTCAAAAATGTATAGATGGTAAAATTATTTTAAAACATGTATTTTTGGTAATATTTTTTTTCAAAAACGTATTGCTGGTAATATTTTTTTTCAAAAACGTATTGCTGGTAATATTTTTTTTTCTTCAAAAATTTATTTCTGGTAACAATTCTTTTACAAAGTATCTGGTATTAAAACACATTTTTACACTTTTGTAATGCTTTTTACGTCAGATTCGGGGTTAACTATTTGGCCATAGCTGGGACCCTAACAGGTGCTACCACCTGGGTCAGGGTAGACCTAGGAACACCAGCAATTAAGAGGTGGTTCCACGTTCCTCAAAACCTCCTGATCAGAGGCCTTGCTGTTGGACGTAGTTTAGCGTCTTACCCAGGACGCGGATGTAGTTTATCGTCTTACCCAGGACACAGATGTAGTTTATCGTCATACTCAGGACACAGATGTAGTTTATCGTCATACCCAGGACGCGGATGTAGTTTATCGTCATACCCAGGACGCGGATGTATGTTTTGTCTTACCTAGGACACAGATGTAGTTTACCGAATTACCCAGGACGCGGATGTAGTTTATCGTCTTACCCAGGACACAGATGTAGTTTATCGTCATACCCAGGACACAGATGTAGTTTATCGTCATACCCAGGACACAGATGTAGTTTATCGTCATACCCAGGACGCGGATGTATGTTTTGTCTTACCTAGGACACAGATGTAGTTTACCGAATTACCCAGGACGCGGATGTAGTTTATCGTCTTACCCAGGACACAGATGTAGTTTATCGTCATACCCAGGACACAGATGTAGTTTATCGTCATACCCAGGACACAGATGTAGTTTATCGTCATACCCAGGACGCGGATGTATGTTTTGTCTTACCTAGGACACAGATGTAGTTTACCGAATTACCCAGGACGCGGATGTAGTTTATCGTCATACCCAGGACACAGATGTAGTTTATCGTCATACCCAGGACACAGATGTAGTTTATCGTCATACCCAGGACACAGATGTAGTTTATCGTCATACCCAGGACGGTTTAGAATATGACCTTTTTATTCTCTTTATTTTTAATTTTCTATTTTCTTTCCCTTTTGTTTTTTTAATTAAGTCATGAGATTTATATATTTTTCCAGTTATGGCATTCATCCTGAGTTTTCACCCCCATTTGCGTCTGATTTATACTCAGATGTTTGGCCTACAGTAACGAGATGAAAATAAATATTCCATTGCCAAAATATAATCATCATACTGTCAACTGACACTTCGTTTTTTCTAGCATCGCGTTAAAGATCTGGTTACAGTTTTTTTCTCTTTCTGCACACGCAATCTGCACACGCAATCTGCACCTAAATTTGCTTAGTTGGTTGGGAAATATGTGCATCTTTTGTGCTAGCACATTGTCGGTCACTTTACGTAAACTCTTAATTAAGACTCGTGACAATTTTGCGAAACAAATTCTCGGCTTGTCATAAATTTCATGAATAATACAATATCACATGTATTATGTTCAGCTTAGAAAATTCGTACACTCTGTCGTATTAGACAATTTTTCTCGTCAGAATCTATCTTACACATTTATAATTCTACCATTTCAATTGAAGACTTTAAGATTATAGTGGCATATCTTCATGATTTCATTCCAAATTACTACAGCTCTGGGGAAGAAGCTGTTTGAGTGGAACGTACTCCTTAACAGTAGAAGTGGGATGAGTCGATATACGTGGCATGGTGGGTCCTAGTATGTGTGGATTGGTGGGTGGGTCCTAGTATGTCTGGTAGAACCCGAGAATGTGTTAAATAATAGTCTAGCAGATTATTATTTTTTAGAGTCTTGTATTTCTCCTCTAACTTCCTCATTTTGACCTTTGAGATCAGATAGAGGAAAACAAAGGAAGTCGTTTTTGATTGGTTAAAGCAAGCGTGGGAATGTTAGAGATAGAAAGGGATTTCAGTGAGTTAAGTTTTATGTCATACAATGTCGGTATTTAAGCTAGCTCCCGTGGACGACACTTGGTTTAGTTACCATCACAATAGATAGGGAGGAGTAGATGTGATAGGCATCAATAAACTACAGAAGAACTCAAAATTGATCGTAGCATTTAAGTATTGAATTAATGTTTAAGCTTACTTTTTAAAAGTTCAATAATAATTCTGCTATTGCTACTTAATTTAAAGACGATTTGATGTACGTAGGTCCTTATTTTCCATACAAACAATTATTTTTATTTCATGGGTGAAAGAATAGGGGACAATTTATAAGATAAAATTAATATAGTGTAACGATAGGAAAATAGAAATTAGAATTAGTTACACATTCAACATTTGAAGAGTTAGAGAAACATTATAGCTAATAAAGTAAAACCTATATTATAGAATCTATATGAATAAATGCGAAATTGGAGCTCAATTCTCCCACAAGATTAAAAAGCCCCAGCGTGTGGAGCCCGAACGCGTACATCCGGGCGAGGAACAAAAATTCCCCCTACCTCCCACAACCGTCAGTTGCGCTGGCCTCGGTGCGTGCACTGACCCCTCTTTCTAGTGCAATGAGAGGGTGCGGCCTCGGGCAGATGTTCCCCAGGGCCGGCACGTTTCAGTATAATTTTCCTCAGTTGCAACTCTGTTCTTTGACGGAGTCGCCCCTGAGTGCACTCTGCCCAAAGACAGAGACGCAACTGAGAGATGATAAATAGATGTGTTACAAACCCCTCGAAGGAGGCGTTTGTATATACTTGACTTCCCACTGAGGTTGTGACACAAGGTCGGTTTTTAACGTGGGAACCCGAGTGTCTTCACTCGGGCCGCTGGTCTTAGCTTGTCCAAGCTGGTCAGGGCCGGTCCAAGCTGTCATACTACCAGCGCCGGGACGGATCCCTATGACCGCCAAGTATCCGAATGGGTTTACACACTAAATGTATGTATTATATATTATCTACTTCTAGGCAATATCACTCTTCAGGTTTCATTTATTTACATAATGATTTTTAAAAAGTTTATTTCATTAATTAACTGTTCTTCATTACTCTTCCTTTAATCGAGGATTGTTTTGATTTTCGTTATCAAAAATAGTTCTGTTTAGGAATATCTTCTTATATAGTGCAGAAAGGTTTTTGAAATTTGCATTTTACTTGGCCTTCAACAAGTTGGCATCTATTTGTAAAACTTTCATTAACTATAACAAGCAAATTTATAAATGAAATATTCAATTAAATTTTTTGTTTCCAAGATTTCAAGTAGTGAATATATCTTACTTTGCGAAGCGAGTAATAAGTTTCAAGGAGTGAGTTCTGGGGAATATGGTTGTTGCCGGACCTGGGAATGTAGCCTTTGGCCACGGTCACTGATAGAACCTCTGTGTGGTGATGAGACGACCACACTCTACACACTTTCCTTCCAAGCACTGCAATATACAACGGAAGTGAACAAGAAAGTTAAAACTTAGCGTGTATGCGCGACAGAGTTCATGGTCAATCTGTGCCAAGCGGCTTCATTCTGTGTACCTTAGCTTCGTTACCATAGCAAGAGTACCTTGCATATTTACTCATGATCTGAGAATATTCTTGGACAGATCGTTAATGCAAACCAGAAAAGGGTAAGACCGAGAAAAAAGCCTTCTCGAACGCCTGCGTTTATGGGTGTCAGAGGACTGGCCAATGGCAACAACCTTCATCCTGGGTGCCCAAGAGGAAGGAATTGATAGATGTGACACTATTTCAGACGCTTGCATTCGTGATGGATTTATTATCAAACGCTTTATTGATTCTGGTCGTTGTGATATTTAAAACGCCGGTAGTTGACCTAGAGGAGCGAAAATCATAATTTGTTTCCCAGAACTTTTCTACTGCTGAGGATTTATTAACAGCCATCTTGTTCATGATAGCGACACTGGAGATACTGATGGTCGATATTGCGAATAGGGTGAGTGCTCATCTGCATTCTTATCAACTGGACCTACAGCTAACAAGGTCCATAAATCTAGTAAACATTTCTCCGTTAGGCAGCGGTTAAAAATTTTGTCAAGTTAGGACATTCCCCCTCCTGCTGACCAGGCAGATGCTTGAAGTTATGTTTTTATAATTCTGCAATGTATACGAATAATGAAGAACTTTATTAGCCAAGGTATAATGTAATTTATTGAGATCTATATAATCTCAATAAATTACATTTTTATAATGTGTGTGAGATATATATATATATATATATATATATATATATATGAGAAATTGATAACATTTGAATCTTATTTCAGTATACCTGTATTTTTTTTTTTTTTTTTTAAACCTTACAAAAATTATCCTGATGACTCAGCAATTTATCAAGGCAAATTTAAATTAACACTAAACCAACAGAAGCATTTCTGCCTGCTCAATCTCCAAAGATTCTTTTGATAACAGTAATAAGTATTAGTAGTTTACTATTACTGTAAATTCTGTTGACTGAATTGCTTTTATTAAAAAAAGTCCTATAGCCTATTGATGTAAGCTATCTTAATGCCAGCAACTGTTTAATGATATCTCTCTCTCTCTCTCTCTCTCTCTCTCTCTATATATATATATATATATATATATATATATATATATATATATATATATATATATATATATATATATATATATATAAATGTACTTACCTGTTCGCTTCACTGAGGTGTTGATCGGTCAGTTTTTTTGTTTGATTGTTTTTTTTCTGAGCTAAGGTTCTTAACAGCTACAGGAATTTTATCCCGACCAGTAGCATTCGTAGAGTCAAGGCTTTTTATAATTCTGGAAATTTCCACAATCGATCCAGAAATGTAACAAATGTTGTGTTCCGTGATAGGAGGGAAGTTAAGTAAGGAATGGCTCTTGTTGTCTAGTGTGGAGTTACGTGCTTCACTTACGAATA
>OZ038479.1:134804455-134844455 GCA_964036315.1 Acanthosepion esculentum
TATTTGGTAGAGGTGAGGATAGCTGATAGGTTAGGTGATTATTTCTTTGCATTAATGGGTGGTTTAGCGAAAATGTCTTTGATCTTTTTGTTTAACTGGAGGTTCTTGTAATCATTTTTTAAATTGTGAATAAGTGTGTGGGAATATTGATTGTGGTTAAAAACCATGGGAATCCGATTGTTGTTTTTACTTTTCTTGTATGTGAGAAGTGTGTTACGATTTATATGGATAGTTTTATTTCGTGCTTCTTTTATTATATTTATTGGGTATTTACATTTTAGGAATTGTTTTGTTAAGTTATTAATGTTGTGTAGAAAATCTAGATGGTCTGAGCATATGCGTTTGATTCTTAGAAATGAGCTGTATACGATAGATTTTTTTAATTTAAGGGAATGACAGCTGTTAAAGTGTAGGAATTTATGTTGGTTTGTGGGTTTGTTGTATAGACTGGTAGAAAGTGTATGTTTGTTTAATTTTATCATAACGTCTAAGAAAGGGACGGATGTGTATGAATGCTCCATGGTAAATTTAATTGTATCGTGGAAGTTGTTGCAGAAAGTAAAAAAGTTTTTTTAATTTTTCTGATCCATGAGTCCATAATAAGAAAATGTCATCAATATATCTAAAATAATGTAATGGTTCAAATTCTGAATTGTCTAGTATCTTCCTTTCTAGAATGTGCACAAAGATATTAGCATAGGGGAGTTTATGTAGTTTTGGGATAGTGTAGAATGTTGCTGTTTTAGGGTTCTCAGGAATAAGAGATTTAAAATGGCACCTTGCATCACGTGACGTCCGCGTCTCGCAACGGACGCTACTTGAAAACAAACTTCTGAATACAGTTATTTAATTTATTTCTGACGAAAGATCGGAGCAGATCTGAAATATCAAATATATATATATATATATATATATATATATATATATATATATATATATATATATATTCTTTAAACATCCCCCACCCAATAATATATACAGTGGAACCTCAATTCATGAATTTAATTCGTTCCTGAATGCCGTTCGTAACCCGAAATCAGGAATCAAAGAAGAGGGGAAAAAAGTCACAGTACAGTAAAATTGGAAAAGAAAAGCACGCCACAACACACAAATGTATACAACACGGCGGTCGACTCAGAAATTATTCCGTTCGGGTTAATTTGGTTCGGCATTGTTGTTCGTGAACCGAAATTTTATTCGATAACTGAGGCATTTTCATCTCAAATTTTATGTTCGAAAACCGATTCGTTCGACACGTGAGACGTTCAAGAACCGAGGTTTCTCTGTATTACATAATAACAAACATGAAAATTTTGTTAGAAACATAGAAAAGATTCTGAACTACAATGCAATATCAATTCTCTTATATAGCAGTGAATAATGGACAATTTCGTCACCTAGGATGATGAGACTAACATGAACGAAGCATATGAGCAAGGGAGAAGTTTCAAGTAAAAATGCCAGCAAAAATGACTCTTACATTTAATATTGAAATCTGTGAGGCATAAGAAGTCCCATGAAGTCTGGTCAAGAATTAGATCCTGTTGCTGGTACCACGTAAACCAGTACAACCTGTAGCAAGTTAACTAGAAAGAAGATGAGCGCTGCCAAATAAACCATAATGCCTCCAAAGGCGAGAGGTTAGGTTACTTTGATTTGATTCTATGCGTATTCTTTGTAATCGACAATAGAAACTGAAATGTCGCCCATTGTTATTAAAGAAGTTGCTAATAAAATACTCTAAGTGGAGAGCCATGATCGCTCTCGTTCTAAAAGGGCGTGTCACATAAAAAAGACTATACTCTGAATGGTAATCTTGCTCTTTGTGTGTCTGTCCATTTGTTTAATATTTATCGAAATGTTAAGGTTTAAGAATTTTTACAAAAATTAATTCTTTCTGTTGCGGCGTTATACAGTCTTTATGATTAGAACATCCTTTCTTTGAAATGAATCCGGTATTTTATAAAAGTGTAAGGATTCGACATTTTTACAGTCTACTTAGTGTATTTTTGCGTGTTAAAAACCATGATATTTCTTTGTTTTGATAGTGGAGTTGTTTCCCATTTGCCTTCTCCACGGTGATTTATTGAGACATCACCTCTAGTCAGCTGACCGTTGACTCGCCAAGGGAGAAATAATAGAAATAACAAAAGGATAAAATTTATTAAGGGCTACAGGAAATTGTGGAGAACCATGATCGCCTACGTCCTGAAGGGGCGATGCACACAAAGTAGAAAAGGACTTAGTGGATTAGCTATTTTAAAAAAATTTCTGAAGAGATCCAGTTTTCGAAACAATTTTTCAAAGTAGGGCTCCAGTCCTCACCTTCTAGTCTCGATAGAGTTCAAAAGCGTCTCCGGGTCCTTGTGGGTGACGAATTTTCCATCCTCTAATCCCTCTCTCACAGGCAGGATGTGGTGAGCCTTTCACTGCTCTATCGCTACTTCCATGATTTGGTTCCGACACGTCTAACCTTCACGGCGAGGACCCGCCATGCCACTTAAATAGAAGCAAAACACCCACATTCCCTCCGCATTCCATCGATGATAAATAAATTCCATCTTTTTCCTGCGAACCACTCCTCTATGGAAACGACTCCCAAGTGAATGTTTCCCCGATCATTTCAACTGTTATCTTCCTCTCTTACCCGTATAAACTGCTCCTTAGCACCACCCTTTACCTTGAGTGGTCCTCGGGCCTTATACAAGGTGAATGTTACTGTAAGAAAACCAAGTAACCCCCACTGACGCAACACAATCTTACTTTTCTCTTTCATACGGCTATTGAATAGGGAAATTAAGAATTTCTTTTTTGTGGGGGGGGGGTATTTGATCCTCGTTTGTGACTTGGATTTTTTTTTTTCGATATTGGAAAGAATTCTTCTGCGGTTAGCCAAATTCTACTGCTTTTATTAATCTGGAAATATTCAGTAGATTCCAGTCTCTATTTTGGCAATAAAAGACTTGAGAGATTTTGTATATCAAAGCAATCAAAGAAAATGGCTTTTATATGATTCTGTTAAACCAAAATATCAATAAACAACTTTGTATTTTTCTATCAAAGACACACACGCGGGCGTGTGTGGAGGTGTTGACATCTGACCAAAAGTCAGAATGCTCGGCATTCGTAAGGATAATTGGTCAGCTCGCAGAAAAAAAAAGAAAAGAGGGGAGGGGATTTTATGGAATATTTTTGTAGCTTAGCGTTCCTCAAAGCCTTCCTCTAAGGAAGATATTTGTCAGAATCGAAAATATTGAAATCGGAAGGGAGTTCCACGGCTGGGAAGTGTAAGAAAAAATCTGTTAGAATAGAAGTGGCGGTTGCATCTAGCCAGTTCAACAATAAAACGGTGAGACCTACGTGCCAATCTAGTAGTACGTTTAAATTCATGTCGTCGGGCACCAGGGAAAAAAAGGCACATCCGAGCAATATTTGTAGAACAAGCAAAGGGAAGTCACGTCGGTTAGAAAGTAACTGAAGACGAGATACCTGGACAGAATCGATTGTTTCCTTGCTTTAACATTTTTTTTTAATTTTCAAAACTTTATTTGGTCGAGGGGTGCTTTTAGGGGTACTTCCACAAACCTAAGTGGATAATCTTCTATCTATATCTATAATTCTTAAAATGTGTGTGTGTGTGTGTGTGTGTGTGTGTGTGTGTGTGTGTGTGTGTGTGTGTGTGTGTGTATGTGTGTGTAAGCAAACTTACTTATTACTACGGTGAATGCAATGCAAAAACTGTCAGGACAATAAAAAAATTTAAATTGGGAACAGCTATAAACGACAATGAAAGCAACGCCTTAAAGCTGTAGTAGTAGGCTTTATGCAACGGAAAAGGTAACCTCACTTGAGAGAGATTGATTGCTTGGCCAAGAAAAGGGGAATTTGTAATTTGGACTCAAAACCGACACTAAAGAATTATATATCAAACAAAATAAAATTCATCAAAATCGGATGCTGTTATCATTGAATGTTTTTTACCGGAGCTCATATTGCAATTTTTGTTGTTGTTATCGCTTCTCTCTGGCACTCCTTATTACTGGTTCCCATATTGTATTCATTTCTATGCTTGGTCGGCTCACGAGATTTTTGTGGCCTAGCTTGCTGATTTCTTAAGTTTACGAATTTTCCAATGATGTTCTTTGTCTATGATCTCAACTTGATCCCACAGAGGGCGGTGATCTCACTTCTCTCTCCACATGTGGTCAGCCTCGCCTGATTTTTCCCCTTCCCCTAATGTTACAGCTTTCTGGTGCCCTTGAAGGCTTACCTTAAAGGGGCAGCCTGTCTCCCCTTTATATTTCTTTCCACAGCTGCACAGGATAGCATACACACAGTCTTTAGTAATGTTCTCCTCTATGGGGTGTCTTACTCGGGAGAGATATCTGCGAAGTGTCGTCCCGCTTTTTCCAACAACCTGAAGAAGGTCGGAGCGTACAACGGCCGAAACGTTGTGATAAACATGGCGACAAAGATGAGGACAATAGTTCGACTAATGTAAATAGTGAATGTTGAATGTGTTAAAATTATTCAACTTTTTAACAAGAAAAATCTCAAGTTGATGTTAAAAATTGCCACAAAACATTGTTGATTTATTTAAGTTGGAATGATCTATTATAACATTTATTTAAGATGGAATGATCTTTTATGACATTTAAGATGGAATGATCTATTATAACATTTATTTAAGATGGAATGATCTATTATGACATTTATTTAAGATGGAATGATCTATTATGACATTTATTTAAGATTGAATGATCTATTATGACATTTATTTAAGATGGAATGATCTATTACATTTATTTAAAATAGAATGATCTATTATGACATGTCTTTAATTTGTATTTTATTTTTAATTGTTCTAGTTGAATTGTTCACCAATATTGCACCCGATCCTTCATTGTACATAATTAGGTTATAAAAAAAACTTTTATATTATATATGAATACTGTCTTATGAAAATTGAGATGTAGTAGAGTGTGTGTGAGTGGTCGGACGTATCATAGATTCGATGGGCGTCCACGAGACACTTGCACCGTCCCTGTCATTGATAACTACGTTGTTGAAACAGTATACATGTCATTGATAACGACGTGCAACTGATATTGTCCTCTTTCAAAACTCGAGATTTGCATCACGTTTTTAAATAATTTCAACAATTTTATTTTTGTTCCATAAACAATTGCTTGTTTCAAATATTCTCTTACATTAAATTGTTGCCCGGGATACTGACCATTGTTGGCCTCGTTTTGATGATTAAGTTATGGCGTTTATTGCTAATCCCTTTCGGGGGAAAGGGAAGGTGAGGTTTTGACCGAGAGTAGGCGAGAGAAAGAAAGAGCCAACAAAGCTTCGCAGACCCAAACGATGAAAAAAAATCGTCAAATTTGAATAGAATTTAATAACAATGATGTCAAATGAAATATAGAACGCCTTTTTAGAGATGCGAAAGATAAATACGTAAAGATTCTAAAGGAATGACATTTTTGTTTGCTTTTTAATCATTTCTCCCCAAGCAAGGCGATAATGCCAATAAGATGCAAGGGGTTACTGGGAGGGAAAGAAAATTAGCGAGGGACAGGACAATAAAAGAACGTATCTGTCTATATTTCTGAGATGAGGTATTATATACACTATTTACATTATTCAGACTATTGTCCTCATCTTTGTCGCCATATTTATTACAACGTTTCGGCCTTTCACTATCTGTCTATATTTCTGAGATGAGTTATTATGTACACTATTTACATTATTCGGACTATTGTCCTCATCTTTGTCGCCATATTTATTACAACGTTTCGGCCTTTCACTATCTGTCTATATTTCTGAGATGAGTTATTATGTACACTATTTACATTATTCGGACTATTGTCCTCATCTTTGTCGCCATATTTATTACAACGTTTCGGCCTTTCAGTATCCGTCTATATTTCTGAGATGAGGTATTATGTACACTATTTACATTATTCGGACTATTGTCTTCATCTTTGTCGCCATATTTATTACAACGTTTCGGCCTTTCACTATCTGTCTATATTTCTGAGATGAGGTATTATGTACATTATTTACATTATTCAGACTATTGTCCTCATCTTTGTCGCCATATTTATTACAACGTTTCGGCCTTTCAGTACCTGTCTATATTTCTGAGATAAGGTATTATGAACATTATTTACATTATTCAGACTATTGTCTTCATCTTTGTCGCCATATTTATTACGTTTCGGCCTTTCAGTATCTGTCTATATTTCTGAGATAAGGTATTATGAACATTATTTACATTTTTCATACTATTGTCCTCATCTTTGTCGCCATATTTATTACGTTTCGGCCTTTCAGTATCTGTCTATATTTCTGAGATGAGGTATTATGTACATTATTTACATTATTCAGACTATTGTCCTCATCATTGTCGCCATATTTATTACGTTTCGGCCTTTCAGTATCTGTCTATATTTCTGAGATGAGGTATTATATACACTATTTACATTATTCAGACTATTGTCCTCATCTTTGTCGCCATATTTATTACGTTTCGGCCTTTCAGTATCTGTCTATATTTCTGAGATGAGGCATTATGTACATTATTTACATTATTCAGACTATTGTCCTCATCATTGTCGCCATATTTATTACGTTTCGGCCTTTCAGTATCTGTCTATATTTCTGAGATGAGGTATTATATACACTATTTACATTATTCAGACTATTGTCCTCATCATTGTCGCCATATTTATTACGTTTCGGCCTTTCAGTATCTGTCTATATTTCTGAGATGAGGTATTATATACACTATTTACATTATTCAGACTATTGTCCTCATCATTGTCGCCATATTTATTACGTTTCGGCCTTTCAGTATCTGTCTATATTTCTGAGATGAGGTATTATATACACTATTTACATTATTCAGACTATTGTCCTCATCTTTGTCGCCATATTTATTACGTTTCGGCCTTTCAGTATCTGTCTATATTTCTGAGATGAGGTATTATGTACATTATTTACATTATTCAGACTATTGTCCTCATCATTGTCGCCATATTTATTACGTTTCGGCCTTTCAGTATCTGTCTATATTTCTGAGATGAGGTATTATATACACTATTTACATTATTCAGACTACTGTCCTCATCTTTGTCGCCATATTTATTACAACGTTTCGGCCTTTCAGTATCTGTCTATATTTCTGAGATGAGGTATTATATACAATATTTACATTATTCGAACTATTGTCCTCATCTTTGTCGCCATATTTATTACAACGTTTCGGCCTTTCACTATCTGTCTATATTTCTGAGATGAGGTATTATATACACTATTTACATTATTCAGACTATTGTCCTCATCTTTGTCGCCATATTTATTACAATGTTTCGGCCTGTCAGTATCTGTCTATATTTCTGAGATGATGTATTATGTACACTATTTACATTATTCGGACAATTGTCTTCATCTTTGTCGCCATATTTATTACAACGTTTCGGCCTTTCAGTATTTGTCTATATTTCTGAGATGAGGTATTATGTACATTATTTACATTATTCAGACTATTGTCCTCATCTTTGTCGCCATATTTATTACAACGTTTCGGCCTTTCACTGTCTGTCTATATTTCTGAGATGAGGTATTATGTACACTATTTACATTATTCGGACTATAGTCCTCATCTTTGTCGCCATATTTATTACGTTTCGGCCTTTCAGTATCTGTCTATATTTCTGAGATGAGGTATTATGTACACTATTTACATTATTCGAACTATTGTCTTCATCTTTGTCTCCATATTTATTACAACGTTTCGGCCTTTCAGTATCTGTCTATATTTCTGAGATGAGGTATTATGTACACTATTTACATTATTCGGACTATTGTCTTCATCTTTGTCACCATATTTATTACAACGTTTCGCCCTTTCAGTATATGTCTATATTTCTGAGATGAGGTATTCTGTACACTATTTACGTATTCATTGTACGCTCCGGCCTTCTTCAGGTGGTTGAAATGTCGAACAGAACCCTATATTTCGCTCACTGGGGTAGACTGTTCTAGTTTCACGTTTAATGGATATCCGTTATCAGTTATCTCCTGTTAATTCTCCTCTCCAAGTTCTCCACTGCCTTAACCGGGTATTGAACTCACACTCTTTGGGTCCTGTCACTGGATCTAATCAACGCCTTTATCCACTGTTCCATGTGTCTTTGGTTAGATCCAGTGACAGGACCCAAAGAGTGTGAGTTCAATACCCGGTTAAGGCAGTGGTGAACTTGGAGAGGGGAATTAACAGGAGATAACTGATAACTGAAATCCATTAAACATGGCACGTGGAACTAGAACAGTCTACTCCAGTGAGCGAAATAAAGGGTTCAGTTCGACATTCAAACCACCTGAAGAAGGCCGGGTCGTACAACGGCCGAAATGTTGTAATAAATATGGCGACCAAGATGAGGACAATAGTCCGAATAATGTAAATAGTGAATAAAAGTACGGTGTTCAGAAAAGACATAAAACGACGATTGTATTTGCATTTACATATCTGAAGATTGTAGGTAACAGAAACAAGGAACCGGTAAAGTTCCATAGGCAAGAAATATGAAGAAATCTATTAGTATAAATCTTATGGACGTATCTATCTATTTCAACAGTAAAACGATGAGACCGAGTAGTACGTTTAAATTTATGCGATCGGGCGATCAAGGAGGAAAGCTCATTAGAAATAATTATCTAAAATTTTTTTTTATAGAAAAGCCAAGTCGTGGTGGTAGGACTGGGGTCGAAATGCCAGTTCAGGACCGATTACAGATCCTTCTGCGGATTTTGTCGAGAATATCAAGATATATAGCAAGAGCACCAAACCAGATGGCCAATAATACTTAGTTTTGGTTTAATCTGAATCTTTTGAAAATAAAGTATAGCAGGAGTCGGTTTATATTTTCTTTAATTTATTAAGAATGTCTCACTAAGAATTATTATATTAAGAACATTTAATGCATTGTATTTTTTTAAATCGTCAGCCTTCAATTTCCCCATGGTTGGTCGGAACGCCATTGACAATCACTTTCTATACAGTTCAGTCCTGCATTGCTGTCTCCAAATCCTCAATGTCTAACCCTGAATCCCGAGCTATGGTATCTGGAAAAATCAATTTTCGTGAGAAGACACTTCCAGAAGGATGCTATAGGAGTAAGAATGAGACGATTTCCCTATCCGCTCAGTGGCAGTGGCCCTCAAACTATGATTGTTTTTGTTTGAGCTTAAGAGAAATTGGTTTCAGTTCTCCGTAAATTGTGTTAAGCGTTGCATGGGATCTCGTTCGAGTCGTAACGTTATAGTGTTTTGTTTATTACTGTTATTACCGGTTCAGAATAGTGAATTTCATCTATTATTTATCTTTCAAATATTTTTCAAAAATTCTCATATATTTGATAATTTTATACTTTTATTTTTTCCTATTATCAACATTTAGAATATATAATTCTTAAAGTGGTACATTTGATGACAAACTGTTTACCCCGAAGTGTAAAATATAAATGTGTCTATGCATATATATATATATATACATATATATATATATATATATATATATATATATATATATATATATATATACTGCGGATAGATGGAACTCATCAGTCCGTGAGGGTAGTCCATCACGGGAAAGGCTTCGGTAAACCCCGAGGACATATCTAGAGCCCTAAGACAGCACGATGTTATGTTCAACTACGTTTTGGCAAATCCTGCGAGGACGCCGCGGTTCCAAGCTGTATTGGACTATACCTTTCCCTTGGATGACATCGGTGGTGTGGAGAGGGGAGACGTGCTGTATGGGCAACCGCTGATCTCTCCTAAAAGCTTGCCCAGGTCTGCGCTCTAGAGACTATACGCCAGGTCTGCGCTTCATCGCGACGGTAAAACACGGGAAGCAACAGTCTACTTAGGGGAGGATTCCGAAGCTCCTTCTGCACAGGGAACTAGCTATCGGCACGAGGGTGACCTCATCTTCGCTTCAAGGGCGTCTGGAAAATTTGACATGAGGGCGATGGATATGGACATCGAGATGTGGGAAGAAGTCGCCAACGACTGCTCACGCTGGAGACGCGATTTACACCGAGGGCTGGATGGAAGAGAGGAGAAACGGAGGCTTGCCGCCGGGGTGAAGCGTACTCAAAGAAAACAACACGGCGACATCGGGGGAGAGCTTTTTCAGATGCATTCGTTACAATCGAGACTCTCACTCCCGTGTGGGCTTGTACAGCCATGACACATACTGCGCAGCCATTAGCAGCCGATGCATAACTCTTTAAGTGCAAATTCGTGGTCTCTCGAGATCGACGAATGTCACATATACAATTACTTCAGTTACTGAAGAAAGCATGTCATACGAACGACGTGTCTTTGTGTGTGTGTGTGGGGGGGAATAGACAGTTGACTCTCTAATTGGATGATCTGTGTGTGTATAAATGACATCGGAAGGTAATCACGGACTCTACTCTGACTCTACTGGTAGACAGTGTTCCTTATATACATTTTAGTTGGGTCAGATGACTATTTTTGAATCGTTCTGATTAGTAGATAAATCTACGCAAGGCATTCCCTTTCTAACTTGAACAACGTAACCGGAATTTATCTTTTGAACCCTTTTGAATTTCGAAAAAAAAGCTTTTAGTTAAAAAGAAATTTTTCTTACTGACTTTTAAAATAATTATTATATATGAATCTAATTTTTTCTTTTTAAGCGGAAGCTTTTTGGTCTGTGTCTTGCGGAAACCTATTGTTTATGTTACTGGAGTGTTCAGTGAATCCCTGATGTTATTGAGTATACGTTAAGTTTAAAATTTTGCAAATGAAACTGGTCTCACCGCTTTCAAGACTGGAGTGTGCCTCCATAATAGACGCGTTGCAACTATGGGATAATAATTTGCCGAAATAAGAGGAAATCATTTTAAGCAAATGGCGTTTTAGTTTATTTTGCAACAAATCGCTGAGGATATTTAATTGCTCTGCGTTATTTTGGCAAAGGTCAGGGTTAAATTCGAGGAATTGAAAATCAGGTTAAAGCGTAAATGGGATGGTAAATTAGACCGTTTCGTCTGTGGCGTCATCATCGAAAGGGAACAAAGCAGTGAATCTCACGATACTCAAAACCCACTGTAGGCCGCCATGATAGACGTTATAAAAGGAAAGACTCTGTGATCATTCCTGGGGCAGTTGTGAGGCCAGTGTTATTGAATAAGCATGTTTTTCGAAGTTGGCTACGTGTACATGTTTTAAATAAAAAGGTGCTAATTTTCTTTCTCTCTTTTTTTAAAATTGAATATCCTTCCTTTATATTATGTTCTCAAATATGCTGCGCAACCAGTTCATATGCACTCGTTTTAAAAATAATCACTTATCATTTTGACAATAATTGTATCAATTCTGAGCGAGTTGAGACCAATCTATCAAACACATTTTAGGGCAAGCCGATGTGCAGTAATAGTTAACAAGCTTGTCTCGCTAGATGAGTTACGACTGAGTAGTGAGTTCGATCCTCACTGGATGCTCCATATTTTAAAAAAATAAACTCGGAAATGGTATAACGGGCGACCTAAAATGTGGCACCAATTAGCGAAATGCGTCGTTCAAAAACTAAACGGAATATTAAGTTACGAAGAAAATTCTTTAGAAACAGTGGGAAAAAAACTGCTGAAATTTTTATATATAATTCTTCCTTATTTACATTATTTACATTGTTGTCCTCATCTTTATTGCCATATTCACGACGTTTCGGCCAGTGTACGCTCCGGCCTTCGTCAGGTGATTGGAATTTCGAGCATACAACAGCTGAAACGTCGTGAATATGGTAATGAAGATGAGGACAAGTCCGAACAGTATAAATAATTACAATACAGAAAATATAGACAGATATCATTCTTCCTACATGGCAATGGATGCCGGACAATTTCCTCGCAGATGAAGAGACGAGTTGAGGCAACAGGTTTGATTCTACATAAGGATACTGAGAATACCTTGGACGAAACATTTGAGCAACGTGGAAGTTTTAAGAAAAATGGAAACAAAAAAAGGACGTTTGTAGTTAGGCTCAGAAAAAAGAGACGGTAAAAATGTCTATGACGCATAATGCGAAAAGAGGGCACTCACAGGAGGGGGACAGAAGGGAGCAAGCTAACGAGCTTGTTTAAATTGGTGACAGATCAGGGACTGGGAGTGATAGTAAAAAAAGACAAACATTGAACTACAAAGGATGGAAAGTTGGGGAAAATCACCTACGCCCCGAAGGGACACGACATATAAAACAATCGTCTCAATATAGTTTATGTGTGGATAAATGACACATATAAGGAAATAGCTGAAAGTGTTCCTTCCTCAACCGACGAAAACAAATATGGCGCATGATTTCCTTTTAAGTGTGAGGTATTATACACGACATGACTCAGCTTGGCGGCACGGGCTTGATGGTTGAAATTTAATATGTTCCAGTCCTAGAAGTCTTTTCCTTCGGGAGAGGTCTGATATCTCCCGCCTTAAGGGATTTTGAGCATTTTTTGTCCCTAAGGCATGTGGGTTCTCACTTTAAACTCGACCGGTTATATTCCATTTTAGAGAGTGTGCGGATCAATACCGCCACGACTCCAGTTGACACAGGGAATTATCCAGTAATTACCCCGTTCCCTCTCTTACCCCGTTACCTCTCTTACCCCGTTACCTCTCTTACCCCGTTCCCTCTCTTACCCCGTTCCTTCTCTTACTGCTAAATATCTCATAATTCATTAATCCGGCGAAGTGAATATCATTGTCTGTGAAATCAATCGTCAGATTTTATTCTGCTAGCCAAGTTTTTCACAGTGGATTTTATTCGGCTAGCCAAGGTTTTCACAGTGGATTTTATTCGGCTAGCCAAGTTTTTCACGGTGGATTTTATTCGGCTAGCCAAGTTTTTCACGGTGGATTTTATTCGGCTAGCCAAGGTTTTCACAGTGGATTTTATTTTGCTAGCCAAGGTTTTCACAGTGGATTTTATTCTGCTAGCCAAGGTTTTCACAGTGGATTTTATTCGGCTAGCCAAGGTCTTCACGGTGGATTTCGTATTATCCGATGTTCATAACATTTTCAAAATACACTTATATCCAGATTGTTAGTATAGTCTTCTTTTTCTATGTGCCGTGTCCCTTCAGGGTGTGGGTGATCATGACACACCGCAACTTCCTGTCTTTTGTAGCTGTGAGTTCGTCTTTTTGCTATCCCTCCTAGTCCTTGTTCTGCAAAGAATCCACACGCGCCCCTTTACAGATTATTAAATACCTTCTTTTGTAAGTCTCGTCTTCAAGTTGTACCGTGACAAATTCTCTAAACCTTCTTTCCTCATGAGGTACCATAGAAATTTTGTCAACGATTTTTTTTTGTAAAGGGGTAGCTTTTTTGTTGATTTGTGTTGGTTGTGTTTGTTGTGTTGGCTGTGTGTGTTGTGTTGATTGGTTGGTTGTGTGTGTTGTGTTGGTTGGTTAGTTGTGTGTGTTGTGTTGGTTGGTTGTGTGTGTTTCGTTCTGTGTGTTGTGTTGGTTTTGTGTTGGTTGGTTGTGTGCGTTCTGATCGTTGTGTGTGTTCTGTTGGTTGTGTGTGCGTTGGTTTTGTGTGTGTGTTGGTTGGTTGGTTTTGTGTGTGTGTGTGTGTGTAGGTTGGTTGTGTTTGTTAGGATGTATCTTGGTTGGTTGTATGCGTGTTTGGTTGTGTTTTGGGCTGTTTTTTGCTCTTTTTGTATGTTTGTGAGCGTGTGTTTTTGTGTTGGTTTGCACGCGCGCGTGTGTGTGTGTGTGTGTGTGTTTTCTTTTTGTTTTCTTTGCGTATGCGTGTTTTTCGTCTTTTCTTTATGAACCTAAGTGATGCCAGATCATACAGTATACATTCATGTGTTAAAATCTTGTTTCGTTTTACAAATATTTTTCTCAAGGCGCACGGATATTTTTCTCATGGCTCTTTTGTCATAACAACGTTGTTTTGCTTTTTTCTCTCTTATTAATTAATTTGCCATCAAAAATGACAGCAATTGTTAGAAATTTTAATAGTGAGATGCAATGAAACAAAAGTCTTGAAACGATGTATTAAGATTCAATAAACCGGAGATAAAGAATTCCCAATGAAAATAGAAGCGAATGAACCGTTTAATTCATTGCCCTTATATTTCTTAGACATTCAATGGTATCTGTGATTCATTGGTTACTCCTAGTATTATATAAATCACTTTTTGCTCAATACGTTTCATGTTAAAAAATTGTGTTTAACATAACAGTGAAATGGAAATGTCTCTCGGAAGAAAAAGATTAGAAAATGAACGACAAAGACAGCGACGACGACAAAGCACATTTGAAGACCATGTTGAAGCAAGACGATCACTTAATATCTGAGTGTCTCACATGAAAGGCTTGAACAAATAAGATTGTAATCTGAGTAGGAGTAAAGGAACTGGTTAAATAAACTGTTCATTTTACTCTGGAATTTTGTCTAAATGCAGATAAATAATTTAATTGTATTAATTATTAAAACGAATAAGGGAAATAATCACTCATAAATTTACTAACTTAAGTTGATTTACCTCCCTTCCTACTTAGATGGGACAGGAAATATATAAATAAATATATTTATAATTATTATATGGCTGATGTCCTTATCAAAAAAATATTTCTTGTGCTTTAAAAAACTAATTTTACAGAGCAATATTATTTTCCCTAACATTTATTTTAAAACTTTTCACAGTATTTCTTCGTTGGAAATTTACACTGAGCCAATTATTATTTCTTTTAAATTTTATTAATTACTATTACGTAATAACTGTACATGAACGACTGATGTCGCTGCTAAATTGAACCTTTATGCATAGGAATAAATAACAATTACAAAGATATTTCAAAATACACATTTCTTATTTAATTTCTTTCGTTTTGATATTAGACATTATATTTGCCAAACTACTTTACAGTCTATATCCATTCTAAAAATTCCTTTCGTTTACGTCTGGATATGAAACTGTGTAGATATGAAAAACTTTTACGACAGGAGAAATTTCGCTTGAAAACATGAAATTGGCTTCGCCTGACCATCTGATCTTCGTGGCCAAGCGTACCGGGCTAAACGGTAGCTCCTTCTGCCCTGAAGGTTGCAGGTTTGATTCCTGCCGAATAGAGCAAAATTTTTCTTTAATAAGATTTCACGAACATTCAGGCCGGTAAATCAAAATAAATAAATAAGTATAATGCTTAGTCCTTTATTGATGCATGTTTCATTAAAAAAGACAGACAAGGTACTACTGTTAAGCTTTTTATTTAATTTTTCTTGTGTTCGAACAAGAGCTTTCTTTTCTGGACAAAGAGTGTGTAGCGGACCGTGGGGTGAAGATGTGAAGAGATATCAGAAGGTTAAGATTTCCTGCTAGCCGGTCCAGCTACACGAGAATGTTGGACTTTAATTAAGTCCAAGGAAGACAAAGAAAAGAAACAAGCCCGATATACATGTGTAAACAAATATATATTAATAACAAGTTAAACAAAGACATGGACAGTTACATAGTGTATGTGTGGAGAAATTATGCGTGTGTTGTAGGTGTTCGTACGTACGTGTATTGTTCTTAGCGTGTTCCCAGAATTTAGGAAACGCTGTCTCTGTGAGAGGTCACATATTGGTGTTAGAGAGATTTACCTCACCTCCACGCGAGGTGGCGGTCCAATGCCTAAATGGAAAGAGAGAGATCGAAGCGAAGGGTCAGCCAGTATTTATAGTCAGGGGAGAGAGACCCCTGTTGAAGGATTAAGGAACTGAGGAGGAGCTAACTCCGACAAGTGTGTAAAAACTGTCTAAATGTTTTATAGTTCCATGCGCTTTCGGCTATACCTTTAGCCTTATCAAGTATGATTCGATTTTTCAGTTTAATCGAGTGTGTGCATTATGTGTATGTTTTAGTGTGTAGTAAGGATGTTTTAATTTCCGAATACGTTCAGCACATTGTGGCCTTGTTCGTAGTTAATATTGTTAAGAGTTGGCTTTTTCTTTATATATATATATATATATATATATATATATATATATATATATATATATATAGTTTTAAGGTGTGCTATATTTATGATAAAGTGCGCATAGATCGTATGTAAATATAAAAGTGAACATTGAAGTCAACACTCAGAGGCGACAGGCTGTTTCATGCTAGACGCAATCGTCAGGCGGCCTGACGATTGCGTCTAGCAGGAAACAGCCTGTCGCCTCTGAGTGTTGACTTCAATGTTCACTTATACATATATATATATATATATATATATATATATATATATATATATATATATATATATATATATATATATATATATATAATATGATTGCAAAGCGATATAATTGTATTTTTTATTTTTATTTTTTGCTCTAAGGAAAATCAAAGAGGTCTATTCTGACAGACCTCTGCTCATATGTAGCGAGTTCGAGCCTCCTCGGGAAGACCTGTCTGGGCCGAAACTTACATTATCTAAATTTTTAGGAAGTCATGCGATGTGAATATCATCAACCAATTCTTCCATTTACGTAAATATCATGAACTTTACATAACTGATAGCAAAATGGCTGCGTGGACAAGATGGTTATTTCTCGGCAGGGTTAGCCGTCTGTGTTCGAAGCTAGGATAAATGCTAATAATCTTTCTCGCCTAGAGTAGAATTTTTTTTGTGATTGAGGCGACAGTGTCTCCCTGTCGTGGTGAAAATTGCCGAAAGGACTATTTTTCAATCTTATCAAATATCTTACTAAAATAATTATTATAAACATTATTTTATGCATGATTTTAGTATACTAAATGATTATTTGTAAATGTTTGTTTAAAATCCAGAAGTATCGATTTTTTTATTTCTTTTATCGAATAAAACCACAAAAAAAACGCTAATTTTATTGAGGCTATAATTATGAAAGAGAAAAAGTGTAACGACCTGATTTCTTTATTAACAAAACGAGGCATTCACTCACAACAGAGAATTCTTTATTTTTTTCTATTGGAAGACGAATCGATAAAAAAGAGTAAACAAAAAGCTCCTCGAATTGACAGTAATTAAAGACATTTAAATAAGTCTAAAAAAATGATTTATTCTCAATAGAAACGTGTTTTTTACTTTCTTTTTTTTTCGTTTTCTTTCTCTGACGAATCAAGCAAAAGCAGCAGTTAAGTGGAGGAAAATTTTCGCGAAATTTCTTTTTTCCATAGAAAAATAAAACTATTTTTACTCAACATTACACAAATAAGCAGCACACATCAATGCGGTCCGCTGGATCTTTTGCAGAGATGTCTTTGTGATGGTTAGCGTTAATTAAAAAAGCAAACAAACGCATGCACACGCTCTCTCTCTCTCTCTCTCTCACTCTCTCTCTCTCACTCTCTCTCTCTCTCTTGCTCTCATGCGTATACGCACACATATACACACATCCTTCATACACATAGACCGATACAGACATTTACTCAAACATAGAGGCGAACATGTATGCACACACTCACCGACAAACGGACACGCACTAACCCACACAAAAACCTATTCTTTCCCCATCGTGCAGTCAGCTGCTACTTAATTCAGGTAAAGTTTGGCCCGCTATCTCGTTACCACCACCGGCCACCTTCGTCAAGGTAAGACATGTAATTCCTTCCAGCTGAACTTCATACTTACACTTCAAATTCGTGCTCCCATAGAATAGTGAGTTCGGTGAGTGCTCTATATTTTCGGCCTTGTGTCACATCAAAGGTACACGTAGAAAATCACCATTCGTACTACAATCGCCACAAAGCCCTTTCTCACTGAAGTCTTAACTAATCCTATTGGCATATATATATATATATATATATATATATATATATATATATATATATATATATATATATATATATATAAGTGAACATTGAAGTCAACACTTAGGGGCGACAGGCTGTTTCATGCTAGACGCAATCGCCAGGCCGCCTGACGATTGCGTCTAACGCTCTATCGCTGATATTGAGCACTTTATCCCATAAATATAGCACACCTTAAAAGTATATTTCTTCATATATATATATATATATATATATATATATATATATATATATATATATATATATATATATATACCCAAGTAAAGGATTGGAGTATATGGAATAAATTTCAATAACCAAAAATGCTATCCTTAAAAGAGTGCTCAATACAGAGTAGAGCAAATATAATTTATTCGAAAATTATTACATAATCATGTTATAAAATCACTACAAAAATATCAAGTGATGATAAGTCACTAGAAGTGTTGAAAGAAAATGGCTATTTTTGTAGTGATTTTATAACATGTTTATGTTATAATTTTCGAATAAATTATATAATTTTCCCAACGAATATTTAAAATGAAAAATATATTCACAAAAACAAAAAGAGAAATTGTTAGTATTAGATATTCGCCCCTCCCTCAATGGCCTCACAATGTAATCGTGATAGAAATTTGTTAACTTGCTGAAAATAGTTTTGGATTGAATATCAATGTCATTCACATCGACAAACGCGCAAACGTAAAAAACTTCAGACACAATATCTGAAATGCATCACGCACATACGAGAGAACTAAAATTTGTGCCGTAATGGGAAAGGGGTTGGGCGAATGTTGTTGAGGAGAGAACTTCTTTACACTAATTGTTGAACGTGGACTCGTGCATCCGCTATGAGAACGTCTGCTCATTTGGAACGATCATCGCAAAGTTGGTTGCAAGGAATACGGCATATTCTATTACTGTATTATTAACCCATATCCATCATGGGACTAATCCATATATATCATGAGATTAAACCTGTTCAACAATCAACCTTTCCTGCCTTACAGTATTATTAATCCATATCCATCATGGGATTAAACCTGTTCAACACTCAACCTTTCCTTCCTTACAGTATTATTAATCCATATCCATCATGGGATTAAAGCTGTTCAACACTCAACCTTTCCTGCCTTACAGTATTATTAATCCATATCCATCATGGGATTAAACCTGTTCAACACTCAACCTTTTCTTCCTTACAGTATTATTAATCCATATCCATCATGGGATTAAACCTGTTCAACACTCAACCTTTTCTTCCTTACAGTATTATTAATCCATATCCATCATGGGATTAATCCATATCCATCATGGGATTAAACCTGTTCAACAGGCAACCTTTCCTTCCTTACAGTATTATTAATCCATATCCATCATGGGATTAATCCATATCCATCATGGGATTAAACCTGTTCAACAGGCAACCTTTCCTTCCTTACAGTATTATTAATCCATATCCATCATGGGATTAATCCATATCCATCATGGGATTAAACCTGTTCAACAGGCAACCTTTCCTTCCTTACAGTATTATTAATCCATATCCATCATGGGATTAATCCATATCCATCATGGGATTAAACCTGTTCAACAGGCAACCTTTCCTTCCTTACAGTATTATTAATCCATATCCATCATGGGATTAATCCATATCCATCATGGGATTAAACCTGTTCAACAGGCAACCTTTCCTTCCTTACAGTATTATTAATCCATATCTATCATGGGATTAAACCTGTTCAACACTCAACCTTTTCTTCCTTACATTATTATTAATCCATATCCATCATGGGATTAAACCTGTTCAACACTCAACCTTTTCTTCCTTACAGTATTATTAATCCATATCCATCATGGGATTAAACCTGTTCAACACTCAACCTTTTCTTCCTTACAGTATTATTAATCCATATCCATCATGGGATTAATCCATATCCATCATGGGATTAAACCTGTTCAACAGGCAACCTTTCCTTCCTTACAGTATTATTAATCCATATCCATCATGGGATTAATCCATATCCATCATGGGATTAAACCTGTTCAACAGGCAACCTTTCCTTCCTTACAGTATTATTAATCCATATCCATCATGGGATTAATCCATATCCATCATGGGATTAAACCTGTTCAACACTCAACCTTTTCTTCCTTTCAGTATTATTAATCCATATCCATCATGGGATTAAACCTGTTCAACAGGCAACCTTTCCTTCCTTACAGTATTATTAATCCATATCCATCATGAGATTAAACCTGTTCAACACTCAACCTTTTCTTCCTTACAGTATTATTAATCCATATCCATCATGGGATTAATCCATATCCATCATGGGATTAAACCTGTTCAACAGGCAACCTTTCCTTCCTTACAGTATTATTAATCCATATGCATCATGGGATTAATCCATATCCATCATGGGATTAAATCTGTTCAACACTCAACCTTTTCTTCCTTACAGTATTATTAATCCATATCAATCATGGGATTAAACCTGTTCAACACTCAACCTTTTCTTCCTTACATTATTATTAATCCATATCCATCATGGGATTAAACCTGTTCAACACTCAACCTTTTCTTCCTTACAGTATTATTAATCCCTATCCATCATGGGATTAATCCATATCCATCATGGGATTAAACCTGTTCAACAGGCAACCTTTCCTTCCTTACAGTATTATTAATCCATATCCATCATGGGATTAATCCATATCCATCATGGGATTAAACCTGTTCAACAGGCAACCTTTCCTTCCTTACAGTATTATTAATCCATATCCATCATGGGATTAATCCATATCCATCATGGGATTAAACCTGTTCAACAGGCAACCTTTCCTTCCTTACAGTATTATTAATCCATATCCATCATGGGATTAATCCATATCCATCATGGGATTAAACCTGTTCAACAGGCAACCTTTCCTTCCTTACAGTATTATTAATCCATATCCATCATGGGATTAATCCATATCCATCATGGGATTAAACCTGTTCAACAGGCAACCTTTCCTTCCTTACAGTATTATTAATCCATATCCATCATGGGATTAATCCATATCCATCATGGGATTAAACCTGTTCAACAGGCAACCTTTCCTTCCTTACAGTATTATTAATCCATATCCATCATGGGATTAATCCATATCCATCATGGGATTAAACCTGTTCAACAGGCAACCTTTCCTTCCTTACAGTATTATTAATCCATATCTATCATGGGATTAAACCTGTTCAACACTCAACCTTTTCTTCCTTTCATTATTATTAATCCATATCCATCATGGGATTAAACCTGTTCAACACTCAACCTTTTCTTCCTTACAGTATTATTAATCCATATCCATCATGGGATTAAACCTGTTCAACACTCAACCTTTTCTTCCTTACAGTATTATTAATCCATATCCATCATGGGATTAATCCATATCCATCATGGGATTAAACCTGTTCAACAGGCAACCTTTCCTTCCTTACAGTATTATTAATCCATATCCATCATGGGATTAATCCATATCCATCATGGGATTAAACCTGTTCAACAGGCAACCTTTCCTTCCTTACAGTATTATTAATCCATATCCATCATGGGATTAATCCATATCCATCATGGGATTAAACCTGTTCAACACTCAACCTTTCCTTCCTTACAGTATTATTAATCCATATCCATCATGGGATTAATCCATATCCATCATGGGATTAAACCTGTTCAACAGGCAACCTTTCCTTCCTTACAGTATTATTAATCCATATCCATCATGGGATTTATCCATATCCATCATGGGATTAAACCTGTTCAACAGGCAACCTTTCCTTCCTTACAGTATTATTAATCCATATCCATCATGGGATTAATCCATATCCATCATGGGATTAAACCTGTTCAACAATCAACCTTTCCTGCCTTACAGTATTATTAATCCATATCCATCATGGGATTAAACCTGTTCAACACTCAACCTTTCCTTCCTTACATTATTATTAATCCATATCCATCATGAGATTAAACCTGTTCAACACTCAACCTTTTATTCCTTACAGTATTATTAACCAGAACTACGAACGTTAGACGAACTTTATAACAGTAACATTGTTAGTACATTGTAAAGTAAGTAATTTGTGGTTAGTCGATGGTTTGTTTCGCTTTATTCTTAACTAATAAACAGACACATTGTTAGAAATATATCGTATTTCTGAAATACAATATATTTGACAAGGCCAGCTGATGGTGACAAGTCCTGCGAAAAAAAAATCACAGGAAAACAGGATGTAGCGAAGTCTTTTCTTTCATTGGTGTTTGAATTGATTAATAAGGAACAAGGAAGAAAGCGAGATTTTGGATTTAAAATAAAGAGTTTCTCACTTTTCTTCGTTGAGTTATTTGTCGTGATGGCGAACAGTTGGCCTAAAAATAGAAAACTGGAATACGAGGTTTTCTCACTCGCTTTACTCTCTCCAAACAAAACAAAAAAAAAGAGAGAAAGAGAAGAATAAAGAAACGAAGGAGAAAGAAAAAGAAAACTAACTGAAAGGGAAAAGAAGGAACGAACGAACGAAAGAGAGATGGAAAGGGAAAAATTTGTCTGAATTTTTACACACACACACACACACACACACACACACACACACACACACATGGGGGAGGAAGAGAACAAGATATAGACAATATGGCAAAATTGTACCTTCTTGCCCGCAAAACTTCCAGTGACGCCGCTATTCTTTTAACTACCGCCACTCCCCAGCAATGTTCGTTTTAAAAAGCGATGATGACAATTGTAATACAGTGTAACCCGGATATAAAAGAGTTGTCGGGACCGGAGACGAAGTCTCTTATATCCGGGTTTATCTTATATCCGGGTTTATCTTATATCCGGGTTTGGTCTATTATATATACATTAACACAGGCTCTAATTTGGGACCAGATAAAAAATCTCTCTTATATCCGGGTCTCTTCTATCCGGGTTACACTGTAGTACCTAAACATATGATGAAACTGTTTGTTCTGGAGAATTTACCGAAAATATTAAGCACAATTTATCTATTAGATTGTTTATTTACAAAAAATAATTTTATATTTACAACATTCTAAAAGAAAAAATACAATTAAAACTAAAGCAATGTTTATCAAGAAATAAATTAAAATTGCTTATTCATAAATTTATAAACATTTATTAAATTATTAAAATATTTGTACCAACTCTAAGGAAATTCTTATTTACCATTTTATGAAGTTCGAATCAATTTGCAGTTAGCCGATGTTTTGACAACTGTTCCAATAAACATAAAGTGTTTATTATTTTTGTTGTCAATTCTCAAGGACAAAGAAAATGTATAAATTCATTTTCATATGATTGTCTTATTACAATTCTATCCATCGCTTTTTAAAAGTTTTCAGATTTCAGGGAACTCCTGCATAAAAATTATTATATAAAGTAGGTACCCCCACTAATTCGGTATACCTAAGGTTTAAATGAATTTTCACAAATGAAAAAAATATCTTTCTTGAAGCTTTCATCTTAGCTTTAATTAAGAGTTTGAAAAAAATTAATGATTTACATTCTCTAAGGCGTCCTGCTTTTAATTAATAAAAACATTTCGCTGACGATTTTAAATTCTAGAAAATTTCATGATATTAAGTGTGAGTTATCAGGTGTCATTAACAAACAATTTTACCGAGATTTTCTTAAAAAAAATAATTTCAAAAATAAATCCATTCTTTTTTGCTGAAAGTTTCATTAAAATCCGACAATTATTTGATTTTTGCAAGACTTTCCAAATTAATTTGTTATTTTACAGAAAAATTTTTTTTTTTTCATATTATTTAAATCATTTTACGGAAAACAAGCGCGAAAATCTTTATTACCAACTCTGTTACACTGTTGACACACAGCAAAAACAAGATTTTTAGCCCAAACTTCGAACGTGTTAGAAAGAAGTTAGAAATTTTTAAAAAATAATTTAAAATACTTTGGTGTTTCCTTTTAATAGTAACAAACATTTTGACGATAAAACTGTTTATATTAAGTTTGGGGCATTTTTCATCATGCTATTTTTAAAAGTTTCTTTAGAGTAAAAGCGGAGATATCTTCTATATAGGAGGTATCTCCACACATTTGCTAAAAAAATGAGTATACATGATGACAAAAAATGCCCCAAATTTAATAAAAACAACGTTTTAGCGCCAAATGCTTTAAGGGGAAAGACCAAAGGATTTTTTAGTTATGTAATTATATTTTTTTGATAATTTTTAGAACGTTTGAAAATTGGGTTTATAATTCTGTTTTATTAGTCTAGGAAATCTTAGCGTCTTTTTTTTTTTTTTTTTTTTGGTGAAAATTGATTCGGAAATTCTTGCAAAAATCAAATAATTATCAGATTTTAATGAAACTTTCAAGGCTAATTCACAAATTATTGAGATTATTTTAGAAATGCTGGTATTTTAGGGGGTTTTCTTTTACATCTGTGATGCTTAATATATATTACGGACATTATTGTCTTTAGAAAAAATAAGGAAGAATAATGAATTTTTACAAAAATAGAAATAATCTGTAAAAAGGATTAGAAAGAAGTAAAACTATATTTTTTAAGGTTTTATTGAAATTTTATTGAAGTTTCCACATGTCCTCCATCATTAGCAATACAAAGGGTAATACGATTTTGTAGTTCACGGAAAACATTTGCCAACTGATTTACAGTAATGCCTGAAATCGCATTAGTTATTTAAGCTATACTTAAAACTAGGTACATTAAACTTTATAACATTTTTTACAGATTATTTCTATTGCAAATACAAATAAAGTTATACATTTTTTAAAGTGGACACGAACTTTATGGACACTCTCTATATAAAGGGGTTGGACAAAATAATTGAAACACTTGTTAAATTCAAAGAAAATTTATTTAATATAGAGTTGGTCCTCCTTTAGCCTCACAGACAGCTTTAATACGCCTAGGAATGGAATCATGCAGCTTCCTGACTTTATCCAGAAGAATTTTCAGTCATTCTTCCATTAACACCTTCTCCAGCTCTTTACGACACGACGGTGGAGGATAGCGGCTTCTAACTTGTTGCTCCAAAATGCACCACAAATGTTGAATAATATTGATATCTGGAGGCCATTCCATGTATTCTAGCTCACATTCATGCTCTTCATACCAATTCTGAACCACTCCAGCGGTATGTATTGGAGCATTATCGTCTTGGAATAAGGAATAAAATCTGGGCCATTGGATGAATATGATTTCGCAAAATGTTCAGGTAATCTTTGCTGTTGATTCTATCATGCAGGGCAACTATTGGACTAAGACATTTCCATGATATGGCGGTCCAAACTATCACTGATTCACCTCCATACTTCACTGTTGGAAGAAGGCAGTCGGGGTTGTAAACTTCTTTGGGCTGTCTCCACACATAAACTCGCCCTGAAGTTAGGAAAAGAGAAAAACTGGACTCGTCTGAGAATATGACTTGCTTCCATTGGTCTGCAGACCAGGCATTGTGATCTCTGCATCACTTCAACCTCTTCTGAATGTTGCGAGCGGAGAGAAGAGGTTTCCTTACGGCGGCTCTTCCATGATATCCAGCCTTATGGAGGTCACGATGAAAAGTTTTAGTAGAAAATGGACTATTCAGATGATTATTCAACTCAGAAGTCACTTTGGCTATAGTAGTCCGATGATTTTTGCCACATTGCGTTTCAATGCACGTCGATCCCTGTCAGTACGTTTGCAAGTGCGGCCCGAATTGCTACGGTTGCTAGAGGTTTTGCCCTGTTTTTCGAATTGCGTCATAGTTCTTGATATGGTAGCTCTTGAAAAACCAAACAGTTTAGCAACCTTAGTGCTTGAGGCTCCTGCCATGCGAACTCCAATAATTTGCCCATTTTCGAAATCAGAGAGGTCACGCATTTAGCTTAAATTTTACTAAATTCTAAAAATAAATAAGACAAAGTCAGTAAATTAGATAAATAAACGTATTTACAATAGATATAACCTGCAATTTCGAAGTTTTAGTTAAAGTTCTTAATATAATAGGTCTTTGAAATATAGGAGTGGAATTTGCAACTGTTCCAATTATTTTGTCCAACCCCTGTCTATTCTATCTATCTATCTATCTATCTATCTATCTATCTATCTATCTATCTATCTATCTATCTCTCTCTCTCTCTCTATATATATATATATATATATATATATATATATATATATATATATATACATATGTGTGTGTGTGTGTGTGTGTGTGTGTCCCTGTGCGCAAGGGACTCTGGGAGAGGAAGTCATTTTCACTGTTCTACTACTACAACCGTACCCGCTGTTTTCGCGCTTTTCCCGGTTTCATATTGAAACTTCAAGACTGGCAGGCTTTCACAAGGTCGGTATTCAAACTATGCACCCCCAATCAGTTCAGAACGTCAAAGTTCATATCTCTCTATTCTTAATGAACTTTTATTATCTGGAAATATTGATCTCATTTTGGTTGATGATAGCCAGAGCGTACTTGGCCGTCTATAGAAACCAAGATGAAAACAATAGTTTGAAATAATGAAAGCATCTCGGAAATGAAATTGTAAAAATCGGTACGAACACGTCATGCTAATCAAATGTCGAAACCATCTGATACCGAATACAAAGGGTCCAAATGTACTAATTACTAATATCCTTGGGGACGGTGTGGATAAGAGTTATATATGTGTTATTCTTATCTAGTTCAATCCCTGGATCAGGTTATAAAGCGCTGGTTTGTGAAGCGGCATCACAGGGATAACATAACACAATCAACAGATATCCCATATCAGCCGAACAATGAACACCTGATGATGACCAGAGGGTACTTAGCTGAAACGTTGTCTATACTTACATCTATATCAACCAAGATGAGAAAAATAGTTTGAAATAATACAAGAATATTGACTATAATATTAGAGGTCTGTTAATCTTTTTTTTTTCTTGTATTTTTTCATGAGATTTACCCCAAGTAAGGCAATAAATCCACTAAGACAGAGGGGGGTTATTGGGTGTGAAAGAATTAGAAAACAGAACACATTATGAAGAAGCGAGAATAATAGAGTAGTCAGAAAAACAGTAGATAAAAATTGATATTGCATTTAAATTTTTAAAGATCAAAGATGGCCGGAATGCATGGAACCAGAAGAGTTCCACAAGCGAGAAGTGCGGAAAAAACTGTTAACATAGAACTTACTTAGGTTAGATTTAGCCAATTCAACTGTAAATCGATGAGACCTTATTGCCAATCTAGTACTGCGCTTAAATTCATGAAGTCTCAGTACCATAGCGAAGAGCTCATCCGAACAATTACTATGAAAGTATTTCTAGAAAGGGCACAGGGAAGCAACTTTGAGGTTGGAAAGTGACTGAAACTGAGATGCCAGGTCAGGACCAATAACATTGGAGGTTCTTCTTTGGATTTTATCAAGAATCTCTAAATATATAGCAGAAGCACCGGACCATATGTGGCAGCGATATTCTAAGTATCGCCGATACTTAGAATATCGCTGCTTCTGCTTATAGATATGTAAAATAGATTCTGGAGAGAAAGATTGTCTAGCACCACACAGTGAACCAACATTTTTAGCAGCTGACCTAGCAATGGATTCAATGTTGTCTTTCCACTTCATGTCAGCTGTGGTTGTTAGTCCGAGAAGGTGCAACGAGTTAGTTTCCTAGAGATTAACAGAAAGATGTCTCTCGTATGATTAACAGTTTAGTTTTAGAGGCATTAAAATTAACAAGCCATTCTTTGCCCCAGTTAACAACAGACTGTAAGTCGTTTTTTTTAGATCAGCCGCCAATTTGACCTTATCGAGCTGATCATAGCATCAGGAGAGGAATAAAAGGTTGTACTCTCAGCATAGATACCAAATTGAGAGCTGATGTCATCAGAAAGATCGTTAATGAAAGTTAAAAAGAGTGGGACCAAGGATAAAGCCCTGGTGGGACACCTACATTAGTACAGAAGGATCTAGAAGAGTGGCCGTTCAGGACAAGTTTCATTTCACGATTTGATAAGACTGAATCGGTTAAAAGAATTCGTCCGTTAATCTGTCCCTATTAGACGCCCGTCAATCTGTTCATACTAGACGCCCGTCAATCTGCTCATACTAGACACTTGTCAAGCTGTTCATACTAGATGCCCGTCAATCTGTTCATACTAGACGCTCGTCAATCTGCTCATACTAGACGCTCGTCAATCTGCTCATACTAGACGCTCGTCAATCTGCTCAGACTAGACGCTCGTCAATCTGTTCATACTAGACGCCCATCAATCTGCTCATACTAGACGCTCGTCAATCTGTTCATACTAGATACTCGTCAATCTGCTCATACTAGACGCCCGTCAATCTGCTCATACTAGACGCCCGTCAATCTGCTCATACTAGACGCCCGTCAATCTGTTTGATGGTTCATAATATTTTTGCTAACATCAGACAGTTATCTCCAAAGAGAACCAGATTTGACTGGCTATATTTATTTTTTCTCCAGTCGTATGTAACACACTCATCCGAGGTTGCAATAGTGATCCCCCACCCACTGATCTTTGATGTTACATTAGTCCAAGTATTGTTGATTCACTCTCCCGGTGGCATAACAAGAGTCAGGGGGTGGCTTCAGTTGATCCGGAAATATTTGATGCTAATTTAAATTTTAAAACTAAAAACCATTTATTTTAAACATAACCTCCTGTGCATTGAACTTGCTTTTCCATAAACCACATAGCTTGAACATTACACAATTCAATAAATAATTATGCTGGCATACGAACTTATTGATCCTTTCTCGTACATGTATATAATATAAAATATATATTTCATCTATATTTACGGCTTTTTAAAAATATTCTTGTCTGTAGGTGCAGAAATATCTACGTCTGTCTACAGATTCACTGCTTTCATGTTTTATTTATTTATCTATTCATTCATTCATTCATTTACTTACATATTCAAAAGAGAATACACTTCATTCCCAAACCCCACCATCTTCTTCTCAGAGACCTGAAGTTCACTATCACCCCGTTGATATATTTTTAGCAATGATTTCCCGTGATGCTCTGCTAAAATGGAAACTAACCTTTTTATGTCGCACATATCAGTATTTCAAACCCTTTCACCCACAGATCTGTAAAGGGGTGCTGGGTGGGGGCTGTTTGAAGAGAAAAAGAATGATTTAAAGGAAGAAGAAAACGCTGAATGAGAAAAGAGAGGTGGAAAGAGAAATTGGTAATCATGGCTGCATAATATTGTTAGCGGTGCGGTGTTTCGACTCTCTCTTCTGCACTTAATCAGTGTGATTCCGTCAGAATGGCATGTTTCAAGAACACTAGAAAATCAGTTGTCTAGGGAGAGCATGGCTGACTGATGGAATGTGCAGGGGGCGGTGTCGACAGTGCAGGTCTGTATACAGGTACGTGGTAACTGTCAATATGCGGTTGGGAAATTGCATGTAGGTTAGGTGAGTACGGAGCTAATTACATTTTTTGGATTTAGGAACGGGGAAATCACGGCGCGAAAACTTTATATAAACCCTTGTTCAAATTAATTGAAACAAAACGAATAATTCCGTTATTATTTACTTTTTTTCATATTTTTGATTTGCTCACTGGTATAACTTGCCATTGTGTTCGTGCAGCGTTACAGTTTTCATACGCTTCCCTGGAATAACGTCCATCGCAGATAATGACCGTAGGGCAATTAATCGACAGTCGAGACAATAGTGTCTGGGCATGATGAAAATCTGATGCAATCACGGATAACGCAATATTTTTCCAATGAAATATGACCCAGTGCAGATATTAGTACTTCGTATGTGCATTTCACAAAGTCTTTCCTTGCAGACTGACCACAGATTATCGATTGGATTTAAATCAAGAGAGTTTCCGGGCCAGTCGATTGTACGTTGATTTGCTCACTGGTATAACTTGCCATTGTATTCGTGCAGCGTTACAGTTTTCGAACGCTTCCTTGGCGTAACGTCCATCGCAGACAATGGCCGTAGGGCAACTAATCGACAGTCGAGACAATAGTGTCTGGGCGTGATGAAAATCTGATGCAATTAGGGATGACGCGAAATTTTTCAAGGCCAAACAAATTTCATCATACACTCTGAAAATAGATTCATATTATTGCACACCACTGCAAATGACCTAATTTGAGAGAAAATATAGAAATCCATTACATCCTGTCACTCCAGTGGGTCTAAAACTGACCGTATGATGAAAGAAAAGAAACTAAAACAGTTGTTTCAATTAATTTGTACAAGGTTGTATAAACAGAACATATTAATGAGGTTTTGTACATGCATTAATGTCAGTTTTTTTTTCATATGGTTCATTCAGGAAAACATTTTTTAAATCATGTAGAGTAAAATAAAGCAATACTTAATGATTAAAATACATTTTTAAAAATGAAAAATCTTTCTTTAAGCTTTTATTTTAGCTTTAATTTCAAGCTAATAGATTAAATTTTCAGTAAGTAAAATACTTTGCTATGTTTCAAATCGAATTTAAATTGATTGAAATGTTTTTAAATCCTTAAAATTGCTAAAAGTTAGCCATTTTACTGAATCTGTCATCACATGATTTTCTTGAAAAATATTTCAAAAATAAAATATACTTTTCGGAATTTTTATTTGAGGAAGATTATTTGATTTAAAGTTTAATCTTATTTGAAACAAATATTACTTACTTTTAGTTTAAAATATCAGAGAAAAGCATTTTCAACACGGAGGTGGGTGTTTTTATGAGGTATTGACAACTTCATCGAAAGACTTAATGCTTGGATTTTTTTCTACGGGGATATAACTGTAAAAATTACTTGACGAATAAAATGTGAGCCCCTTTTTTTATATAATGTTTTAACTACCCAGTAATCTTAAAATTTAAGAAAATATTCTAATATTTGTAGTATTTCTTACGAAGACACTTGTTGAAGAAATATTAGGAAATTA
The DNA here is from genome assembly GCA_964036315.1 of Acanthosepion esculentum. NCBI lineage: Eukaryota > Metazoa > Mollusca > Cephalopoda > Sepiida > Sepiidae > Acanthosepion > Acanthosepion esculentum. Next base: position 134,835,277 of record OZ038479.1, read on the forward strand.
CAAATAATTCTTAAATAAGTGATAGAAATTATTAGAAGGATTTGAGATAATTATAATTAAGTAATTCATGGAGTCTGAAGGAGACCTCAACAGAATGCAGAAAGCACAGGACGGCCGTTTCGTCCTACATTTGGGACTCATCAGCAGTGCGCATCCACTACCAAGGATTGAAACCTGGACAGTTACGTTATCAGGCAAACTTCATACCAACTGTACAAACAGGCCTCGGTGACGAAGAGGTAAGCGAATTAGACTCGATATAGCGCCGCTCGATCACATCCTTACCCATAAGACTGTGCCACCACGAGCCACGTCTACTATCACCAATTTTTACCGCTTTTATTTTCTGATAATGTCGTGTAAAGTAAAGCAATACTTAATTTTTAAAATGCATTTTTAAAACTGAAAAATCTTTCAAGCTTTTTATTTTAGTTTTAATTTCAATCTAATAGATTATATTTCATATTTTCAATAAGTAAAATATTTTACTGTATTTAAACCGAATTAAAATTGAAATAAGTTGTTTTTTGTTTTTTTGGTGGGAGGGGGGTTATATCCTTATTTGTCTTGTGGTGTAATGGATATCGGCTCTGAGTTCGAATTCCAGTCGAGTTTGTTAGATTAACTTACGCACAAATACCCTTGGGAAAGGCATGAATCCATCTGTCCTCTACTCCACAGCTATGGGTTGAATATCCGGACAGACTGGGTTCTTTAGCCTTGGTTGGCAACCAGTCTATCGCAGAAAGAAATGGCAACCTACTGCGGGGAAAATCTGCCTCGTCAGTCATGTATCGAAAAAAACATGATCGCCTAAGCGTGTATCACGTATGGCATTGACTGATATTATAAAATAATGTGAAAATTTTTAATAACATTTCTTTTAATGCCAATCGAAAGAGAGATAATAAAACAAGAATTTTAAAGTTTAAATCGATTATATGAAAGTCATCAAAAACATATTTAAAAATCTATATAAAAAATAAAATTAAAAATGTAATTTTTATTTTCACAAGAAACAAAATTATCCAAAACAAAAAATATTGAAGGATAGTGATATTTTATTTTTCGATTTTTAATTTCCAAATTAAAGCCCCCGTGAAATTATTTTTTTAATGGAAATTATTTCTTTTAATCATTTATCTTTTAAAACATGTAAATTTTAATTTAAAAGACAGCTAAGTATTTTTTTTATATTAAAATTTAAGATGTACATGTTTTCAAATAAATTAAAGAAAAAAATTGGGACGGTGGGGGGTTAAAATCATACAAAAAATCGGTATTTAGTGAATTTTCTTTAAATGAGGATATTTATAAAAAGTAATCATTTATCTACATAAATATTTTTAAAATTGAATAATTAGTTTATTTTTAGTAAGGGATTTAAAATATAGCCTTTATTCATGTAATTTAGACATCTTTTTATATGTCATTTTTACATCTTACGTAAGTATCGCCAAAACTTCGCTACAAAGAAACATAGTTTGTTGAAAAAGGCTCGCAAATTGATAAAAACAAACTTTTATCGTTAAAACTAAGAAAAGACTAAAGAATTTTTTTTATTATTTCATTACATTTTGATTCCTTCCTAGCAGGTTCGAAGTTGGGTTTTTTTTTTTTCGAAAGCAAATTTTGATGGTTACATTATGCCGAAAAAGGAGACTTTTGTTTTATCTACCTAAAAGATGCAGTAGCTAAATCTCTCTCAGTTCAGTCCTTGATCCAAGGAAATGCCTTTACAGAGATAGGATTTTCTAATTGGAGAAAAGCCCGTGAAAAATCAAAAGGATTCGAAAAACCACAAACGCTCATGAAGAAGCCATGGAATGTTATGGATATATTACAACTGCCAAAGCAAACGATGTTGCAAAGATGATCTCGTCTGAGGCCGCCATAAAACAGTCACAACCGCCATATGAGGTTAAAGATTCTCACTTAGATACCTAGCTCGACACTCACTGCCATTTTGAGGCAGTTGGTGTAACAAATCAGGAAGCACGGTTGATTCTAACCTTCACCAGCTGCTTTTACTAAGATGCGAAGATAACGAAATGCTAAGCAATTGGTTGAGTCGAAGAACAGAAATATACCAGTCCTGAAATTCAAAATGAGATGATTGAGGTAATGTCAATTGGGATACTTCATAATATCTCTAGATAAATTCAATCAGCCAAACACTTTACGATTATGGTCGATAAAACAGTAAACATATCTAAACAAGTGCAGATCGTGATATGCATAAGATGGATTGACGAGGATACCTTGATGGCCCGAGAAGAATTTGTTGCCATGAAACCCGTGGAGTGTTGTACTGCTGATAGGTTTATTAAAGTGATGAAGGGCACGCTTACTCAATTTTATCTAAAATTGGAAAATGCAAGAGAACAATGTTAGGGTGGCGCTGCAGTAATGGCAGGTGATAAATCTGGTGTGGCCGCTTAAATCGAATTCTTTAACTCAAAGTGTTGGTACATCCATTGCTATGGGCATGCACTCAATCTATCTATCAAAGATGCTTGTACAAAAGTTCATTATTTTGATACGGCAAAGGAGGTTTGTAAGTTGGTGAAAAAAAAAATCTCCGCAAAAGAAACGTACTTGAGAAAATTGATAGCGAAAATGAAGAAAAGAGCGTTCACGCCTTTTTCCAAACATGGCGGACTGGACAGTGTGTGGGATCACTCTCTATTCTATCATTTCCCATCATAATGAGTTGATGGCGTTATCTCATTCAATTTGTTTTTGGAATATGTTTCTAAAAAGAGAGAAGAACTTGACATCAATGATGCGGAACTTCTAAAAAGAAAACCGGAAACATCCAAAACGTCTGATTGATTTCTTTGGCTGTGGGCAAGCAAATGAGCAGAACTTTCCCTCCGCAAAAGAAATCCACCGAACAAAGTTCTTCGAAGCATACGATTTTGTCACAACATATACGACTGACAGGTTTGACCAATCTGACTTTGGAGTATATGGAACAATGCAAAATGTTCTTTTTGAAAGTTTTGAAAGATCCAAACAACGAGATACATAAGAAATTAATCGAAAACGGTTGTCTTGTTTCGATGTACGAGGAGGGGAGATACTGACATATCCCTGTTGAATATCCAGCTCATTTTTTTACAGAATCGATTAAAGATTGATAGAACAAATGTAAAACTGCCAAAAATATTTGAACAGGTGAGATCGCTGAAGTGCATCCCAAAGAAGTATTATTAATGAAATCTTAAAGTTCATCATTCTCTTAGCGCCCGCCACAAACGCTGAAAGTGAAATAATGTTTTCAATGCTTAAGCGTTAAGACATATTTGCGAACAACGAAGGGTGGAAAGCGATATGATGTTAATGCATTTACACAAAGAAGCAACTGATTCAATCGACGTAATAGAAGCCGTAAACTCGTTTTCCGAACGGATTTTGAAAATTTACGAAAATATTCTTAGTAATCTAATATAATAGTTTTTCTTCACAAACCTTACCTTGTTCTGAAAAAAGTTTTAGCGGTAGGGTAGCTGACAAGACTTGAATTCGATGTATTCATGAACGGGTCTTCAAAATGAGCTAGTTAACCACTGCGCTACGGCAAACGTACACACACACACACACACAGAAACGCACAGTGAGTGTGTATATAAATGATTTTCTGATAGTGTATCTGTAAAGGTTTGGTTTGATTTGTTTTGTTTTACGGCATATAAACCTCAATGGTTCATTTAATGCCGACAACTTTTTTTTCCTGGTAATATTTTTGTTTTGTCAAAAATCTATTTCTGTTAATATTTTTTTCCTAAAAAATGTATAGCTAGTAATCTTATTTTTTTTCAATAACGTATAGCTGGTAATATCATTTTTTTTTCAATAACGTATAGCTGGTAATATCATTTTTTTTTCAATAACGTACAGCTGGTGATATCATTTTTTTTCAATAACGTATTGCTGGTAATATTTTCTTTTCTTCAAAGATTTATTTCTGGTAATAATATTTTACAAAGTATTTCTGGTATTAAAACCTATTTTTACACTTTTATAATGCTTTTTACCTCAGTTTCGGGATTAACTATTTGTCCATAGCTGGGACCCTAACAGGTGCTACCACCCCGGGTCAGGGCGGACCTGGGAACACCAGCAATTAAGAGGTGGTTCCACGCTCCTCAAAGCCTCCTGATCAGAGGCCTTGCTATTGGACATAGTTTATCGTCTTACCCAGGACGCGGAAGTAGTTTATCTTCTTACCCAGGACGCGGATGTAGTTCAGCGTCATACCCAGGACGTATCTGTAAAGGGACATAATAAATAAAAAGACAAGATAAAAAAATATTCTTAGCCGACGCGTTTCGTCCTCTGAGGGACTTTATCAATGCAAATGTAAAGAAGACATATCATCAAGTTTTTCTAACTGTTTAAATAGCAGTAAAAACTGTTACAATCCTTATCTCGTCCTGGGCATGATGATAAACTAAATCCGGCAGCAAGGCCTCTGATCAGTAGAATGGAGGTTTTTAGAGGAGCATGGAACCACCTCTTAATTGCTGTTGTTTCAGGTTCGTCCTGACTCGGGGTGGTATCACCTATTAGAGTCCCAGCTATCGACAAATAGTGCCCCACCCCCAAACAAAAAAAATATTATGAAAGTAGAAAATACTTTCTATAGCAAAAATACCAGCAATACATAAAAAAATTAACAATGTGCATATTTTAACAAACTGTAGCGACTTCACCCAAATCGTTTTAAGGCCAGAGTAGTTGTCAGCGGGAATCACGGATTGATCTTCCCTGATTGGGTCGATTTGGTGATGGGGAGTATGATGTTGAAAGACTCGAAACTCCCTGATGAACCAAGTCAAGACATCACTGACGACCCCCTCGGGCGCCTACTTAAAAGCGTATTTTTGAATTAAAATAAAAGAACTTTCATGACATTAGTCTATATAATATCCGACAATTTCTTAAATCAAACTGTATTCCAAAATATAACTTCAAAACACAACATAAAACACACATTTCTTTGCCTCTAGTAATCATGTCCACACAAACATGTATATGCACAAAAGCTGAGTATCATCTACCATGTACTCAATTGTGAAAGCAGAATAACGTTTATCATATTGTTATTAGTTCAAAGCTCCCAAGAAAATTGGATTTGGCAATTAAATGACTCATAAGTTGATATGCCGTTAAATAAATAAATCAACTAAACAATCCCAGTCAGTTCTAGAACCAGAGAAATTCAATGTATTAGGTCATCCCATAAGTTCTGTCCGAATTTTAACTTTCTGTTAAAATGAACGAAATTTAAAGAGTATTTTATAATGTCAAATGGAGATGAACATTATTTTTATGTTTAGATGCATTTAAACTGATCAAATTTTATTTCAGAGAACAATAAAATTAAATTTTGTTTGATTAAAACCCTGCTAACATGGAAGTACCCAAGAATCATTTGAGGCACATAATGCTTTATGAGTTCAAGAAAGGAAACTCAGCAGCTGAAGCGGCTAGAAACATTCACTCAGTTTATGGAGAGGAATGTGTGAATGAAAGAACTTGCAGAAGATGGTTTGCAAAATTCAGAGGTGGCGACTTCACCCTTGAAGATGAAGATCGAACCGGACGTCCAGTTGAGTTTGATGAAAAGCTTCTTGAAGCAGCCCTTGAAGAAAATCCTGCTTTATCAGTTGAGGAATTGGCAGTGGTTCTCGGTTCAAACCATACAACTGTTCATCGCCATCTTCAACAACTTGGAAAAGTTCCTAAACTTGGAAAATGGGTGCCTCAGGAATTGTCTGAAAACAACCTCAAATCCCGAGTTGACATCTGCTCTTCTCTCCATTCTCGCCAACTTGTTTCACCTTTTTTGGATAGACTTGTGACTGGCGACGAAAAATGGATCTTTTATCGAAATGTTAAGCGTCGTAGACAGTGGCTTAGTAAAGGGGAAGGAGCCCAGCCACAGCCGAGAAGGGAACTTCATGGGCAAAAGGTTCTTCTTTCAATCTGGTGGGATTGCCAAGGAATAATCCACTTTGAATTCTTACCACCTAATGCAACAATTAATGCTCAAATATACTGTCAGCAATTAGAGCGTTTGAACCAAGCTTTGAGGAAAAAAAGACCTGCTCTAGTGAGTCGAAAACGGGTGATGTTTCATCAGGACAATGCGCGACCACACACAGCAAGAATCACGTCACAAAAGATCGAAGAACTTGGTTGGGAGAAAATTCCTCATCCACCTTATTCTCCCGACCTTACTCCTTCAGACTACCATTTGTTTCGTAGCTTACAGAATCATTTGGAAGAAACAGCTTTCGTAACACAGGAAGAGGTTAAAACTGACATTTGTGAGTTCTTCGAATCAAAGCCAAAAGAATTTTACAGTAATGGAATTAGTAAGCTTGTTAATAGATGGAAGGGAGTCATAGATAATCTGGGAAAATACATTGTTGATTGAATCTGTAATTAAATGTAACATTTGGTCACTTGTTTTCTTTATTCAAAATTCGGACAGAACTTATGGGATGACCTGATACATAAATGGAAAAACAAATAAAAAAATTTAAAACCCGGACATGAAAGAAAATGTATTTTAACTGATACAAAAAACATGTTATTTACATTTAATATAAAACTAGTATAGCTTTAGTTTACATCTGTCTATTTTTCTGAGATGAAGTATTGTAATTATTGACAATATTTATAATGTTCGGACTTTTATCCTCTTCTTTGTTGCCATATTCACGATGTTTCGGCCGTTGTACGCTCTGGTCTCCTTCAGGAAACTGGAATTTCGAACTGAACCCTTTATTTCGTCCACCGGGGTAGATTGTTCTAGATTCACATGCCACGTTTCTTCCGGGTATCTCGATGTCTGTTATTTCCCTTTAACTCATTTCTCCAAGTTTCTCACCTCTGCTGTAGCCAGGTATTGAACTTCAAACCCTTTGGTTCAAGTCACTGGATTACCAACGCTTTTATCCACTGGGCCATGTGTCCTTGAGGAACTAGAGCAATCTACCCCGGTGGGCGAAATAAAGATCTCAATTCGATATTCCAATCATCTGAGGGCTGCCAGAGCGTAGAACGACCGAAACGTGAATGTGGCAACAAAGATTAGGATAATAATCCAAACATTGGAAATAGTGTAAATAGCTTTACTATGGAGCGCCGAATGAGTTTCGTACTTACTACTTAGTAATAATGGTCAACAAGTCTAGTTCGTTAACCATTACTCTCTGCCGAGGTGCCCAAGACTAATAATACAAACAAGTTGTTAGATTAGGTTTTATTTCAAACTCCAGCGCGACAAAATCTTTAATTGACTTTCTTTTCTTTTTTCCTGTCTAAATTTCTTGGGTGAGGAGTTCTCATCATGATTATTATTATTATTATTATTTACATGTGGACTGTTGTCCTCATCTTTGTTGTCACAACATTTCAGCCGTTATGTCCTTCGGCCTTCATCAGTGAAACGGGGACAATCTACCCCCACAGAACAAATAAACGGTTTAGTTCGAATTTCCCTGTAAGTTACACGGCTCAACATACATCTGATGAAGGCCAGAGGGTACAAAGACCGAAACATTGTGATAACAACAACAACAAAGACGAATACAATAGTCCAAATGTAAATAATATTGACTTTCTTCTTGTTAGTACCAGGAGAGCCCAACTTTTGGTGGGGTCTAAAGTAGGCCCTGCTATGGGAAATAAACATTTACACTTTTTTGTTTTCACTATAGATTATCAATAAAAAACAAAAAAGAATTATAAAATTTAATGGGGGGTACGGTTTACTATATAAATTTATTGTAAATTGACCCCCCCTCCTACGAAAACAAAAGAAATTCCCATCCTACGTAACTTCTTAAAATTTGTAATCGGAATTTCTTAATCGATAGTTTTTCATGTGCCTTGTCCCCAGGGCGTGGCCAGTCATGGCTCTCCATAACTTTGTATCATTTGTTGCTCAAAACAGTTTTTGTCTTTTTTTTTTTTTTTTTTTTTTTTTTTTTTTTTTGCTATCTCTCCTCATCTTTGCTCTGCAAAGTACTTACACAATCTAGTTTGGTAGATTATGCACTACTTATCTTCTGTCTATCTTTCTTTCAATATGTCCTGTGAGTGTCAAATTCTCCAAGTCCACTTTCCTCATTATGTGCCCTAGAAATTTTAAACCCCCCCCTCTCTCCCTCTCTCTTTCTTTCTCCCTCTCTCCGCTTACAAATATTAGCATCCTTTTTGTTTACATTTTCTTGGTTGCTCACATGTTCAGTGCATTAAATCTTCAGCATCCTTCTGCAGAAACACATTTCTGTCCTAATCCAGGGTGCGACGATAAACTACATCCGGCAACAAGTCCTCTGATCGAGGCGTCTTGAGGAGCGTGGAGCCAACCTCTTAATTACTGTTGTTCCCAAGTTCACCCTGACACTGGGTGCTAGCACCCGTTAAGGTCCCAGTTGTGGCCAAACAGTTAACCACCAAACTGGAATCAAAACAGTATGAAAGTACCAAAATACATTTTTATGGTAAAAATACCAGCAGTAGATTTTAATAGTAAAAACAAATTACTGAAGCTCCCAAGAAAATTAAATTTCGGCATTAAATGACCCATAATGTGTTGATATGCCATTAAACAAGCCAACCAACCATAATTCCTGTCGACTCATGTCTCTTCTTCATCCGTAAGAAAATTGTCATGTATTCACTACCATGTTGAAGGACCGACATTACATAACACAATGAATGGTGATTTCCCATTATAAATAGACCATCGTGGAGATGAGATATCACTCTCTCGGGCTAGGTCGTACCGTACCAGACCGTTGTGACAAGCAGGGGAGGAACGAACGACGAAGCAGATATGGAGAAGAGAAGGAAGGAAATACCGAGAGACCGAGGTAGAGGGAAGAAACGCCCACTCAGAAATTGTGTCCCGAAAACAGAGTTGTAAATTTCTTTTGAACACAGTTAAATAAAATCTGTCTATATTTCTGAGATTAGGTATTATGTACACTATTTACATTATTCGGACATCATTGTCATGTCGCCATATTTATTACGTTTCGGCCGTTGGAATGTCGAACTGAACTTTTATTTCGCTCACGTGCATGTCAGTTATCCGTTATCTCCTGCTAATTCCCCTCTCCAAGTTCTCCGCTGCCTTACCCACACTCTTTGGT
>OZ038479.1:134859188-134886688 GCA_964036315.1 Acanthosepion esculentum
TTCTAAGCGGATGATGACATTCCTACACGCACATCGTTTAGTCTACTAATGAACATGCTTATAAAGATGCGTAAATTGCAAGATTGGTTATTCCAAAAATTTCGCTTGAGGATGAAACAGTGCTTGATACTTTAATTCAATTTAATTTTAATAATTATATTGAAGTTTTTGACTCTTGTTTTTGAAACATAAGAACTCTTATGTAGCGAAGGAATCATATTTTTTTTAAAAATGAATATAATTTAGGCTATACTTTTGCATTGAGCACTGTTTTTTAAAAATAAAAACAAAAATTCTAAAGAACTTCGGATTATTTACCTAACGTGTTGCTTCCTATTTTTCTACATATTTGCGCACACACACACACACACACATATATATATATATATATATATATATAATGTTTTAAATTGTCAACGAATAATAGTATCGATTTTGATAATTGGAATAGTCACCTTTTTATATCTCTCTTTCCGCCCCCATTTCCCCATTTCTGCCCCTCGTTCCTCCTCTGTCCCTCACTTCTCTATATCTCTCGCCCACTTCTCTTTCTCTCTCTCTCTATATATATATACTTTCTCTCTCTACTTCTCTCTCTTCCTCTCTCTAATATCTCTCTCCCTCTCTCCATCTGTCTCTCCCTCTCTCCATGTCTATCCCAATCTCTATCTCTCTCTTCCTCTCTCTCATCTGCTTAGAATTTATTTATATCGTTTGCCTTCTCAAGAAAGGTAATTGCATAGATAAAATAAAATCGACTCACCTGGTTCCAAAAATCAAAACCATATACAGAATAATCTCCGAGGATGGATAATCCTTTTTGTAAAAAAATCCCCGGTTTTCCTGTGGAACATGTTGTAAAATTGACAAACAATATTTCTTTGTTTATTTAATAATTTTTTTCCCCCAAATATTTTAGGGCACAAAATGGCTTCCGTTTTATTTACTAAGATTTGCTTCGTCTGGCAAAATAAGTATGAAGCATTTAGTGAGAATCGAACTCACGACAACAATAATAACTTGGGAGGCAATCTTAATTTGCCAACTCCACAGCAAGATAAAACAGAAGCCTTACGCTTCACAAAAAATGTTATCATAATATAATAAATATAAAACATATATATATATATATATTTTTAATATGTCGGTCAAAACATCTGAGTGAATCTTATTAAAAAAAATAAATCCAGTATAACTTTACATGGCTGTCATGTTTTTAAATTAACTTTTAATATTATAATTTTTAAAAAAATCAAATGTGTGTATGTGTGGGTGCGTGTATATATATATATATATATATATATATAGATATAGATATATATATATATGTAAAAATATGAAACGTTTCTCTTTTCCTTGTGTCCAGTCCAGAAGTTTCAAAATTTTTTTTCTTGCCACAAAATATAAGGGTAGGTAACTGCTTGTCTCCTGTCCAGTAACATTCAGTTTGGCGGCTCTCTCTCAGCTCAGATTGTAGATCATCAAACTTCTTTTAACTCGACAAAATGTAACAACACCCACTTGTTTACTACTGTTAAAGTTAAAATTTGTCGGATGCTTATTTTTGGTTGTCCCATCTTTTCTTCTCTCGTTTATCCTTTTTCTCTTTGTTTTTTGGGGTTTTTTTTAATGTTGTCCCCAATGGCAATAAAGCAAAACCTCACACCTCAGAAGAAGAAAAAAAATGGAACGGGACAATTTCGTTTTTAACTAGGTCTTGACATTTCTTTAATGATTGAAGCATCACGGTTAAGTCAGTGATCGATGAGAATAAGAAGGCGTTCACTCAACGTGTTCTTATTTCTCTTCTTTTTTCTTCTTTTTTTTTTTTTGCTGTTGCACCCACTCCAGCCTCCCTTTCACCTCGCACTGTCGTCATCAGCATGCCTGTCAATCAACAATTTCATACCTCCGCACGCCGTAGGCACACCCCGACATCACTGTATCCAATCAGAAACTGGCAAGGAGCTGCCACTGCCGCTATCTCTGGTTGTTAGTTTTTCGTCGTCGATTTTCGTAGCATTCAGCACTCCAACCACCAAGGCCCGACTCTGAGCTTTTTTATTTATTTATTTATTTTTATATATTTATTTTTATTTATTTATTTTTTATTTATTTTTTTATTTATTTATTTATTTTTATTTATTTATTTATTTTTTAATTATTTTTTTATTTATTTTTTTTTTTTTTTTATTTGTAATAGAAATAATCTGTAAATCAGTTGGCAAATGTTTTCCGTGAACTGCAAAATCGTATTACCCTTTGTATTGCTAATGATGGAGGACATGTGGAAACTTAAATAAAATTTCAATAAAACCTTAAAAAATATAGATTTACTTCTTTCTAATCCTTTTTACAAATTATTTCTATCGCAAATCCAAATAAAGTTATAAATTTTTTAAAGTGCACACGAACTTTATGGACACCCTGTATATATTTTTATTTTTTATTTATTTTTGTTTTATTATTTTTAGAACATATTTTAATCCCTCTCTTTTGTCATGTCACTTAAGGTTGTAACGGATCATGGTTCACCACAGATTTCTTTTCTTTATCTGTGAATTTTTATGACTTTTCGGTAAGATAATCGAGTGGTTACCCTTCTCGGTCTTATATTCAGAGTTGGCCTTATCTTTTGTTGCCACTCAAGACTAGGGGAACAATCTGCCGTACTATTTGACTTGCACATTAGTGCAAATTGAACGACACGGATTGCTCAAGTATTTGAACTCTGCTCTGATTTTCATCGTCATCAGTCCCGTGCTTGGTTGTGGTCGTAGGGTCACTGCGCAACTGACAAACTCCTTCCTCGTATCTGGATTAATTCAAACATGGTGCGTCTTGGTCGAATAGACCTAGCAGAGCCCATCTCCATCCAGGTCAAACCACTGCCGACATTCTACAAGGCCCGCCCTAGACACGGACACGTGGCCGTCAAATTCAATCAAGGCAGACCTCCACCCAGTCATGTCGTGTCATCACCGCACCGTCTGAATACATAGCTATGGAACCCAGTCTAGCCGTTGACCCTACCGAGAACGTTCATTCACCCGTGATTACATTGTACCAGTAACACTCATAGAATAACCTGAAGTAATATCAGGTCTAGTATGATATTGTCCTAAAATTGTAAGTTCTTATTTTAAGGCTATCACTGTAGTCATAACCCAGTAATACCTGTCAGATGATGGGTCATCGGTGACTAAACTGGTTCCTCCACCAGACTTTTCTGGAGAGGAGGGTGGCTAGACACCCAGTAGGATTCAAAACAAGCCCAGTCAAGCATTCTTGTAGAGTCAGCGGCCATATAGCTCAATGGGATAGACTGTTTTTCATGGCTATGTATGCAGCGTGTCATCGCTTGGCGGAGGGATTACTTAGCTGAAGTTAACGGCCAAGGTGTAGGGTTCCCCTCGATTGAACCAAGGTGAACCTTCAAATTGGAGAACATCGACTGCTAGTCACGAACAAATACTTCTTCGGCCTTCAACCCAGATTTCCAGAGGGAACTGGTCTAGTACTTAGCTGTGCGACCACCATACAACCACATAAAAAGGAACTTGTCTTGCACGGGGAATGTTAAAAATTTTGACTGTTCAAGTGTTGGAAGATATCAAGATATTTTCAGAAGTGAAATGGTGGGATGTGAGATTCTGTTAGACCGTTCTTTCATGTGGAGATAATCTCTTTGCCAAGAAAATCAGCATTCGATATCTTTTTTCCGTCAAAGTTAAAAATATATAGTTATGGGGCTTGTCCTGGGAGAGAAGAAAATGTTTCTTTCGAAATTAGGATGAGGGGGGACATATTTATTTATTTATTTATTTATGCATCCACATCCTGGGCACGAAGCTAATTGCAGTCATGGGTTTCTCCCAATACAAGTTCACCTATATTCTGGGTATTCTCCATGTATAATACGCCTTCAGCCATAATACGCATCCCTAAAATTGCGAGGAAAATACTTCTACTCACGTATAATAAGCACCCCTTGTTTGGTAATCAAACCCTATAAATTGTACCGCTTCAATTTCATTACAGTCAGCGTTTCCTACTCTTATTTAAAAAGTAGTTTTAAACATTTTATGATAATTCTTATTTTATTTTACATTTGTAAGTATTTTTAGGTACATATGATTTTATTTGACATCCTTATGGGGTCACAATCGCCGAATGTTAGTGTCAAATTGTCGTATGTTTGTGGTGAGTTGTCATTTCGCAACTGAAATCAACTTATGAAACGTCAATTTTTTAAAGGTGTTTTTGTAGCTGTGCATAATACGCACTCCTAATTTTGCTTATTATTTCTTAGAAAAAAATGCGTGTTATACATGGGGAATAACGGTACTACCAGGTGTAGTATAGGAAGGAAGCTTAATTAGAAACTATTTGTATGAGGAAAACTTCACCTACATGCCGTCAGCTTATACGATAAGCCTACAACTTATCCGTAATATACGTAGAATGGTGTCTTCAGGAAAAATATTGTTTTTACATATAACCAAACTATTGAAAAAAATACACTTTATAAACTACCAACAAAAATCACAATCCACAAACTATCTGTTGACACAAAATGCTATGCCTAAACTACCTGTTCATACAAAAATACCTATAAAATTGCAATATATATAATTTACGAAAACTGATTGCCAATAAGTACAAATCTCACTCAATTGGGCCACCTATTTCCTATGACGCCCGGGAACAGAATGACTCCTTACCTGGTATAAAATGGCCAGGAGTTTCCACAGCACGCTACTTCGGTCCCAACCTTGGATAGACAGGTGGCTGGAATAGCCCAATCCACTCTAACGGCTAGTCACATAATGGCAAGGGCTAGTATTGTATTGTAGCCCTGGTGAAGCACATAGTATACAGCAAAAAAGAAGGATCGTTGGCATTGATTCGATTATCACGACTACAGTTGACTCCAGAGTCTGTCTATATTTCTGAGATGAGGTATTATGTACAGTATTTACATTAGTCGGACTATTGTCCTCATCTTTGTCGCCATATTTGTCACAACGTTTCGGCCGTTGTACGCTCCGGCCTTCTTCAGGTGGTTGGAAATCGAAATAAAGGGTTCGGTTCGAAATTCCAACCACCTGAAGAAGGCCGGAGCGTACAACGGCCGAAACGTTGTGACAAAAATGGCGACAAAGATGAGGACAATAGTCCGACTAATGTAAATATTGTACGGTTGATTCCTTTTACTTGCTTATATGTAATCACTGATCTACTCAATGCATAATATATAATATTTACTTAGGTACCTCCATGAGATCGCTAAAAAAGAGCATAGCATGATGAAAAAGACGCCAAACTTGACGAAAACAAAATTTTATCGTCTAAATGTTCATGTTATTATTAAGAGGAAAGACCAAAGTATTTTTGGGATACTTTTTTACATTTTTTAATCGTTCCGAGCACGTCCGAAATTTTCGTTAAAAATCTTGTATTTTTTTTGAGTCAGCAAAATTGACAGATAATCGATGATGGCATCGATTTTTTTCCATTTTATAAAAAAGATGAAAATCTCAGTTTGAAATTCTTTTAAAAATCAATTTATCATTTTTTCAAAACTTATTTTAAGAAAATCAGAAATTATAATGTTTATTTAAAATATTTTGAACCAAGGTTGACTTAGCTTCTGCGCTGAAAAGATGTAATTTGAAAATAAAACAAAGCAGGTCATAACCTTTCGCGTCACTTGACAGGTGTTGAATGACGTATTGACGGATTTCGTGATCATAATTTGTTCTACGGAAGGCGGAAAGTGAAGTTATTTAGATTTAAGTGAACATATTATTTACCTCGTTATTTTTAAGGAAAACTTTCAGCGCTCTAATTTTTTTTGTTTTTTGTACTTAGCTTTCACCTTTGCGTTTACGATGCTTTATGGAAAATATATTATAAAGAAATTAAAATAAGACTGTTAAGAGTGAGATTAAATTTCATATTTCATAAGAAAGGTATCTAATTAATTTATAGGTACCTTTCTTATGAAATTTTATCAGAAGTGTACATAAAATACTATAATTTTATGTACATTTATTATATTTTACTGTGTTATTTGTATTTCCATTCATTTTATTGTTAATTTTGATATTTCATTTATGTAAAAAATGCTATAACTGAGATTAATATAAAAATAAGATCATATAAATTTCATAAGATGATACTGATACTTGTAGGTACCCTTCTCAGTTGAAATTGAAAAATCAAATTAACTTCTCCACACGTGTTTTGCAAAAGTAAAGGCCTTAACAGCGGAGAACAATGCTGAACTCAAATAACGCAACTTACTTGTATTCTGGTTGGTCATCCGTACTTTATAATTACAGCCCGATTATAAACACAAAATTACATTTCTTAATTACTGCGGATCTTCTGATTAGTCAAAATTATACAATTTACAACGCGCTAAAAAAAGATCTATCTCATAGGGACATTTAGGAAACCCGATGCGGCTTTTAACTAATTTTATAATATTTTAACAACTTAAATGTAAAAATCTATTATAATTAAAGAAATAACAAATAATTGTATCAAAAATTCATTTTTCATCGAAAAAGTTTTTTGCTTTCAGAAAATATTGTCCATATTCATAAAAACAACTAAAAGCAAATAAAAGCATTTGAAATTAAATAATATCTTTGTTTTATTGAGTTTTGTATTTTACAATTCAGAGCTGATTTTCAGGTAGGTGGCGGGATCCAATTAAAAACAAAACAAAATGATTTGCATTCCTCAAAGCCTTGTGGTTTTAACTATTGTAATCACTAACCCTGACGCGATCAAATTTTTAGCGTTTTCATAAAATTAGTTATGCGGGGGGGGGGGGGTAATAAATATTAAAAAAAATTCTTTCATGACCTTAATAAAAGAAAACATATTTATAATAATTTCGATCATCTGTGAATAGTTTCTGAAAGTTTCATTAACATACGACAATTATTTTTATTTTTGCAAGATTTTCCAAATTAATGTGCTAAAAACGTGCTAAAATTGTACAGTGTAACCCGGATATAAGAGAGCTGTCGGGACCGGAGAAGAAGTCTCTTATATCCGGGTTTCTCTTTATATCCGGGTTTGGTCTATTTTGTTTTATTAACACAGGCTCTAATTTTGGGCCAGATAAAAATCTCTCTTATATCCGCGGTTTCTCTTATATCCGGGTCTCTTATATCCGGGTTTACACTGTATATGTTATTTTACTAGTTCCGGTGATACAAAGAGAAACATTTTTTTTTAAATCAAAATTTAGAATGTTCTAAAAAGAAAGAAAAATTTTTAAAATAATTAAAAAAAAAAAATCTTTGGTCTTTCCTCTTAATAATAACATACTCATTTAGACGATAAAATTTTGTTTTCGTCAAGTTTGGCGTCTTTTTCATCATGTTATACTCTTCTTTTAGCGATCTCATGGAGGTACCTATATTTACTTATCTTTTTTTTCTCTGATTATTTTTTTTGCGAAAATAATATTCACTTTTAAGGAAACTTGATGAATTTAACAATCAAATCTCTTGAAGATTAGATGCACTTTATGCGAAACTCAGAGTAAACAAGTAAAGCGAACATTAAAATTCGTTAATGCTCTCTCTTGATATCGAGGACTATAATTACAAAGACTGCTTGCTTTAAAAGAATAATTATTCAGAAATACCTTGGTCGACTACATTTGGCGAAATACTATCTTTACAATCTATATAAATGCAAATGTCAGTGTATCACACATTTTCAACTTCACTCCTAGAGGCCATATAACCCAACATATTAAACTCTTTTCGAATCCGGTTGACTTCGCGAGCAACTTAAAAACATTCCAGACCCGAAATCTTGAAATTTTGGATTCCCAAGTTTTCATTACTGCGATTGTTTTCGAAAATTTTTGTACATGACTTTTTGCGACGATTTTTTTTCTTTTTTCTTTTTTTTTTGTTACGATAACAATTTTTATAACTTGGAAATGAATTTGGGAATAATCAAAATTAATTGCGAAATTCAGCGAAAGTCACTCATGAAATAAAAACGAGAAGTAAGGACCTACGTGCATCAAATTGTTTTTACATTAAGTGGCGACAGAAGAATTATCGTTGAACTTTTAAAGTAAGCTTAAATATTAATGCAATAGTTAAATTCAGTGATCAATTTTGAGTTCTTTTGTAATTTATTGTTGCCTATCGCATCTATTTCCCCCTAGCTATTGTGATGAAGGTCCAATTAAAAGCGCTGTGCAGGAGTTAGCTTGTAGAGGACCGTGGGTGTGAATGTGTGAAGAGAAGAAGAGATGAGATATCTCTGGGTTAAGACTTCCCGCTGGCCGGTCCAGCTACATAAGAATGTTGGACCTTAATAGAGTCCAAAGAAGATAAAGAAACAAACAAGACCGATATACATGTATGCGAACAAATATATATATATGTTAATAAAAAACATTAATACACGAAAAGTTACAGAGTGTTTGTATGGAAAGTTATGTGTGTGTGTTGAGTGTCCGTACGAACGCGTGTCTTGTTTTTAGCGTGTTCCCAGAATATGGGAAACGCTGTATGTGTGAGAGGTCACATATTGGTGTAAGTGAAAAAGAGAAAGTTTTTTTTACCTCGCCTCACGGGCGAGGTTGCGGCCTGAGTCGAGGCAGCTGGCCGCACGTGTGCGTAAGCCGTAAAAAGAGGAAGAGGCGAAAGGTCAGCCAGTATTTATACTCGTGGGAGAGAGAGACCCCTGTTGAAGGATTAAGGAAATGAGGAGGAGCTAACTGCGACAAGCTTAAATGCCGTCCGACAGAGCAGCTTTTAAGCTCGGAAAAGGAAAACTTTTTTTTACCGACGTGTTTCGCTCATTTGATGTACTTTATCAAGACAAATGTAAGGGCTTTATTTTGCAACAGGTAAACGGAAGTAAAAAAAAATGTGATTTTCTCAACATTTTTAAATTTAAGAACGCACATAAATATTCTTCAGGCTAACTGAAAATCAAGTTAAACTATGGAAGATGCTAAGTGATGTATTTTAATGCTTAATAAATGAAAGTGAGTAAATGTTGTTGTTGAATTTATTTTTATATTTTTTTATTTTATTTTACCTGGAGAAAATTATATACCAATTTATATTTTGGTAAGATTAGATAACAACTCTCTCAAGAATTTTTCCAAGTAAGTTACTTTCTCTGTTAATAAGTGTGGCATTCTTTGGATATTTTAAAGTTTTCTTTTTGTCTTAATTCATATTGTCTTTTTACAAATATATTTTTGTTATATTTCAAACGCGCGTGCGCACACACACACGTATACGTATATATTGTCCACCGTATTCAAAACAACACAAGAACACGTCTTAAACGTGAAGTGAAATTAAAAATCATCTAAAAATAAACCCCTTGAAAATGGCTAAAGCGGCCAAAAGCGCAATGAACAATTTTTGTATTCCTTTAGTCCCACCAAACAAAAGAAATGTAAGAATGTTTGTAAAACTAAAATTTAAAGTAATGCCTGAAATCACATTAGTTATTTTAGCTATACATTATTAAAACTAGGTAAATTAAACTTTATAACATTTTTTACAGATTATTTCTATCGCAAATACAAATAAAATTTTAAATTTTTTAAAGTACACACGGACTCTATGGACACCCTGTTTTTTTATTTATAAAAACTAATAAACATTAAATTATTATTTTCAAAAATAAATAACCAAACGCATGACGTTGTGTGTAATAGAAAGGGAGGAGGGGGCTGTGAAGAAGAAAGAAGAAGCGGGAGGAGAAGAAAAGCAAGTGTATTTTAAATGTATCAGTGGGGGGGGGGGTAACTGAAATGTAGATTAATTTTTTTTATCCAACCTTATATGTGCTTAAGAGAAATTTTCTAATATGTAAATAAGGAATTAAAACCACGTTTTTCTGGTTCAGAACGTTCTTTGAATCTGGAAATGTCATAATTGCTAATTTTTCCTGTTGGCAGAGGTTGCAAATATTGTTGTGGTTGTTGTAAGGCTTTGACTTTTTTTAAATTTTCCATCTTACAATCAGATACCTGTTGTTTTTTTTTTCATTTTAAATTCCACACATGGTTAGCTAGTTTAGTAGAGTACCTAAGATTTGCTAGCTTAAATGGCGACCTGTGATAGTACCATGTACGTTTGAAAGTACCTTCCGTACATCGTATGTACTTTTTAATTTGGCCATTAAAATCTGTTAATTCTGCGTTATAAATTATAGCTTCTGTCTTACAAGCTCCATTTAATGGACATCTATTTTTATTTCTACAGTTGCATAAATTACTAGTGTTAACTATATTTTGCTGCGCGTTAGTTTTGAGATTTCTGGCGTTTTGTCTAATTATTGTTTATAAATTACTAGCGCTGTTGCAGCTTAACCGTAAGGTAGCGGATTCAACTGAACTCCTGATTTTTGTATAGATATTGTAATACTAAATTTATTCAGACAGCACGAGATTAATACAAGTATTTTCTTTCCTGAAAGGGGTGGTATATATATATATATATATATATATATATATATATATATATAAACCCTTCTTCCTCCAAAAACCCTATGTACATCTCTTATCTCTTTACTTCCCTCTTTTTTCTTTTTCCCTTTTTTTCTCCTTTTCCCATATCATTTCCGGTTCGAGTTGACCGGTTCAATAGGTCAATGTCTGATCCTTACCCCCCCTCCTTCCTCAATATTAATTATTATAATAAAAAGAAATATAAAAATAAATTTTACAAACTCTCCCTTCCCTCTCTAAACTCGACCATGTCTCTCATACCATTCCTCACCACCCTCTATGTCAACTTATATAAGCTTAATGCTGCCCGTCAAAAGTGTAAATTTTAATTTCATTTTTCGTTTCACCTTTTGAAAGTGAAGTCTGAAGATCCAGAGAAAAATAAAATTCTCTGGTGAAATAAATTATTACAATGGAGCCCTAAAGTGGTCTGTTTTTCTTTAGATTAAATAATATACACACACACACACACATATATATATATATATATATATATATATATATATATATATATATATATATATATATATATAACTAAAGCACTCTAATATTTAGTGGAAAGAGTCAGAGTATCAGAACAGTGCTTCACTTATAGAGAATCTGTCAATTCTAAGCATTGAACCGTCGTGAAGGTAGGAATTGTTCAGAAATGGCTACCGATGACGCAAAAATGAAAGCTTAAATATCAGAACATGTCGGGCTGATTAGTATTCAAAGGAGAATATCTTCCATTGCCTATCGATATCTATCGATTTTATTCTTTATATATTCTCTTGATAAGGGGTCCTCAAAGTTTTGTTTGTTTTTCTCCTGTGTATCGTTCTCTTGTCAAACTGTGTTGGCATACCCTTTGCAAAGACCTTCAGTTTTATTCAAATCCAGGGAACATTCTCTTATGCGTCCTCTCCCCTTAGAAAGTGGATGATCATGGCTCTCCGCAACTTCCCATCCTTTTAGCTCTCAGCAATGTTTGCCCCCTTACTACCTTCATAGTTCCTGTTCTGCCAGCCATTTATTCAAGCTCAAGTTTCTCGCTTTTTACCCTCTGTTCGTCTTGTCTTCAGTATGTCTCGGTTGTAAATTTGGCGTAACACAATCTTCCTATTTTGCTTCGTTGTGGACAAGATTATCACATACAGTATTTTTTCACGTTGATGCTAATTTAAAATATTTGGATCAAGCTGTAGTCGAATCATAAGCTACAAGGATTAATATTAATAGGCAATAGTTATATCATACGAGGTGGATGCTTAAAGGTTCTTGTTCTGACGAAGAAGACCTCTTTCGCCATAAAATTCTCCTTTTCCGCACTTCCTCGTACGGTTATTATACCATGATTAGGGACACCTCGGCGTGGTGTGATGGTTAACAAGCTTGTCTCGCTAAAACAGTTACGACTGAATAGTGAGTACGATCCTTTTATACTTTCGGCCTTGTGCCACATCAATATTATACCATGATTAGTTTATTTATACCGTCACCAAATGACGGCGATAAATAATTTTGTAATTGCATTTATTTTTTTTTATGATTAACCTCAATTTCATTATTGTCGCTTGTAAGAAATATTTTTGACATTTTACGCCATTAAAAGTAAAGAACAATGTTTAGACGACATTTACCGTAAAAAAAAAACGGTGATAATAATTTTATCATTGCATTATAGGAGTCAACATAAATATAATCTTATAACCATAACAACGGAATATCTCATTACTAAGAAGAGGAGATCAGATTCGTGACTGAAAATTGTGTGTTTTATACTACAAATCTAATAATCGGACTCATGACAGCATTAGCTTATAAACCGCTACTCCGAAAAAATGAGACCTTAGGGTAGAGTTTCAACAAAATGGTCTCCGCCGAGCCCTCTGCAAATGAGCTACAGAGGCTTTACAGAACCTTTCTATTATTTGTTTCATGCCATCATGAGGATCATGTTAAAAAGAAATATTTATTTTTAAATACAAAAAAAAAATCAAAAACATCTCCTGATGTGACAGAAAGAGAATAGATAAATTGCGAAAATTTTAAATACGTTTTTTTTTTTAAATCATTTCACCCCAAGCAAGACAATCACGCCACTAAGATACAAGGGTTTACTGAGTGTCAAAGAATATGAGTAAAATATACTATTGAGTAGAAAGGACAATAAAATATCAAGAAAACAGACGATAACGATTGAAGTTGATCTTCAAAAAATTTAAATACAAAGTTGACTGGGAATCAAGAAGCCGGAAGATAGTTTAACGAACGAAGAGTGCGATAGAAGAAACTGTTAGCATAGAACTTAGTTACATCTAGCCATTTCATCTGTAAAACTGGCGAGACCTAGCCGCCAATCCAGTACTGTGCTTAAATTCATAAAGTCTAGGTGCCATAGAAGAAAGTAATATTTACTTTTGTAAAATAAAAGGCTAAAAAATGGGGTATGGGGAAGGCTGGTTTTCATCTGTCTTATAATTAACGTCATTCAGTTATGTGTCATGCGTGATACACGCGTAGGCGATCATGTATCTTTCGATACATGACTGACGAGGCAGATTTTTTTCCCGCAGTAGTTTGCCATTTCTTTCTGCAGTAGACCAACTGCCATCCAAGGCTATAGAACCCAGTCTGTCCTGCTATTTACCCATGATAGGGAGGGAAAAGAAGAGGATTCATACCTTTCACAAGGGTATTAGCACGTAAGTGAATGTAATGGATTCGACTGGAATTCGAACTCGGCTCTCCGATTCCTCAATCCGAGCCGCTATCCATTATTAGGTTCAATCACTGACTCTAACATACCGCAGTATTCCTTGCACCATAACAGCACATTTTTACTTACCGTTCTTACTACAGCCACCATAATACCTCAGAGTCTCTATGAAGTCTTAACTAGCCCCTACATGTACAGTTTGTCTGTGGAGGGTGGGAAATAAAATACTATAGAAGAAAGTTTATCAAAACAATTATAATGAAAGCTTTTATAAAAAATAAAAAAGACACAGGGAAGCTACATTACGACGGTGGGACAGTAACTGAAACCGAGATGCCAGGTCAGGATCAATAACATTGCGGATTCTTTGGATTTTGTCAAGAATCTCTAAATATATAGTAGGAGGACCAGACCTGGCAGCGATATTCAAAACAATGATGAATGGTAGACTTATTTTCTGCGAGAAAATGATTAACAAATGCATTTGTTTATTTCATATCTAATATTCCGAGGGTATAACCAAAATGCGTGTTTAGAAAGAGGTCGAATGCGGAGAAGATAAATCTACAAGTTACAGCCATCATAGATACGCGAATTTGAAAAGCTTTGCACCTCAAAACAACTGAATTTCTGTCATTAAATTTGGATTCAGTTTTTTTTTTTTTTTTTTTTTTTGTAAATAGCGATTGCTAAAAAATAAATTTCTTTTCATGAATATTTTTAGAGATTATATTGTCAGCGTTCTGCAATAAATAAAAAAAAAACTTTATCCTGCTAAAAGGCTCCACTTCACCGGAAAAGTTCGTGAAATCCTGCCTTTGAATGGATCTAAACTTAGCACACAAGCGAATATCGACCACACAATGCTAATTAATAGTTTTCAAAATTATACTCGGATTTCAAAAAGACAGGGTGGTTGCAATAAAAGGGGCTGTTGTATATTTATATTTTCTATAATTTTTATTTATTTACGAAAACTTTTACAATTTTCAGTAATGAGACGCTTTGTCATAAAATGGCCAAAGTTTAAATTAAGGGTGTAGGGGGAATGTTTTTTAATCTACTAATGATAATTACCGTTGTGTATTTATTTATATCTTTCGTGTCACGCTCTATAATGGAAAGGGAGATAAATCAACTTAAGATAGTAAATTTATGAGTAGTTACTCCTCGGTCATTCTAATAATCTACACAAATCTTTTCTTTCGAAGCAGCACCTTTGTGATCGTCTTCATATAGGCTTTGTTTTCACCGTCTTTGTTGTTCTGTTGCTAACCTTTTGCCTTCAAGGAGTGTTTCCATTTCAAGCCATTTCAATTTCCATTTCAAGCCAATTATATTAAACGATTATAACTTTGGCAAACATTGACTTTCGAGCTCGAAAAAAAACGGAGTGTCGTAAAAATGTTTTTTTTGTCCCACGACGCCACTTTTATTTTAATTATTCTTATTCTTCGGTAATGTTTGTTTTAAAAAAAGATGATTACAATTGGAATAAAACCCAAACATATGAAAGTCAATTTATACATTTCTTTGTTCTTGAGAATTGGCAAAAATAATAAACAGTATTTATTTCTTATAGGCACGTCCACTTGCTCGCTGAAAAAAGTAGCATAGCATGAAGAAAAAAGGCCGAAAACGTTACAAAGTTTTATCGTCAAAATGTTTATGTTATTATTAAGAGGAAAGACCAAAGTAGTTTTATTTTTCTATTTTTTTAATTTTTTTAAGCCTTTCTAACACGTTCGAAAGTTTGGTTAAAAATCCTGTTTTTTTTTTTTTTTTTACGTCAGCGACGTAATTTTTACAATAAACTGTTTTTTCCATTTTTTTTATTTTCCGGTGGAAAAAAAAGCATTAATTTGGAAATTCTTGCAAAAATCAAATAATTGTCGAATTTTAATAAAACTTTCAGAAATTATTCACAAATGAATGAAATTATTTTGGAAACTTTTTGTTTTAGAAAATCTTGGTAAGAAATATTTTTTTTTACATATGTTACTCACCACTTACTTAATTTCATGAAATTTCGAGAAATTAAATCGTATGTCCAGATTTTTTTATTAGTTAAAAGTAGGGCTCCTTGGAGAATATAAATCATTTTTTTTTTCAAATTTTTGCTCTGTTTCTGAAAATTTTCTCCAAATGGTAAACTAAAAAAATGTAATAAAATGGTAATAAGACATTATGTAATTAGAAAAGCTTTTCCTTGCTTCTGTAGGCAAGTTATATTAAGGACAGTACCGTCTTAAGAAAAATGTTTTCGAAGAATATTGAATTTTTACAAGATTTTTTGTCCTTTCTTTTCAAAATTTTAATTATAATAATTTTAAAATTCAGCATTGCCGTATTTCTTTTAGGTGATACTGTAATTAAGTGGAAACTTTATTTACGAATCAAAAACTGAAAAGCTTCATATAAGTCGTTTTGCATCAATATTTTATAAATAATTTTTTTTTTTTTACTTTAAGCATCCCCATTTTACATCTATGGTAGTCTGTACGTGACATTATTATGAAAAGGTCACGTGTTCTAAGAGTTGTTCTCTCTTTTCAGAGAAATTCGTTTGTCCCTAATTCGTTATTCATTACTTAGGTTTCATGAAATACTCACTGGGCTCACGTACCTAATTATTATATTTTTTATTGAGATGGTTGGCAAAACATCGGCTAATTACCAATTGATTCAGACTTTATAAAATGGTAAATAATAAAGATTTCCTTATAGTTGGTTCACATATTTTAATAATTTAGTAAATGTTTATAAATTTATGAATAAATAAATTGTTTTCATATTTATTTCTTTATAAACTTGTAAATGATACATATTTAATTGCATTAGTTTTATTTAATATTTGTATTAGGGTGGCAGCGAGGCAATTCTGGGAGAATTGGAGATCCTACCGGGATTTAGCATTGGCGGCCACAATCTTACCAACATAAGATACGCAGATGACATAGTGCTGATAGCAGATACGGAAAATAATCTACAGAAGGTAGCGAGGGAGAGCGAGAAAAAACAGACTAACCATAAACTACAAGAAGACAGAATGCATGGTCATAAGTAAAAGGATGAGCCCGAAATGCGATTTGCAGGTCGGGGACACTAAAATGAAGCAGGTGTATATCTGGGATGTGTTTTTTGGCGGAGGACGATAGGTGCGACGTTGAGATCCAAAGACGGATTGGGATGAACAAGGACGCAATCCAAAAGCTGGGAAGAGTACTGCGAGACAGGAGGATTCCTTTGTGACAAAGAAAATACATTTCTGGGACACGTAATAAGAAAGGAGGGCCTGGAGAATCTGATACTCGAATAGAGGGGAAAAGAGACAAGAGAAAGCAACGCATGACATACCGAGCCGGCTTAAGCAAGTGGATGGCGGAACCTGGTCTGGGGGAGTTGGCAGAGGCACAAAACTTATTGAGAGCTACAAGGGTTAGAGGGAAGTGGAGAGCCATGATCGCCTACGTCCTGAAAGGACACGGCACATAAAAAAAGAAATATAAAATTATTTTTTGTAATTAAACAGTCTAATAGTGTTTAATATTTTTGTTGTAAATTCTAAAGAACAAAAAAAAATGTATAAATTCACTTTCATCATATGCTTAGATTTTATTGCAACTCTAATCATCGTTTTTTAAAACAATAAACATTGCCAAAAAGTGAAGGTCGTTAAAATAAAAGCGGTGTCATGGGGGAAAAAACGCCCTTTTGATACTCCATGTTTTTTGTTGATTTTTTTTTGTGTGTGTGGGCACGAAGATCCATGTTTACCAAAATTTTTAACATGAAAAGATAGTAATCAAAATTTATTTCTATAATTCCAAGCGTAATCAATGAACCATAGATTCCATTGAACGTCTAAAGATGTGAAGAGCACTGATTAATTAAACAGTTCATTGGCTTCTATTTTATCTGTGAATTCTAGCTCTCCGCTTTATTCAATCTAAGTTTATTTCAGAACATCTGTTCCGTTGCATCTCAGTATAAACTACAAGACAGAATGCATGGTCATCAGTAAAAGATGAGCCCGAAATGCGATTTACAGGTTGGGGGCACTAAAATCAAGCAGGTACGGAAATTTAAATATCTGGGAAGTGTTCTGACAGAGGCCGTTAAGTGCGACGCTGATATCCGAAGCCGTACTGGATGGCCAAAGACGCATTCCAAAATCTAGGCAGAGTATTACGAGACAGGAGAATTTCGTTGGTAACAAAGAAAAATGTACTGAACTGCTACGTGATATCTGTCATCCTTTACGGAAGCGAATGTTGGACGGTCTTCTCAAAGATGATGAAGAGACTCGACGCAACGTGGGTATGGTTCTACAGAAGGATGCTAAGGATATCATGGAGCGAGCGGGAGCAACGATGAGGTTTTAAAGAGGATGCAAACAAATAGAAAACTTATACTTAACATCAGGAAGAGGCAGCTGAAATTTCTAGGACAAGTAATGAGAAAGGAGGGCTTGGAGAATCTGATACTCACAGGGCGGATAGAGGGAAAGAGAGACAAGCGAAAGCAACCCATGACATACCTAGCTGTCTTAAGCAAGTGGATGACAGAACAGGGTTTGGAAGAAGTAGAAGAGAGACAAAACTTATTGAGAGCTACAAGGGAGAGGGAGAAGTGGAGAGCCATGATCGCCTACGTCCTGAAGGGACACGGCACATAAAAGAACACTTGCCATCATTTTTGGCGGTACGGGTACACTATTTACATTATTTACATTATTTGGACTGTTATCCTCATCTTCACTGCCATATTCACAACGTTTCGGCTGTTGTACTCTCCGGCCTTCTTCAGGTGATTGGAATTTCGAACCGAACTCCAAGTTTTTGATTCACCTCTGCTGTGCCCTATTTGCTAAAGACCTTGGTTAGATCCACTGACTAGACCCAAAGAATTGTGAGTTCAATACCAGGCCACAGCAGTAATGAACAAAACACTTTGAGAGTTGTGTTAAAGGGAAATAACTGGGACATCCGGAAGAGGCATGGCACGTGGAACTAGAACAGTCTACCCAGGTGGACGAAATAAAGGGTTCGGTTCGAAATTCAAATCGTCTGAAGAAGACCGGAGCGTACAACGGACGAAACGTTGTGAATATGGCAATGAAGATGAGGATAACAGTCCGAATAATGTAAATAATCATAATACCTCATCTCAGAGATATAGACAGGCGGGTACAATAGTATTTAATAAAAGGGATGGAATATGTATAGAACCGGTGAATGTTTCCCCCAAAATAAATAACCGTCTCGGCCCGTCTATTTGAATCACAAAAGCTTTCGTATTTCTGTGTTCCATTTTCCCTCTTTTTTTTTTTTTTATTAAGCTACCAAAAACTGCCCAACTTCGCACAGAGACATCTGTTTATATTTCTGAGATCAGGTATTGTAACTATTTACACTATTCCAACGTATATCACCTGAAAAAGGCCGGAGCGTACAA
This sequence comes from Acanthosepion esculentum, assembly GCA_964036315.1. NCBI lineage: Eukaryota > Metazoa > Mollusca > Cephalopoda > Sepiida > Sepiidae > Acanthosepion > Acanthosepion esculentum. Next base: position 134,877,869 of record OZ038479.1, read on the forward strand.
CGGCTGAAACGTCGTGAATATGCCAATAAAGATGAGGACCACAGTCCGAATAATGTAAATAGTTAACACAAGAACGTAATAACGAGGTATCGAATGAGAATCTAAATGTATACGCGAGCAATAGTTTGTGGCCTGTTAACTATAGCTCGAAGCGAGGCGCCCCTGAACGCTTGTATAAAAACATTTCTAAAATGGATTTCAGAAATTTCGATCCTCGATTCATTCAGCAGCCACGTCTGATTCCCATATTAAAGAAGTGTTAAAAAAAGAAAAGCCCGTCACATTCTGTACTGCGTTCTCAAAACTGAATATTTCTTGATTTTTTTTCTAGCTCAATAAATTTCACGAAAAAAAAAAGTTTTTTCTATCGATTACAACCCTATCGAACAGATAACCTCAAGGTCATGCGTCAAACAGTGTTAGCCGCGACGGGAAGCCTTCCTAAAAGATGCAACCGTTTCATGCCTTTCGACTGATGTCTGGTCTGAACAAAATATTGTTAGCAGACGATAACAGACAATTCTGTAATGATAGTAACATCTGATTAAAAGAACGTGACTACATTTTCCATACATGAAAAAATATTGTTTATTTCTGAACTTTGTCAACGTCGGCAGCATCGAAGGTATGTAGTTTCGGGTCTTTCTTTGAACGATCGATCTTCTAGAAGCATGTGAGGGATTCTTCTCCCATCGTGTGTTTATATAAATTCCTCTTAACTTTGAAAATTTTTATTTGCAAAAATTTAGAATATTAAAATATATATATCGAAGACATTTCAATAACTTCAGTAATGAAATATTAATGTATTGATATTTTGAACGATTCGCGCCTGATGGCAAAGCAGACGATAATTTTTTTTGCCACTCTTTTTCTGGATTTGGAAGCTGCAGACGGCGACTCCTTTTAATCAGAGGATATTATCCCCAGTCAGAAATTTATTCATGGTCGATTAAGACGCTTTGTATTCTGGCTCTGTGGTAAACTAATTTAGTTACCTTGAATGTTCGACTAACAGTGTCGAATTATTTTCCTTAGATATATTTATCAATTATAACTTTTTTAATTGCTATCTGATTTTATTTAGGGGTGGGAAGAATGGGTGATGAATTTTTCATATCGAGTGACTTTGTAGAAAAGATTTTTTATTAGCTTCGGTAGAATTCCGAAGCTAAAATTTGTTTATTATTACTTGAGAAAAGTTATATTTTATTTTGACTTATAAGGCCTATTGAGGTATTCACGCAAATGTAGATGCTTGTTAAAGATAACAAAGGTACTTTGCGGCTTATAAGTTTTGAGATTTATTTCAAGTTTGTCTAAGATAGAGATTAGACATTTATTTGGAAGAGGTAATTTTATTCCCAAGAAGAGGAATTATTGCCTTTCATCTGTTTGTATTGTTGACTCGGAGAGTCAACGTTTTTTTTTTTTTGTTTTGTTTGTTTGTTTTTGTTTTTTTTTGGCAGAGTCATTCGATGCGAGGAATTCTGCTTCATTCTCGTTCTCTATTTAGAATAAGATTTTAAAATATTTTAAATAGATATTTACTTGAAATTAGATCTTATTAGCCTAAGTTAGGCGTTGTTTTTACTTTTTTTATTTTTCCCTTTCAGCTCCAACAAAAGAGAAAAAGAATTCTGAAAAAGAAGATAAATGTATCTGATGAAATTATATCTCATCCTGTAGATCAATGGTTTTCAACCTTTTTGCTGGAGCGGAAGCACAAGGAAACATTCTAGTGGATCGAGGAACCCCTGCAATAAATTAATTGTCTTATGCAAAAAAATCTTTCAATTATTAAAATAAAATAAAAATACTCATCTTCAGATTTATTTACAAAAAAATACAAAGACAAACTGTGAAAATATTGTATACGTCCATATGCAATTTTAATCTTGCTTCTACGTTTATTACACATGTATTAAAAAACTTCAGTTTTTAAATGGATTACATTTATTTTCATTAAAAATTCAATGAGAACCTTGAGCCTGAGGTTTCTTTCACAAATCTTTAATATTGGTTCGTGTTTTTAACAGACACGCACGAAGTTCATCTTCCACAAACAGCAATTGTGCTCGCTTCTTGCGCTTGATGGTCGTCAGAGCTGAAAATCCAAATTCACACAAGTGGGATGTTGAAAACTGCGGAACCCCTGGGCTTTACTGGCGGAACGCTAAGGTTCCGCGGAACCCTGGTTGAAAACCACTGCTGTAGATGAAAAGATTTTATTAACAAGTTTTTTTTTCTGTAAAAAAAGAAAAGAAAAGGTCAAAGAAAAAAAGATGTTTAAATTGTCAGTTTAAAGAATAATATTTTCTTTAGACTGACAAAATTATTTATGTAAGTAGTAAATCCTTTTTTGTTTATTCTGTTTTGTTGCTGCATATTTAGCATATGGAACAATATGAATGAAATTGTTTTTGTGTTAAAAATAAAATAAAAGATTTTATCTGCGAACTTTATATTTTGGTCTTATATTTTCTATAATTTCAGATCGTCTGCTTCATTCAATTATTTTTTCTTACTTTCCTAAGAAGCCGAGAATATAATCGGCAGTTTTGAAAAAATATATAACACTTAAATTTAATTGAATTAAATATAAATTAGATTTTATTATTATTATTTTTTTTTTCTTCGGTATCTTAACTGATTTTCTTGCGTGCCTGTGTAGATCTTACGTTTCAAGTTTGTTCACTTCCATGTTTATGTTGATACACCCAACATCTTTTGAAGTACGATCATGGCTCTCCACAATTTCCCGTCTTTCGTAGCTCTTAATAAGTTTTGTCTTTTTGTTATTTGTTATTTGTTCCGCCAATCATTTACTCAAGCTCACTAAGTAGGTTATACGTTGTTTTCCTTGGTATATTTGAGGACATTTTCTAGGTCAACCCAACGTGGCTCCTAGATTTCTTGACTTTCTGAGGTAACGCAGAGTTTAACACTTACTTTGATGTCTGTTAGTGTTAACTCAGCTCTACTTAGATCAAGATTCTTGGACATTAAATTCAATTCAAACCTTTTGGCATGACTGGACATAAATCATGCACTCCAATTTACTAAAAACAAGACCTTATTTAGGCCATTTACATTGGGACGAGTGTCCTCACCTTTATTATTGTTATCATAACGTTTCGGTCGTTTTGCCCTAAGGCCTTTCTCCCGCTCTCTTTGTCACTCACTCTGTCCTGCTCTCTTTGTCGCTCTCTCTCTCTCTCTGTCCTGCTCTCTTTGTCACACTATTTCTCATTCTCTCTCTCTCTCTTTCTCTGTTCTCTTTGTCACTCTCTCTCTCTCTCTCTCTCTCTCTCTGTTCTCTTTGTCACTCTCTCTCTCTCTCTCTGTCCTGTTCTTTTTGTCACTCACTCTCTCTCTGTCCTGTTCTCTTTGTCACTCACTCTCTCTCTCTCTCTGTCCAGTTCTCTTTACACTCACTCTCACTCTTCCGCTCTCTTTGTCATTCTCCCCTGCTCTCTTTGTCAATCACTCTCCCACTCTTTCTCTTCCTCTCTCCCGCTCTTTCTTCCCCCCTCTCTCTCTCTCTCTCTCGGGCTCTCTCTGTCACTCACTCTGTCCTGCTCTCTTTGTCACTCTCTGTTCTCTTTGTCACTCACTCTCTCTCTCTCTCTCTCTCTCTCTCTCTGTCCTGTTCTCTTTGTCACTCACTCTCTCTCACTCTTCCGCTCTCTTTGTCACACTCTCACTCTTCCGTTCTCTTTGTCATTCTCTCCTGCTCTCTTTGTCAATCACTCTCCCACTCTTCCCCCCTCTCTCTCGCTCTCTCTCCCGCTCTCTTTGTCACTCTCTCTCGCTCTTTTTTGTCACTCTCTCTCTCGCGCTCTCTCTGTCACTCTCTCTCCCCCGCTCCCTTTGTCACTCACTCTCTATCTCCTAGCTCTCGATCCCTATCTTTTTAACTCTCCCGCCCTCTTTGTCATCCTTTCTCCCTCTCTCTCGCTCGCTATGTATATAAACCTATTTTCTACTGAAACCCCAACAGCTACGCTTCAGTGGTTACCGGAAGGTTACAGCCACAAAGCAGACGTGTCTACTACAATTAGCCTAGTCGGGCACAAGGCCAGCGATACTCAATAAAGATCAATCGCTACAGCAGTTATGATCTTCTAGGCTAATTTACTAGCAGCTGGGTCTCTAAGTTTGGCTCAGGGTTAAGAATAGTAGACAGCAAGGATCGAACTGATCGTGTCTATTAACACATTGACCTCGCGGTCAGATTTTCTCCTGCATAAACTCCCGTTTCAATCTCAGTATGTTTCAATAAAATAAGAAAGAAGAAAAGAAAGGAAAGCATTTAAAATGGTTAAACTGCTCAATCTGTGGGAGTATTTCGGCTGAATCTTTACAGGACAAAAAAAAAAACAAAACAGACAGTGAATCGTTTTCTTTTGCTCTGATAACGACTTACATCGATTAATACAATTACAGTCGATGACGTCAGTCTTCGATTATCTCTTTTTATTCGCAGAATATTCTTTCTCTCGCAGGTAATGTCGCATTCGAATTATTCCAAGGACGTCTGCTATAGTGACAGATAACAACAGATAAATGGAGATTAAAATGGGTGGGAAGCTTGTGTTACACGAATCTCCAAATGCGGAAGGCTTGTTTCCTTAGAAATTCAGCATTTGAAATCCCGCTTATTTATTCTGACAGGAGTACGAACCTTTGGCATCGTATCTGCAACAATATTAGCTGAAGATTACGGGAAGGTTACAGCCACGAAGCAGACATGTTTACTACAATTAGCTTAGTCGGGCACAAGGCCAGCAATACTCAGTAAGGGTCAATACCTACAGCAGTGATAATCTTCTAGGCTATCTATATCCAAATGGTTGCCATTCAATAAATTATACATACATAAATAGGGGGGGGAATTCCAAAAACTGTGCTCTGCTGAATCCAGGATTAAATCCAGAGAAACCGACAGGATTATTTACATTATTCGGACTATTGTCCTCATCTTTGTCGCCATATTTATTACAACGTTTCGACCGTGGTGGTTGGAATGTCAAATTGAACCCTTTATTTCGCTCACTGGGGTAGACTGTTCTAGTTCACGTGCCATGTTTAATGGATGTCAGTTATCAGTTATCTCTTGTTAATTCCCCCTGAAGAAGGCCGGAGCGTACAACAGCCGAAACGTTGTAATAAATATGACGACAAAGATGAGGGCAATAGTCCGAATAATGTAAATAGTGTACATAATACCTCATCTCAAAAATATAGACAGATACTGAAGGACCGGAACGTTGTAATAAATATGGCGACAAAGATGAAGACAATAGTCCGAATAATGTAAATAGTGTACATAACACCTCATCTCGGAAATATAGACAGATACCGAAAGGATTGTATTAAATTATCCGTGTTACCGGTTTACCGGTGGTCACGTGGTTACAATAATGCACTTCTGTCCCGCTTAAGCTTTGTTCAGATCTCATGCGCATCATCGACTATCGGAATAACCTATACACATTCTATGATATATGCATATATTCTATAACCTATACACATTCTATGATATATGCATATATTCTATAACCTATACACATTCTATGATATATGCATATATTCTATAACCTATACACATTCTATGATATATGCATATATTCTATAACCTATACACATTCTATGATATATGCATATATTCTATAACCTATACACATTCTATGATATATGCATATATTCTATAACCTATACACATTCTATGATATATGCATATATTCTATAACCTATACACATTCTATGATATATGCATATATTCTATAACCTATACACATTCTATGATATATGCATATATTCTATAACCTATACACATTCTATGATATATGCATATATTCTATAACCTATACACATTCTATGATATATGCATATATTCTATAACCTATACACATTCTATGATATATGCATATATTCTATAACCTATACGTATATTCTATGATATAAAACAACACCTCCTTAATTTCCTAATTGTTCACTAGGGCACGCTCTCACTACGCTATAAATTCTGGGCGATTTCTTGCCTCGTTCCCTTTTTTTATTACTTTGCATTTCAGCGGGCACATTTAAAAGATATGACCTCTCGCAGCGATTTGCCCACTTGTGGGGAAACGCCATCAAACACACACACACATACATACACGTACGTACAAACATTCATCAAAATACGAACTCTTTACGTTTACGCACAAACACGAATATTAATGTCTTTGTCCATTGTAAATTTTGTTGTTTAATACATATACTTCTTATATATATATATATATATATATATATATATATATATATATATATATATATATATAAAAGTGAACATAGAAGTCAACACTTAGAGGCGACAGTCTATGTTCACTTTTATATTTACACACGCTCTATCTCTGATATTGAGCACTTTGTCCCATAAATATAGCACACCTTAAGACTATATTTCTTCATATATATATATATATATATATATATATATATATATATATATATATATATATCAAGTATGTGGTGCAGTTCAATTTACATTGCATGAATCATTCATACAAAAACAGATATTGAAGTTAATGATATAAATATATATAACTTTCACCTACATGTTCGTGGTTAATGTCATTTATTAAATTTGTTTGCGAAGATGAATTCTCGCCATTTATATCATTAACTTCAATATCTGTTTTTTGTATGAATGATTCATGCAATATATATATATATATATATATATATATATATATATATATATATATATATATATATATATATTATAAATTAATAGATTTAAAATATGTAAAGAAAACAAACAAGACCGATATATATATATATATATATATATATATATATATATATATATATATATATATATATCGGTCTTGTTTGTTTTCTTTACATCTCTTTATGGTGGATTCAATCTCTGAGTCCGCCATATTCTTGTAGTGGGCTCTCTTCTGTTAGGAGTTACACACGTGTTCCTAATTTAACAACACGTAAATCCACGGTCCGCTACACATTCTTATCTATACACATTATGGAACCAGGAACCATTACTGAACAGTAATAAGTGAACACGCCTCGTGTTAACAGCAGAATATAACATAAAAGAGAAGTTAAGTTGCTAATACATTGCATTTTTATCTATTTCGTTCCATATTAGAAATGTTTACATTTAATGATTTCAAAAAGCAGAATTCATTCTTACACGTGACAACTGAATTGTAAATATGTCAAAATTCTATATTGCTCACATAGAAAGTTATAATTAATGCAATTGCAACATTACATAAAAATGCCCGCCAGTTTTCAACAGAACAGGTTGACTGAACTTTCCTTGGATATTTTCACGATTTGTTTTTTTTTAAACGATTTCACCCCAAGCAAGGCAATAAAGCCACAAAGGCACAAGGGGTTATTGGGTGTGGAAGAATTAGAAACAGAAACTTTACTAAGGAGCAAGAACAAAAGAAGAGTAATCAGGAGGGCAGTAGATAGCGATTGACATTGGGTTTAAATTTTTGCAGATTAAAGTTAGCTGTAAAGTATGGAGCCGGAAGACAGTTCCACAAGCAAGACATTAAAGCCACTAAGACACAAGGAGTTACAGGGTGTTGAAGAATTAGGAACAGAAACATTAATAATGAGCGGGAAGAGGAAAGAGTAATCAGGAGAACAGTAGATAGCGATTGACATTACATTTAATTTTCTTAGTATTAAAGTAGGCTGGAAAGCATGGAACCGGAAGCGCGTTCCACAAGTAAGAAGTGCGAGAAAGTACACCGTTAGCATAGAATTTACGGTTACATCTAGCCAACTCATCAGTAAATTGTTGAGACCTCGTTGCCAGTCTAGTACCGCGCTTAAATTCATAAACTACGTACCCTGGCGAAGAGCTCATCCGAACGGTTGCCATGGAAGTATTTGTTGACCATGTTCCCCATAGTCTATGAAAATAGAATCCAGCGCAGTACGTAATCTGTTCAATGAAACAACGTTAAAGATTAACACTCACGAGTCAGGCACTCTACTGAATCTGACTATATCGCCTATGCCACCAGAAGATGTTCCGTAATTCTTCAGTCTTCGATATCAAAGGCTGGCAGTGAATATTCCGGAAAAATCATGGCCGCCTTTATACACGTCTAATTGAATATTTTGAGCCTGCTGATTGGTAACTCTTCTATTGGTGAACTATAAAATGAGTCAGCTCATTTTGGCTGGCTCACTAGTATTCCAAGGAATCGTATGAATCCTCTTATTCTCCCCCCCCCAACAGCTATGGGGAAGTAGGACAGACCGGGTTCTATAGCCTTGGATGGCAACTGGTCTACTGCAAAAATGGCAACCTACTGCGAGAAAAAAATCTGCCTCGTCAGTCATGTATCGAAAGATACATGATCGCTTAATCGTGTATCATGTATGACACATAACTGTTCTGACTGACCTTTAGGAAAGGAATGAGTCATCTACTCTAAAGCTATGGAAAAATAGCAGGACAGACCGGGTTCTATAGCCCTGGATGGCAACTGGTCTACCGCAGAAAGAAATGGTACCCTACTGCGGGAAAAATCTGCCTCGTCAGTCGAAAGATACATGATTACCTAAGCGTGTATCACGTATGGCACATAACTGACAATTAGCTGGATGAAGACCCCATTACCGATTGCTTATGTTCACTAGAAGGTCACTGCTTAAAATGCGGGAAGCAACCTCTATTTCTTTTTGTCTTTATCCGTTTGACCTCTCAAACCGACACGAGCAGAAATAGAGGAGAAAAAAAAGGATGAAAATATCTGAAAGATAATTCCTTTTTTAAGCGAG
>OZ038479.1:134891688-135016688 GCA_964036315.1 Acanthosepion esculentum
CGAAAAACACCGGAAGTTTGCAGGAGAAGCGGCTACTTATTTGTGACTGAAAATTAACAAAAATCAGAAGCTCCACGCATAACTTCCGTTATATAAAAAAAGAAAAATGAAAAAGAAAGTAACACCGGAAAATAAAATTTGGTCAAGCAAAAAAATAAAAAACTAATACAAAGAGATTTTTTGATGTTCGTACCAAATTCTCGAACCTATTCAAAAGAATAAAAACCTATCCACATTGACAACATTCTTAGGTGAACCCATATTGTCACAGATTCGAACTTTATAAAATGGTAAATAAGGATTTCCTTATAGTTGGTTCACATATTTTAATAATTTAGTAAATTCTTATTAATTTATGAATAAAATATTGTTTTCGTATTTATTTCTATATAAATTGGTAAATGATAAATATTGCCTTGAATTAGTTTTAGTTGTATTAGTTTTTAAAATGTTATAAATATAAAATTATTCTTGTAAATAAACAATCTAATAAATAATGTTTAATATTTTTGTTGTAAATCATCAAGAACAAAAAATGTATAAATTCACTTTCATGAGATGTTTAGGTTTTATTCCAATTCTAATCGTTGTTTTTTTTTTAAGAATAAACATTGCCAAAGAGTGAAATTAAAATAAAAGCGGGTGTCGTGGGAAAAAAACGTCCTTTTGACACTATGTCTTTTTGCGGGAAGGTTTGTCCGGTTTATTTTCTTTCTTTCTTTTTTTTATTCACTTAATTTTATGTTATGTTTTTTAAAGGCGGGGGATATGGAACTAATTAATTTTTTATCTGCTTGCGTCAGAATGCGAAAGACAAACGGTTGAAGAATTTCAGTCACTACGTTTTTCATGGGGCGATGCATGCATCCATACCTCCGGATGGCCTAGGCTTCCTGCGGGACGGGTGATTTTATCCAGTCACGATCTATAGAATGGTTGCCAACCAACTCTATAGAACCCAGTCTGTCCAGCTATTTAATCCACAGCTGAGGGGGTAGTGGTGGATTCATACCTTTCCAAAGAGTATTTGCATGTAAGTAAACGTAACAAAATCGGCTTCGCGATTTCTCATTCCGAGCCACCATGAAATCACCCTCACATCCAATTACCATAGAAGCTATGTGTTAAACAGCAGTATATACTAGAATCTGTAACCGTGGGTGACAATCAGTCTAAGAGAAGGAAAACTCTGAATTCCGAAACTTGGAGAAATCACTGTTTCCCAGAGTAATTCACAGATAATCATTTACAAATTTACGGAATTTTTTTGGCTCCTGACTGCGATCAAAGTGTAGTATCTGTTCTCTAATCTGAGATGCGAGAAAGCGTCTAGTCCCGGGGATTCCAGCTCTTTCCTCGCTGCACTACGAAAGGTTGAGCCGGTGTAATAACGATGCCAGTGTGACAGTGGGCAATTTTTGTCCATGGCTTTTATGCATATTAATCAATATGGGAACCCCACGTTAAAAACGACTTTGTGCCATAACCTGCTTTAGGGAGAGGTTCGGTAAATAATCGCTCATCGTTACATAATGATGTATTTTTCACTGCGCCCGCATCGCTACCGAATGAAAGTGGGTTTAACGGCAATAAAATGGAAAAATTATTCGTCATTTCGCCTTTTGAGGGCACCTCAGGCACTGAGCAATAAACCCAGCGTTCTCCCGAAGGAGACGGTACTGCCTGGGGAGGATGGCTCCCTGGGGTTTGAGCCTAAATATTTTTAAAAACTTTTCCGTACCTGTGGGGGAGGGAGGATGGCTCTCTGATGTTTGAACTTAAATATTTTTTTAAACTTTTCCGTACCAGGTATAATGTATTTTCCAGTGGGCCCAGTGCTCTCCTGAAGGAGGAGTACTACCTGCGTGGTGGGGGGTGGCTCTCTGGGGTTTGAGCTTAAATATTTTTTTAACTTTCCCGTACCAGGTATAATGTATTTTCCAGTGGGCCCAGTTCTCTCATGAAGGAGGGGTACTACCTGCGGGGTGCGGGGGGACTCTCTGGGGTTTGAGCTTAAATATTTTTTAAACTTTCCCGTACAAGGTATAATGTATTTTCCAGTGGGCCCAGTGCTCTTCTGAAGGAGGAGTACTACCTGCGGGGTGGGGGATGGCTCTCTGGGGTTTGAGCTTAAATATTTTTGTAACTTTCCCGTACGAGGTATAATGTATTTTCCAGTGGGCCCAGTGCTCTCCTGAAGGTGGGGTACTACCTGCGGGGTGGGGGGTGGCTCTCTGGGGTTTGAGCTTAAATATTTTTTTAACTTTTCCGTACAAGGTATAATGTATTTTCCAGTGGGCCCAGTGCTCTCCTGAAGGAGGGGTACTACCTGCGGGGTGGGGGGTGGCTCTCTGGGGTTTGAGCTTAAATATTTTTTTAACTTTCCCGTACCAGGTATAATGTATTTTCCAGTGGGCCCAGTGCTCTCCTGAAGGAGGGGTACTACCTGCGGGGTGGGGGGTGGCTCTCTGGGGGTTTGAGCTTAAATATTTTTTTAACTTTCCCGTACGAGGTATAATGTAGTTTTCGGTGAGTTCAGCGTTCTCCCGAGGGAGGGGTACTACCGGATGGTCTGTGTGTGTGGTGGTGGTGGTGGTGGTGGTGGTGGTGGTGGTGGTGGGGAGATTTCTTAAATATTTCTAAAATTTTCCCGTGCCAAGTATGATGTATTTTTCATTGCGCCCACAGCGCTACCGAATGTAACACAAGGCAAGTTTTAAATGGGTTTAACGGCAATAACGTGAAAAAAATTTGGGGGTCGCCTCAGGCACCAAGCAATAAATTTAGCCTTCTTCATCGGACTAAATTTGTCATATTGGTACTCTAAATTGTTATGTTGGTATTCTAAATGAATTTGTTATATTGGTACTCTAAAACTTCTAAAATCCCCCATCACCCCTCATTTGTGTGTATGTGTAGTCGTACCAACATAACAAATTTAGTCCGATGAAGTGCTGAATGACGAAACGCGTCACAAGAAATCTTTTTCCATTTTGTCATACAATTTCCGCAATATTTTCTTGATATATGAATGTAAAATAGATAGGTTAGTTAATAAACAAGGACTAACGAAAGGGTACCATTATAATCAGTACGAAAAACATTTATTAAATATTAACTATTAATTATGACAGAAATGAAGCACGGAAATAATGGTTTTAAGTCCGGAATTTTCGGACACGCCTGTGTCCTTCATCAAGGGACCGAGAAACTAACAGAGAAATGGGAATTACTCACCGAGAGATGTTTTTGCAGACGGTGGAAATCATATTGTAAGCAAAATCCCAATCTTTGTCTGAGTCTTCGATGTGAGAAACTTTTTATGAAAATAAACTTAAATTTGAAATTTTGATCGGTGTTAGGCAGATCAATTATTACTAGATTACACGCTTAAATTCATGCAGTTTAGGACACAAGTGAAAGTAGCTCGTCGGAGCAGTTACCGTGAAAATATTTGTAGAAAAGACAGAGGAAAGCAACGGCACGTCTGTGAAAAAGTGACTGTAGACGAGTTGCCAGATCAGGACCTATCACATTGCATATCCGTCTCTGGATTCTGTCGAGGACCTCGAGATGAACAGCGGGGGCTCCAGACCATATATGGCAGCAGTGTTCGATGCAAGGACAAATGGTTGGTTTATAGATTTGAAGAATTCAGGCGAGAAAAACTTTCTGGCGCGACACAGAGAACCAACTTTCCTTGCGTTAGATGAAGCTATTGATTCAATGTATTTGTTCCAGCTCAGGTCAGCGGGCAACGTGAGACCAAGAAGGTGCAGAGAGAATTTCTCGTGCAGTTGGGAACCAGCCATTCTGATGGGAGGCAGGGAAGGTTCTCTGTGGTGGGTAAATGAGAGCAGTTTCGTTTTGGAGACATTAAAGTTTACCAGCCACTTCCTGCCCCAGTCAACCACAGATTGGAGGTCCTTTTCGAGACCAACGGCCAGGTTAGTTTTGTCAGCGATAACAGATTTACTATTGTGGCAGGAGTAAATAGTAGTGTCGTCCGCGTAGGTGCCTACTTGGGAACTGAAGACATCAGAAAGATCGTTAATGAAGATCAGAAACAGTGTAGGACCCAGGATAGAGCCTTGAGGAACAACAGCATTCGTGAGAAAGGAACTGGAGGAGAACCCGTTTAGGATGACCTTCATTTCACGATTTGACAGGAATGATTGCATTAATCAAATAATCGTCCGGTAATGCCGTATCCCTGAAGCTTAGGAAGAAGGCCGGCATGCCAAACCCTATCAAACGTCTTAGAGTTATCTAGAGCCACAGCTCAAGCTTATCCGTTATTGTGAAGTGCTTGGTATACAAATTCAGTTATGGCCGTGAGCACATCAGCGGTAGATCGGGCAAAGCGGGAACCATATTGCTTGTCACAGAGCAGTTCATGAGATGTAAGGTGCTTAACCACTTCGGCGTTGATTAAAACCTCGAAGACTTTATCGAAGAATGACAGGAGATTGGAGTCCCTTCTGACCCATCTAAATACCGTTCTATCAGAGTTCATAAAGACAGGGACAACAGATGAGGACTTTCAACAGGCTGGAAAGCAACATTTGTTGAGGCACTAGTTGTATAGTTTGGAATGGACAGGAGCCAGTTCAAGAGCGCATTTATTCAGGACAACGGCTGGTATCCCGTCCCCACCACTAGACTTATGGGATTCTAATTTAGAGACGACGTCCAATACCATCTCAATCAATAGAGCCCCAGTTCTAGGGGAAAATCGGGTGTGGGTACATTGGATGAGTTGAGCGTAGAATTGGATGAGAATTTCCGAGCAAAGCATTCAGCTTTATCAGTTGAGGAAGTCAGGACCTCAAATTGATTGAATAAAGGCGGTATTGTGGATTTGCTGATGTTCAGCACGCTCTTGCAGAGACGCCAATAATCTATAGAAACAAACTTGCGAAATGCAATACGTTTTTTTCATGTTTTCAGTAAATATTAACTTTGCTTCATTGAGCACATGCTTGCACTCATTACGGACACTGTTGTAATCAGACATGTCGCTACGGTACAGACAGAAGAAGAGACTCCTATCGGAAATAGCAGCTGAGCAAGCAAGGGGACGGGCGTGATTTAACTTTATATTTTCTTGAGGGGATAAAAGCTTCGATTCCAGCTTTTACCTAGGAGACCTCAAAAGCACATATATAAATATACATATTCGTTTGGGGTGCGACTTAAGTTTCGTTGTTTTACCAACTCATCAGGCACGAAATATTACTTATGATTTAAAAAAAAAAATTTTTAATTTTTTTTTAAATCATAAGTAATATTTTGTGCTTTAAGTAGCACCCCAAACGTAGGTATATGTATATTTTTTTAATATATATTTCTTAGCTCTGTTTAACCATATCGAGTACAGTTTACACCTTTAAGTAAATTTGGTAAATATTTATTTGCTTACCTGTGTATGAACGCTAGCACGCATATATAATTGCCAATATCTAGTTATTTAATTTACCCACCTCTATACCTATATATATATGTATGTGTGTGTGTGTGCGTGTGTGTGTGTGTGTGTGTGAATGCGCATTACGTTTCCTATATGTAGATTACTGTTGTCGCAAAAGGTAATTTAAAGAACGTGGTATCGGGAGTAGACTGCAGTTGCGAAGGATGTTCGCTCTGCCATTTTAATAAATAGACTTATTATCGTCATAGTACTTGCTGGCAGTTCTTCATTGTCATTAATATCGTTGTTGATGTGGGTTTTTTAGTGTTATTTTATTATTAAAAATAGGATTAATATTATCAATACCTTTTCCATCGATAATGCTTTTTAAGTAATAGTCTAGAGATGCAATGTTATTTATAGCGACGTTGCAATTGATACAGCAAATGCCAACCAAATTGGAAGAGCGTAATGCTAGCGTAGAGGAAAGGAGGTGGGTGGTGAAATAATCTCAGACCGAACTCTTCAATAAAGAATCAATGACTCGCATCAGTTTCCGCCATTTTCAAAAGTCAGCCATCTTTGTTTTCGACGAACGATATTTTTTTTTGTCATTTTTTAAATACGCTATTTTTTTTTTCTTTCTACTTTTTTCTATTTTTATCTTGCTTTTTCTTTTCTTTCTGGATCTCATCTCCTCTTTCTACTGCTTGCTTCTTCATTTTTTTGTCTCCACCATACCCCACCTTCGTATCGCTTTGGCTGCTTGTAATTCAATGAAAACTTAAACGTCCCGTTGATTAACCGTGGGTCGATTCATCTTGAATCGAGACTTGAGTCAAGAACGCTACAACACAAAATAATTAGGTAGTCTTATTTATAGAATGCAATTCCAAGTCATTGAATGCATTTAGCATTAAGTACCAAGCTTTAAAATACAGTCTTAAAGTATAAAGCATTTCAGTAAACGAAAATAAATTAACGTGTGCCATCATGCAGACACACACAGACACACTTAATGTGACGCGGATAGAACTGTTTAGGTGAAAATAAGCATCTATCTTACCTACCAAAGGGGTATGGTAATTATCTAAGCCGAGCTTAGATGTGGCACAAGGCCGAACTTATAGGGCACCCAGTGAGGATCGAATTCACTACTCAATCGAAATTGATTTAGCGAGACATGTTTGCTAACCATTACACCACGCCGAGGTGCTCTAAAATTATATTCTAAGAGTAGCTTAGACGTGGCACAAGGCCGAAAGTGCGAAGTGCATAGTAACGACCGAATTCGCTACAAAGTCAGAATGCATCTAGCGAGACAAGCTTGCAAACCATCGTCGAAGTGTAACAATGACATTCTAAGTATAGCTTAAATGTGGCACAAGGCGGAAAGTGTGGAGCACCTAGTGAGGATCGAACTTACTACTAAGTCGTAACGGATCTTGCGAGACGCACTTGCTAACCATTATACCACATCGAAATGTCCTCATCTAGCGGTACTTATTCAAAGCAAGGCGATACCTATATGGGGAATAAAATATGATTTTTATGCATTTAGGTTTGTTCTTTCTTTGTAGATTTGCATTTATATAAATAAGTCAATAATTGTAAGATGCTTCCAATAATAAAGTTGCAAATTTCATTTAACTCACTATTTACATTATTCGGACTATTGTCCTCATCTTTGTCGCCATATTTATTACAGCGTTGCGGCCTTTCAGTATCTGTCTATATTTCTGAGATGAGGTATTATGTACACTATTTACATTATTCGGACTATTGTCCTCATCTTTGTCGCCATATTTATTACAGCGTTTCGGCCTTTCAGTATCTATCTATATTTCTGAGATGAGGTATTATGTACACTATTTACATTATTCGGACTATTGTCCTCATCTTTGTCGCCATATTTATTACAGCGTTCCGGCCTTTCAGTATCTATCTATATTTCTGAGATGATTATTATGTACACTATTTACATTATTCGGACTATTGTCCTCATCTTTGTCGCCATATTTATTACAGCGTTTCAGCCTTTCAGTATCTGTCTATATTTCTGAGATGCTATATTATGTACACTATTTACATTATCTGGACTATTGTCCTCATCTTTGTCGCCATATTTATTACAACGTTTCGGCCGTTGTACGCCCCGGCCTTCTTCAGGTGGTTGGAATGTCGAACCGAACCCTTTATTTCGCTCACTGGGGTAGACTGTTCTAGTTCCACGTGCCATGTTTAATGGATGTCAGTTATCAGTTAGCTCCTGTTTCAATTCTCGAAAATCCAATACAGGTCAGACTTTCTGTTTCGTAAGCTGAACTACTGACATTAATGGCAGTATTCTCTGTTCGCGGCTGGAGAATTCCTTCTTCGATCCATCGCTTAACCTCCTTTTCGAAGTCCGCTTTTTGCCCCACCCCTCGTAATGAGTGCTTATAGCAGCCGACTCCGTTTTTTAGCTTTGGTGCGTCTCTCTTCCACCTCCACTCGACAGCTCACCACTTTCCATCAAAATCTGCACGAAATTCTTGGGCGTCTAAGACACCTTGCTTCCCACAATGCAGCATTATTGCTTCCATTGTCACTCCTGACTGCAGACTTACAGCACAGCGCTGAATGTCGAAAACCACGTTCTTATACACGGTCACGCCCCCACCCCAGTTGCATGCCTAGAACCACCTCGACACCTGCAACCATCACTTGAATTGTGAGTAGCGTCCCGCGCACTACCAATCGGACGATGTTCATTCCATTGCACCGTAATGTCCTGCCATCAATTGTTTGGACACTTCTCATCCCACTCCACCTGTTAACCATGCTCCCTTTTTGTTCATTTCCCTGGCGACAACATTTATTTACGTGGCCAACCTGGCCTCATCGATAACAGGTGACACCTGTCCTCGGCTCCTCACAATCCTTTGCCATATGGAGTCCCTGGCATATATAACACTTTCCGGTGAACGTCTGGAACTGACGCCTAACTTTTGGCTCCTCGCCGCTTGTAATTTGCGGCTTTCTGTCACTTCGGCCAGCGACGGCAGCAGTCTCCTGTTCCTTTTTCCTGGTTAGCACCCTAGCATACGTTAATAGTTCTTCTACTTCCACTTATTCCTGGAAGCTGCTGGAAGGCTTCGGAGATGCAATCCGGGAAACCGATCACAAAGACCAATTTTACCATTCTGTTGAGGCCTCTCTCTTGGAATCTTGCTAAACCTGCCAAGACCTTGATGTTGTTGGATCCAAATTAAATGAGAACGAATTAAATATAAATTAAAACGTTCACGCACTAATTTAAAAATAGGGCTCGATACAAGAGAAGAGCGGTAATTCTTTATTATTGGAGATTACATTCGAACATATGTAGTCGCTACATCGATGAACCCAGGCCCACCAATCGCCCCGGTCCAGCGCACTTTGATTAACGTGTCATAGGCACCAAAAGGTCCCTCGGTAAAAGCTTGATAATTTCAGTATCCTGCTGTTCCTCCTCTCTCAACTTCAGGTAGAGCGCCAACGTACCCGCTTTCCAGGTACAGTGGTATCAGGCTAACAATATCCATGATGTTTTGCAGCCTCGACACTAATTTCACTTTGTTAAGGCACGCAATTACATCCCCTTCACCACAAAAAGGTCGAAACACGTCGTAACAGACCAACAGGCAAATTTGGGGATCAGAAATCCCACCTTCATTTCGCAACAGCAAAAACGCACCTTCTTCCACCAAGCTCAAAAAATCGTTCTGTCGGTAAGCAGAAAACAAAAACAAAAAAAAAAAAAATGGCCTTTATTCACTGAGTGATTTTCCTGATTGGCCACGCCCTTCAGGGAGGAAAGAACATTAGCATAGTTTCATCATTTTCACGTATCAGGGTAATTTCAGAGGGTACCGACGGGCCTGGTCAGATTTAGTTTGTTCGATTTTCCCTATCTAGCTCGAAATTGGAAATCGGAGAGACAAATTCAGATTTCAGTTGGGTTTGTTATATTCACTTATGCTCAAATACCTTTGGAAAAAGTATGAATCCACCTACTCCCTCATCTATGGGTTAATTACCCAAAGATACATATTGTTTTTTCACATAGAATAATAAATAAATAACAGACATGGTTGTTTCCATGGCAATTCAGCCAATTTCTGCTTTATTTACATACATTAAAAAAAAAAAAAAAAAAAAAACAGCGGGGAAGGGGAAAACAAAATACATCAAAAGCTGTATAGGGCTGATAATCCCAGACAAAACATGATATTTGAAGGACAAATGACATTGTCATTTTTTTTTTTTTAAGATAAATAAATTCATGTTAAAACGTTCCTGCATTAATTACACTGAGAATAGCAGGAAAAACAACAAAAAAAAAACAACAAAAAAACACAAAAAAAGAAAAAACACAAAAAAAACAAAAAAAAAGAAAAAACAAAAAAAAACAAAAAAAACAAAAAAACAAGAAAAAAACACAAAAAAAGAAAAACAAAAAAAAACAAACAAAAAAACAAGAAAAAAAAACATTCTTTTAACTTTTGTCTCTTGAGATACTTTCATATTTAAAAAAGGAAAAAAAAAAGTAATTTTTTTTTTTATAACCATGAATCATTTTGTGAATAATTTTTCCCTGAAGTCCAATGAGATATATATTTTTTTCTAAACTCAGTGATCTGGCTGGATGTAACCCTAAGCTCGAGGCTAAGTTTCTTCTCTTGAACACCTCATTTATGAAACTCTCTTCTGGTTACTAACTTTCCAGCCAACTTTGATCATCAAAGATTTTAATGCAATATCAATCGTTATCTACTGTCTTCTTGATTCCTCTTCTTTTATTGTCCTCTCTCTCCTTAATAAAGTTTTTCTTATCCCTTCATGCTCAATAACCCCTTGTGTCTTAGTGGCTTTATTGCCTTGCTCGGTGTGAAATGATTAAAATATATATTTGGGCAGCAAACTTTGTTTATCTTCAATCATCTTCCATTAAATGACAAACAAGGAAAATTATATTCATTTTTTTTTTTTTTTTTTTTTATTAATTTAGTTTTTCCAGCATTCTTATCTTATTCTGTCTGGTCGGAGTGAGCGGGTACAAAAACTGTCCATACCATCGATTGTCCCAAGCACTTTTGGCAACTTCTTTAGCCATTCTCAAGGTGGGGTCGGGTGGGGGGGTTAGTGTTAGTTTTTTTCAGGTTTTGACAGTGTGAGGTGTATTACCTGTAGGAACATTAATTCTGAGCCGTTGTGTTGGACATGGCTAGAATTCGAGTGGAGATTTTCTATTTTTAAAAGACTTTCAGCACTCCATTACCATTGTTAAACAAGGTAAGGTTGCTGGTGGTGGACAGCTGCTTGATGTACAGAGCCTCTCTGGTAATGATGTTTCCGAAAATTTGGAATTTTCGGAATTATATATATATATATATATATTCTGTATGTTTCAGCAGCAAGTGTTCTTTAAGATAAATACTTTTAAAAACAATATTTTGTGTCGATTCGTTTTTAAAGATAGACTTTTCTGAGTTATGGGTTATCCTTCTCAGACAAGGAGGAAAATCCCGTCAGAAATTATTGTTCATTTCAGGAGAATAGTGTAAGAGATATGCTCGAAGCTTTTCACTTTGTCATCATCAGGGTAGTTAGAGACAATTGATGAGTTTAGTAAAATTTTGAAATGGTGTAACAAAGCCATTTTTTTAAAAATAAGCTTTTAGAAGCAAGTGCGTGCATTTTGGGATCCGGCATTTTTAATAATAATATATTGGGAAAATTGTATGAAAAAAGTGGAAAAAGTTTACTTGTGACACATTTCGTTCTTTTAGGATTTCATCAGACTAAGTACGATTACACAAGCGCATGAACATGGGGTGCTGGGGATTTTAGAT
This sequence comes from Acanthosepion esculentum, assembly GCA_964036315.1. Taxonomy (NCBI): domain Eukaryota; kingdom Metazoa; phylum Mollusca; class Cephalopoda; order Sepiida; family Sepiidae; genus Acanthosepion; species Acanthosepion esculentum. Next base: position 134,902,975 of record OZ038479.1, read on the forward strand.
TTTTTTTATTTTTATATCTAGTCTAATTCATTTAGAGTTTTTCTTTTTTTTATCACTTTTGTTAATAGTTATCCAACACTGTGGTTATAGATCTGCCAGTGATGGAAACAAAAAGACTCTAAATGAACTCGACTAAAATTTTTTTAAAATTCTAAAATCCCCAGCACCCCTCATTTGTGCGCATGTATAGTCACCCCATCAAATCGTCTGATGAAGTCCTAAAGAATGAAATGCATCACAAGTTCTCCACTTTCCCATACCATTTCCCCAATATTATTCTTCAGATTATATATTTCCTTCCTAGGGCACCTCGAGGCGGTGTAATGGTTAGCAAGCTTGTCTCGCTAGAACAATTACGACTGAGTAGTGAGTTCGATCCTCACTGGGTACCCCATACTTTCGGCCTTGTGCCACATCTAAGCAGGTATCCGGTTTTTTGAAAGCCCAATTTTATGAAAGATTTTTTTTTTTTTTTTTTTTTTTACATAAAGGTGAAAAAGTTTGTTTTGCAGCAAAATAGAAATGTTTTAGCAATAGATTCCCCCACAGCAGAAAAATAAGGCTTTAAGGGTATGCAGGTTTAGGGGGTATGCAGGTTTAGAATCGATTTAAAAGATGGCTCGACTGCCTAAAACCAATCATTATGTAAAAATAGGTGAGTCTAAGTAGGTAAGCTTTCTACATCAGCAAGAGCAGGATATGAACCTTGACCATCAAAACAGATGCAGGCTGGCATAATGGAAACACTGAAAAAGTTTTTCTCATATAAATTAATGGTATTTCCTACTTTGCTTTATGCAATTTCAACTTAGTTGTGTTAAGAAATATTTTCTATATTTGGAGAGACAGGGGAAACCTGTATCAAAGTATAGATGTTTAAAGCAAAAAACATGCTAAGAAATACGTGCTGTCAACAGTTTCTTAACAAGTACTATAGGCAAGATGATGCATGGTCGGTTGGTTTGCTTCTTTTACGTTTTTTTTTTAGGTGGGGGGGGGTCACAAAATAAAAAATACATAAAAAGTTTAATTTAAAAATGTTTTGTCTTTTTCTTAAATTAAATACCTTTTTCAAAGAAAAGCAGGCGTATTGAAATATCCATCACAATATTTTAGATACCCCCCCCCCCCAAAAAAAACAAAAAGACAAAATGAATGTCAAAAAATTTATCAAGATATATATTATAAAATAAAAGAAATTTAGGTCAAGATTTATTTAACTGGACCCACCCAATACCCTCCATCAAAAATAGTGAAAGGATTTCTACACAGTCCTAAAAGTTTTTGGTCATCAATCAACCACAAAAATGTTTCACCCTTTCCCCACCAAAAAAAAATATACACAGAATAATATATATTTTGTGTGTGATCGGCAGGAGTTAATAGTTTTGTGTCTCTGGAAATAACAGCATCAAGTCAAGAAAATAAACAAAGACATGCTTGTTTTCTGAGATGATTAACACAAGACCTTAACACACAGTCCTGTGATTCAGCTGGACTGATATGTTCTTGTTGGAAAGATGGGAAAAAAAGTGGGGGGAAAACTGGATACAACTTAAAGGCCAAAGAAGGCATTATGTGAAATGTTTTTGTTGAAAAACATTAGTCCCAAGAAAAGGAGAGAAAAAAAAAAAGAAAAATGGAATGATGATGGTGATTAAGTCCACATATACAAACACTGTCTATCAATGATACTAAAAATGTTGCTGTCACATTCATAGTAGCCGCAAGATAAATTGCAGAAGCAGCTTTGATTAGGATATAAGCTTTATATTATTTTGCTTTCAAAAAATAGAATAATAAAGACTTTGAATCAGTTCCAAGTATCCAATTAATACTTTCACTGCTACTTTGTTTTGTTCTGCTGTGACAGATGGGTGTTTGTGGTGTACTGTCTGTATTCTTATAATTATAGCTTTGAGTAATTTGTAACTGTCTTTACAGTGAATGCCAAATAATATTTTGGTATTGCATACTAATATTTGTTTTATGCTGTAATGATCGATATGTGTACAAACTGTGCTAACTTTCAATAAGTGCCAAGTTAACCGACAAGAAGGTATAGTGGTTGTGTGACCAATGTTAGAATTTAATGATATTTCATAAACATTGTTTTTCAATAAAGGAAAGATCCAAATTATTAGCTTAGATGTTTTCCATTTGTCATCGTAGATGATAAATCTAATATATATTAAGTGATATGTTCAGCAAATTACATTTTAACACTTTCCCTGCTGCATTGTTATAGCATTGTTGTTTGACTGTGCTGGCCTATTTGGGGGAAAACCAGAAATTGTCAGTTATTTCTAGTAAATAGCAAAGATGTTGCTGGCAAAATGGTGGTGTCTACCATCAAAGATGTTGATGGTAGACACCACCATTTTGGTTTCGAGAGGAAACACTGCAGTATAAATTAACAAAAAATATGCCCTCCCCAATACACAATGTAATAAAAAATATGTCACAAAACAGGTTGCACTGTACACAAATTTAGAAACAACACTAAGCGCTTGTTAATTTATAACACAAATGCTAGGGACTAACATTTCATGGTGTCTTAAAAATATATGTATATGTCAACAGCAGGTAATGTATGTTTTGTCCACAGCAGCAGAAGTGATAGTTTTTTCAAATTAGAATAAGTATGTGTAATTACATCGTTAATATATTTGTGCAAGTTAATAAGGTGATTAAAAATACAATTTTTCTTTTATCATAGATTCTTTTTCAAACATACTTAGCTTAGTCTGGCACAAGGCCACAATTGGGAGGCACTCAATGAAGATCACAAACTCACTCCATGAGTTGTGGTTAGCAAGACAGGCTTGCTAAATCTTGTCCTACAAGAAGCCTGAGCATATTAATCTGAAATCTAACACACACACATGCAAATAAAACAAACTATCATTGTTGCAATGTCCACATAACTATTCTAAAACAAAAAATTACCATCTTTGTTATATAATTTATTATTTAATTTATTGTAATGTACTTATAATCTCTGATGATGGCTTATGTAAGCCGAAACCTTAGACAGGATTAACAATAAAAACATGTATCAACATAGTGATTTTCTTTTGTATTTCAGTGATAGTGCTAAAAAGCTTATTTGAAAATATGAAAGGAATTTACTTAAAATAAATAGACAAAACTCGTCTATATTATTTAATGAAACATGCATTAATGAAAAAATGCTGCCTAAATATACACTATATATATATATATATATATATATATACACACACACACACACACACAAGAAGAAAGTTAATGGTAAGAGTTGAATTAGATCTGGAAACAATAGTGCTCAATACATGTATAAAAACGTAGCGCTTTTAGGTATAAAAATTAGGAGATCAGCCAATTCCGCCACCAAGGTGATAGAATAGGCTTTATATATATATATAATATAAAATCGCTAATTATACAACTCCAAGTTTCATGCTGAAGCAATTTTCAAATGTTGGAAATATTATATTTTCAGCACTTGAAAACTTGGCATGAAACTTGGAGTTGTGCAATTAATGTAAGATATTTAGGTATATTTCTTTATATATATATATATATATATATATATATATATATAAGGTGTATTTAGGCAGCAAGAATTCTATCAAACAAATTTTGTTGAAGTTCAGCAAGTTCTGTCTTACCAATTATTTTTTTTCTATTTTTAAGTTTTTCAAATAAGTTGTTTTATATAATCGGTAAACATTCCAAAGTTAATTTTCTATTTTTGTCTTGTTTTGTTTCTCCCAAGTACTTCCGAATGTTGCTTTATTCATTGTCAAGATTCCTTTTTTTTTTCTGTTTAAAAAAAAAAAAAAAAAAAGATCTGCATGGCAGGGGAAACAAAAATGAATTTTGCAAAGTTTACCTATTATATAAAACAACTTAAGTTTTTCAAATTTTTGAATAAAAAAAAATTGAACAGATAAAACTTGTCAATGTCATTTAACAAAACATGTTCAAAAAATTTTTTTAAAAATACACACACCTGACCATTTATTCAGCTTCCACAAAAAAAATAAATAGACTTGTTTCTAAACTAGTGGGCACAATAATAATTTAAAGATATGACCACAGGATTGTCACACCATGAGCCCTGTAGTGGATTCAGACTGTCTGGAGCAAAACAGCTTAATGAAGCTCATTAGATTTCCTTCTCATCAAAGCAGCACCACAAATCAAGTAAACCCAGCCAGTCCTACTATTTATCCTATAGTTGGGGGGAGAAGAGATGGATTCATACCTTTCCCAAGGCTATTTGTGCAAAAGTGAACGTAATGAACACAGCTCACTAATTTCTATTACTGAATTGCTAATTATTCTGACAGTCCCAAATAACCCCCAAAGACATTAAAAAAAACAAATCAATCTTTATACTTGGGTCTAATACCTTGAAATGTCTTCTTTTTCTATTTGATCGAAGTCTTGAATACAGTATAAAGTAACATATTTAGCATCTCTTTGTTTAATTTTATTTGAGTTGCTTAAGTCACACTGACGTCAGTAGCAGTTAAGATTTAACCAAAATTGAGTACAATTGATTAAAAAAAAAAAAAAATTGCGTACCCTGAAACAGAGAAGGTACAACCACCAGCTGAAACTTCATGGGGGAGGGGAAATGATGATGATGATAATATGAAAGAATCATTGGATAAAAATGGCTCCTCATCTGGAAAATTCACAAAGGCAAATTTTTTTTTTTTTTTTTTTTTAATATTTTGGCTTTTAATTGGAATGTAATTTACAACCAGTCTCAGAAAATGTGGAATGCTGTTTTGTTGAAAGAGACAGGTGCTTGAGTGGGCAATTCTGTCATCTTTTAAAAATTCCCTTTCTTTTTTTTTAAAATAAAAAAATTAAAAAAAATAATTGTGTAGCTGATCACTGGTTTAGTTCATTTAGGATTTTTGATTAAACTCGCCATTTTAGGAAAAAAATAGGAAAAATGACATTTATTTGAAATAAATGACTACAAAGACACTGACGGCATTTTCTCATGCTCACTACCAGTCTGTACTGTAGAGTATCCTATAAGCTAAATACCCCCTCCCAACAAAATATAATAAAAAAATGTCACAAGTCTGCTGTGGTTTAGAAATAACACTAAATGGTAGTTAGTTTATAACACAAACGTAAGTGACCAACAGTTCAGTATCTTGAAAAGTGTATGAGTGATCTGTCACAGAAACAGAATTTACAAATTAGGCCAGGTCCTGTACAGAACAATTTAGTTTGCTGTGTCTGCAATAAGCATTGAAAGTCACTTGTTGGCTTCAAGAGCCAGTGTCATTCACCCAAGAATTAAAAATCATTGTCAGTGAGGGTCAGACTCCTTTAACGAGTTGACGGTCATCATATATATGCACAGACAGGAAACACTGAAAATGGAATGTCTGTCCATGCATAATTAAAACTAATGCTTTCATTTTATATTCTGCCACCTGCCTTCCTACACGTATATAATTCCATCAACAAAGCATTGCTTTATTCTGATGATGTCCTAAAAGACCTAATGTGTTGCAGTTTTTTCTACTTTGTTATTAATTTGCCTAATATTATTTTGATATATAAAAATCCATAAATCATATTTTCCCATACAGACATGGGCTCTTTACAACATTTCACCCTTCCTGGTAGAAGTTCTATTATGTGGGATATCTACTAACTAAAGTGATGGAAAGAAAAAGAATATCAATCAATTGACTAGATTAAAAAAAATAAAAAAATTAAATGTAAACTTCCCAGTATTTTTCATTCATGCACAGCCACACCATCATAACATATTTAGTCCGATGAGGTCCTAAAGGACAAAACACATCACAAGAAAACTTTTACACTTTGTTTCACACACACGCACACATATATATATATATATATATATATGTATGTATGTATGTATGTAATAGCTGGCCACGTGTATTCAAGGATACCTGTCTACCAGGGTGGCTAGCCAATCCTTACTGCAGACACCCACTCAGGCACATGTGTGTTTGCTCAACACCCACAGAGCCCACCTGTGGTTTATACTACAACTATGCTGAGCAGACATTAGTTACAGTTTCTGGGAGAAAGCGTGTTATCTAGTGTGATCAACAATTGGAGCAAGGCCAGCACACTCAAGCACCTCGGCCATGATGACTTGTGGCTTTGTGCTAGCACAGCATTTGATGACCCACAAGTGTTCTGTCTACCCAAATTCACTCACAAGGCTTGGGTCAACCCATTGTATGGTTTTCAGGCACTTTCCAAAGGTGCCACACACTGGGATCGACCCTTGATCCAGTCCGATAACATCAGGAAGTTGCCTTCCTGACAAATCAACCATGCCGAGATTCGAACCCAGGTCTCATGATCAGAAAGCGAATGTTCTAACCACTGGGCCATGCGCCCATATATATATATATATATATATATATAAAAATAAATAAAAAGGAAAGAACAGTAAGATATAAAATCCGGTGTTCTTATAGATATTTTTATTTTTACACAATAGTGCTCTATGTAAATTTAAATTTACAGAGCATTAATATTATAAATTAATAGATTTAAAATATGGTTTTACCGCTACACAGTGATGACCATGTTTCAGAAATGGAAGCTAAAGCCCCTGAATTTAATTTTGTTATTAAACCAAAGACATTAGTTCCATTTCCTCATCAAGCGAATTTTGGAGTAACTTACTTTTTTAAATTTACGGTTGTTAACGGCACAGGAAAGATTCATAGTTTGAGGGTTTCCAAGGTTACCGATAAATCCATTCATCTAGACAAGGGGTGGTAGAGGGTTCAATTTTTAATTTTCGTTGTCTCAGTTAATAGTTACATTTGAAAGCGGGGTTATGTTTAGGGATGGGTAGGGATGTATCTTTTAACAAATTCTGACATCCGCTAAATTCATGTCATCTGGGTTTATTTCTAACGGCAAAAATTCTTATGGTATTATTTCTATTTGTATATTTAAAGATTTTGAGGGACTGTTTAGGTTAGAATGTGTTTTATCCACCTTTCTAAAAAGTTATTTTTAATATTTAATATACTATACTCCTAGTTAAAAACCAAGTAAATGTATTAGGATTACTTACAGTATTTAAAATTATTTATTCTTATCGAGTATAAGTAAATATTATTTTATTTTATTTTATTTTATGTAAACTTTATGACAATGACGGCAAAGGTGGTTAAATTATTTCACTAATTCAATAAACTTTTATTTATAAATTTAGTATTATAAATGTATATATGTATGTATAAAGGACATTTAATGTTCAATATTATATTCTAACTTATTAATTTCACATGACTTTCGGTGTTCACTTGGATTCTTTCCAGTGTTTGAATTGCTTTGAGAGAGGTGTTATGGTTAGAGTACGTTTTATTTAATTACAATTTTAAAAGATATTTAGGTTAGAATCTGTTTTATTTAATTTCAATTTTAAAACATTTTTAAAAATTCTACTTTCAAATTTAACTTTTTAATTTTAATCGGCTATATTTCTTTATAAACCAAGTAAATGTAATATAATTATCTACATTATTTAAAATTATTTATACCCATCAAATATGAGTATGTATAATAATCAGGTAATTTTTTTTTTTTTTTTTTTTTTTTTTTTATAGATTATTTAAAGATTATTTATAGAAAACTTTTGGCAATGACGACAAAAAATAGCTATTTCATTTCTCTGATTCAGTAAATTTTTATTTTTTATAAACTTAGTAATATATAGTTTCTCATGTATGCATAAAGGACATGGGTCATTTAATGACCTACATATTCTAGCTCTTCTTATTAACTTCCATTTCACTGTAGGTGTTTTATTGGATTCTTTTAGGTGCCAAAAGTACTTCGAAAGAGATGTTTGACTTTTATACTTATTTATCCTAAACGAGGATTGATGTTGGTAGAACCTCTTTTTGAACTCATGGCTAGTGCAACCTATATAAATTTTTATGTTTTCAGGGTTTTCAACAGAAGATATATTACATTGGTATACTACTGATTCTATGCAACATTTATTTTGTAATGGACAGTTTTGAGGGTTTCTACAATTACATAATTTTTGTTCACCCTCATTAGTTGTTGTTTGTATTTTTCCCTTGTCTACAATTTTTTGGTTCTGGTATAAGTGTTTATTTAAGATATTAGTATTATGTTTCTTAATTATCTTTTCTAGGTTATCAGTACAGCTATAACTTAATTTTAGTGTATTTCTATTGAAAATGGTACTAAGTTTACTTCCACCGGGAAAATGCTTGAGGAATTTTTGTCCCAATTTGTTTTTTACCATTTGGTTGTATGGGGGTGTATACCAAATTATTTTACTGCTTCTGTTTTTCCTATGTTTACCATTTTCATTTTTAATATAAGTTAGTTTTAGGTTTTTGTAGCCACTATCTTTTAGAGCTTTATTATAGAAATTAATATGTTCGTCGAAAATCTTGTCATTTGCTGAATTTGTACTAATTCTTTTTCGGATAGATAAAGGTATATGTTTAATTATAGATGAGGGGTGATTTGATTTAGGGTGTATATATACAGGATTCGTATTGAGTTTTTTATAAGGTGTGTATGTATTGTTCTTTAAATCTAATGTTATATCAAGGAAGTTAACTTTTTTAATTTTAATTTTTAATTTTTTTAATTTTAATTTTATTAATTTTTTTAATTTTATTAATTTTGGTGCTAACGGTAATTTTTAAATATACAAATAGAAATAATACCATAAGAATTTTTGCCGTTAGAAATAAACCCAGATGACATGAATTTAGCGGATGTCAGAATTTGTTAAAAGATACATCCCTACCCATCCCTAAACATAACCCCGCTTTCAAATGTAACTATTAACTGAGACAACGAAAATTAAAAATTGAACCCTCTACCACCCCTTGTCTAGATGAATGGATTTATCGGTAACCTTGGAAACCCTCAAACTATGAATCTTTCCTGTGCCGTTAACAACCGTAAATTTTAAAAAGTAAGTTACTCCAAAATTCGCTTGATGAGGAAATGGAACTAATGTCTTTGGTTTAATAACAAAATTAAATACAGGGGCTTTAGCTTCCATTTCTGAAACATGGTCATCACTGTGTAGCGGTAAAACCATATTTTAAATCTATTAATTTATAATATATATATATATATATACACACACACACACAGTGTCCATAAAGTTTGTGTGCACTTTAAAAAAATTTATAACTTTATTTGTATTTGCGATAGAAATAATCTGTAAAATATGTTATAAAGTTAAATGTACCTAGTTTTAAGTATAGCTAAAATAACTAATGTGATTTCAGGCATTACTGTAAATCAGTTGGCAAATGTTTTCCGTGAACTGCAAAATCATATTACCCTTTGTATTGCTAATGGTGGAGGACATGTGAAAACTTAAATAAAATTTCAATAAAACCTTAAAAAATATAGATTTACTTCTTTCTAATCCTTTTTACAAATTATTTCTATCGCAAATACAAATAAAGTTATAAATTTTTTAAAGTGCACACGAACTTTATGGACACCCTATATATATATATATATATATATATATATAGTGAAGGGAGATCAAATACAGATTGGAAACTAAGAGAATGATAGGATAAAGAACAAATAAGAAACCTTTATAAATCTAACATGTTTGATTAAAGCTTTGTCATAGAATGAGACATGGGAAAAAATTGAGGAGGGATATTTTTATTTTCATTAGTTAAGACAACTTCATGTTCTATTCAATCTCTCTCTCTCTCTATATATATATATATATATATATATATATAGAGAGAGAGAGAGAGAGAGAAAATATTTGAAACACAGACCTTTACACTACCACAATTCTATCAGAGCAGCATCAGATTTACTACCTTACATTTACTATATATATATATATATATATATATATATATATATATATATATATATACACGAGAGAAAGTACTGACCCTCATATATGTATTGTATTTTATATAATGTGTTGAAAAGTTTTTAACCAACCTCCTTCCCAAACTACTGAATTTATGAAGTGAGTTGGGCTGGGAACTTTTCATATATGTGGATAATTTTGGGGAGCAGGGTAAAGGAAATTAAATGAGAAATGTTTGGTTTGTAGAGGAATTTTCCATCTGTTGAGAGAGACCCAGAAAGATAAAAGCTAAAACTTAGAATTGCTTGACGTTCTATGTTCTCTCAAAAGGGCTTCCCTTCCTCTTTTGATTCTATTTTAATTCTTATTAAATGAATGAGTCTAACAAATTTGAATTTCCCCTCAAAGTACAATGCATTCTTGTAAAAGTGTTTAAAAATAGCTGTTTGGGAAGTAGAGTCCAATGAAAAATATTCTCAATCTTAGTGGATGGAGGAAAGCAAGCAAGTGCTAGCGGTTAAGGCCGAAAAAAAAAGAGACAATAAAAATAGAAAAAGTAACAAAAATAATCAAATTATTTTAAATTAATATTTTGTCTAGGTTTTTCATTAATATGAATATATCATATATTGAACATTTCATAGTTTTGGCGAAAATTTTATTTGTATAAATTTGGTTAAATAAATACTTGCTGCCTAAGTACATACATAATTTCCAGATTAGTACAATGTAACCTAATCAAGATTACAGGCAAATTATATTCAGGCCCAACTCACCTTTTCTGTTTACAGAGGTAGGGCTGTAAAGACTTAATATATATCGTCTCCAATACTTTAACAATTTTTATAAGAGAAAAATTTAAAGTGTAAGGTGAAGGCAAAAATTGTGATAGCGATAATAAAACTCAGAAAGTGTGTGTGTGTGTGTGTGTGGGTGTGAAGAATTTGGTTATTAAATATTTTGTATTCATGTTTGTGGGGATGAAGAAAAATTCTTGTCCCAACCATTAAAAAAAAAAAAGTCTGAGCATTAAATTACTGATTTAGGAAGTGAATCAAGCTGATAACTTTTTAACACCCCTCATATAGGAAAATTCTCAATTACTATAGCATAAATATGAAAAGAGAATCTGTCCCCCAAAATATGTGGTGCAAAGTGAAGGGAAAGTCTACGTGGAGAGAGTGGTGGGGGTGAAAGAAAAGTGGGGCAAAGTGAAAAGACGCACCCCAAAAAATGTCGCAAGACGGAATGGTAATTTGAAAACAAAATACATAAAAGTCTTTAAAATAATGGAATTTAGCATGACTGCTGACTAAAATTGTATCTTTCTCAGACATGTCTCCATTCTTTTCAACTTTACTATTGTCAGGATTGGAATTCTTTTCTTCTTCAAAGATATAAAAGCGTCAAGTAATATAAATACACCGAATTAAAAATACAAAATGTGCAAAGATACAGAGGAAAAGTATTAAGATGTTGATTAAGTGAATAAAATCCGATTATAAAGAGATTTGGATGATTCTGGCTCATCAGCCAGCCCTACCTAATCTGTCAGACAATGGCGGCAGAAAGGAAGGTTCCTGAGTATAAGAAATGAAACTACAAATCTCACTTTATTTCTAATTTGGATGACTAACTAACAATTACAGAATGATGATCAAAAAAATTAGTAAGGGATAATAATGCTTCATCAATAAAACTTCAAAATAATATTGCTATGAGATGAAAAGCAATGAAAATTAAGATGATAGGAAATTCTAGTCAAAAATTAATAATGGTTGATAACACTTCATGTAATGAAAATTAAGATAATATTATTATTATTATTACTATAAGATGAAAAGCAACTATAACTAAGATGCAAGAAATACCAAAACTTAATTAATATTCATACCTCACCCCAGTATCATCATCAGATGAAGAGGATGTTGGGAGCACTGTATCAAATGCAGTTCAATAGTGTCTATATATGTAGATTCTTTTTAACACTAGAACACTAACCATCAATTAAAGTTATACCGCTACTAACCATGGGTATATCATACCTGATTTTGAAAATATAAATTAAAATATTAAATGTAAATCTTTATTTGAAATATTTTACATGCAGGCACTTCAAACTTTGTACTTTGAGTTAACATTAATAGGAACTGAAAAACATTATTTACGTAATTTAATTAAAAATAGGAAAATTTGCACCGTCTATATTATTTAATGAAAAAATGCTGCCTAAATACACACAATTTAAATATATATATATATATATATATATATATATATATATATATATATATATAAAACACATACCACTAAAATCGATTTATGACTCACAAATCAGCTACTTAAGTTTCATTGTTGTTGAATCTTCAGGTTGTGTTTGCAAAAAAAACTTATCAAACATTTCTTGAAGTATATTAATTACACTGTAGAGGGTCGCAAATAATTTGACACCATACAGTGTAATATAATTGATATATGCTTTGAGAAAGGTTTTATGAATTTTGAGTGTTCTCTTGTTCATTGCAAATGCATACCAAAACTGATAACAATGCTAGTCCAAGTAAATAAGTGTATAATAATTATAATTTTTATTATTTCATTTTATTTTTGTAGTTTTTAATTAGATGAAGCATTGCCTATAATAATTAAGTTTTTTTTATCCTAATTTCTTTAATATAAATTTAAGTTGCTTTTCCTCTGGTCTTAATATCTATAGATGAACAATTGTCAACCATTATTAATTTTTTACCAGTATTTTAACGATTAATAACGATTCTCTTTCAAATAATAGTAAAAAATATTGAAATTTTTTATCGTTTTTTTATAAACTGATATGTATTAATAAAAAGGGAAAAAACATTGCATTTTTTCTGTTTAATATTGGGAAGAGGGTTTTTTATTATTCAATAATTCTTTTGGACTTTGACAAAAGAAATTGAGAAGCTAATTCAAAAAACTTCATTAAAAGAAATAATGGCTTTTTCTTGGAGAAAAAATCCCTGTAAAACTGATATGATTGTATTTAATATTTGTCCATCCAAACGTTATGCTTTTATAAGATACACTAGTACACTCTGTTAAATCACAAAGCTGAACCAGTTACACAAATAAATGTTTGTTTTTTTTTAATTTTTTTTAATAAATTGAAAATATTGAAAATAAAATTTTAATTTGGACAAAGCAAGTTTGCCATGATTTAGACATACAAAATCCAAACTCATTAAATACAGACATTCCTCTTCAATTAGCTTGCCAAAAATATTTTAATAAAATAAAATAAATGAAAGTCTGCATGTGAATGAGAATATATAACATTTTTTTATCCTTACAAATATTAATGGTTATGAGACAATATAATAATATTAGGGGTTATGAAACAAATATTCAGGGTTATCTGTGACAAAAATTAATTTGCGATCTTTCAATTGACCAAAATTTCTTAAATTTGCCCAACAAAGTAAAAACAAAATATTGTATGAAAATAATGCACATTACAAGTTGAGCATAAGCCACAATATATAATAATAAAGATTGCATTTCACACACTGAGTTGTCCAGAGTAATTCTTCAAGATAGCTTGTTTGTTTTTTTTTAAGGCAAGCTATCTTTATAATTATAATGCTTGGTATCAAAACTGAGCATTAATAATAAATAAAATGTGTTTACTCTGAGTTTTGTGAGATTACCATCTACTCTTCAGGAGACTTGATTGTAATATTTTATAGTCAATCTCCCGAAGAGTGCATGCAATTCTTCAAAACTCAGAGACAAGATAATTGAATATATATATATATATATATATATATATATATATATATATATGTATATGTATATATATATATATATATATATGTATGTATATATAGGTAATTGGTAGGGATAATTCCAAGGAGGACATTAATCCATAGAGAGCTCAATGTAAGTTACAGAGCAATAGTATCCTTAAAAAAAACCATCTCAGTTATAATTTATTTCATGAATATATTTATATATTCATCTCTTCAGACCAAAAGTTGGATTTTTTTTTAGAAATGGGGTCCATCTGTCCAAACAGATAGGAAAAAGTTTTTATAATGAAAAAAACAAAGTCGGAGGAGAAAGAAAAATTTCAATATAAATTTTTTTTTTTTTAAATTAAGAGAGAGACAGAGAGAGAGAGAGAGAGAGATTGATTGATTCTATTTCTAAAACACTTTCGGCCTGAAGATATGAATATATATTCATGAAATAAATTATAACCAAGATGAATTTTTAAGGATTTTCTTGACTCTCTCTCTCTCTCTCATATATATATATAATCTCCCCTCCCTATGTAAGGGAAACCACCTTTGGTCCAGTGTACTCTACTGCTTAGCCACAAAGTACATCCCAACAAAAATTTATATATATATATATATATATATATATATATATATATATATATATATATATATATATAAAACACATACCACTAAAATCGATTTATGACTCACAAATCAGCTACTTGTTTCATTGTTGTTGAATCTTCAGGTTATTTGCAAAAAAAAAACCAAACTTCTCAAACATTTCTTGAAGTATATTAATTACACTGTGGAGAGTCGCAAATAATTTGACATCTTACAGTGTAATTAATTGATATATGCTTTGAGAAACTGAAGAGTTGGCAATGATAAAACTTAAGTAGATGTGTTGTTGATTTTAATTTCTTATTCCATTAAAGCTACATTGCATTTTCATTCATTTTATATTACATTGAGCACTCTTCATGACCCATGAAATTGTTTAGGTGTGGCTAGTCCGTGGTGTGTGTGTGTGTAATATATATATATATATATATATATATATATATATATATAATATTTTTAGTTTTTAAAAATATGATTCCTTCGCTACATAAGAGTTCTCATGTTTCAAAAGCAAGAGCCGAGACCCCTAACATAATTTTTTAAGTTATGTAGAGTTAAGCGAGAATTTGGGAATAAGCTATCTTTTGGTTAGCGCGTGTATATAAGTGCAGTCTCATTGGAACATTAGTTGCTATGGAAACGGCTAGTGTCGGACATTATGGTTAGGTGGTTCAAAAAGCTAAGAATTAATTTTTATCTACAGACCAGTCCCCTTCGAAAAATGTGTGTCAAGTTACAATGGGGATTCTATTTCAAGAGTGACCGTAGGTTAGGCTGGTCAGACGGCAATTTTTATGGCATTGCCGCGGGTCGTTGAGTGACAAGAAGGTTGTGTTTCATTATTATCTATTTGATCTGTTTATTTTTGTTTTTATTTACATGGCTTTTTTTTTTTTTTTATACTTTAACAAAGGGTTTTTCTCAATAATTATTGGGCTGAGCTTTTAAGGCTTTTAAACTATGGACTTTATTTGTTTAAATCTATTTATTAATTATTTAATGCAAAAATCATTTGATGACGACAGAAAACCGTTAACTGATTAAGAAAGATGTAGTTTTTCTCATTCCCTTTATTTTCCCAAGTACTTTCAATCTCATCCAAGACCATCTTCAGGGTGAATTGCTAAGGGATGAAATTCACAAAATATCAATTACATTAATTTTTTTGTCTTGGCAATTCACCCCGGAAATTGATGTTGGATGAGATTGAAAGTACTTGGGAAAATAAAAGGAATGAGAAAAACTGACATCCTTCTTAATCAGTTTGATAACAACACTAAGAAATTGACCCGTGAATTTGAGAGGATTAAAATAAAAATAATATGTCTAGATTTAAACATGCTTGAATAAAGATATGCTGCCTATATATATATATATATATATATATATATATATATATATATATATATATATATATATATATATATATGTTAAAAAGGTATAACAACTTTACCAAGCTGTCACAGTTTTAACCCCCTTTCTAAGATCTCCTCAAATTAGTCTATTGGTAGGATTTTTACAAGAAGAAATTATATATATTTGGAGGGAAAAAAAATGACAAAGTGGAAAAAGTCTGTGTGATACGTTTTGTCCTTTAGGACTTCAATGAACTAAAGTGTTGTTTATATTGATGTGGCGACACATGAAGACAAGAGGACACTGAGAATTTCAGATATTAATTTTTTTTTCTTTTTATATATATATATATATATATATATATATATATATATGTATGTATGTATGTATGTATGTATTATGGGTATATAGTCTAGCTGATTTCATTTAGTTCCTTTTAGTCCGATTTTATCACATTTGTTATTAAGTATCCCACATTGTAATAATAGAAGATCCTCCAAGAAAGGTGGAATTTTCTAAGAACCTGTAAATGTAAATTTACTGTTAATCATCTAGCAATTAAAGCACTTTCTATACATTTTTGTCTTAGTAAATTTCTTTCAATTTTAATCGGATCTTTTTTTTTTAAATCAAAATTATTGCCAGACTTATTAAAGTGAGTAACTAATGCACTGTGTGTGTTGTTTTGTAAAAGATCCCTTTTCTATTCATATAATCCCTAAGGTTTCTCCTATGTATTCCTTGTGGCAATTATTACAGGTTGTAAGAGTAAACTCCTCTTTCAAGTTTTAGCTTATTATTTTCTTTTGTCTTAAATCATACCTTCTTTTTCCTAAGATTGTTCTTGATATATAAAAATTTACATATCTTTTTCCTATAGAAAAAATTTAAACCAGTGCTAAATGTTTATAAAGAGAAAAAAAATTGAAAAAGTATAAGCAGTAAATTGCTGATACCCACTGAAGAGTAGACAAACAAGTCTGTCTATGAAATTCTGGAGTGAGGATGCTGAAGGTAACATCAATATAACATCATATATATATATATATATATATATATATATATATAGCTTTATGGTATGCTATATTTATGGGTAAAAGTGCTTGATATCCACAATACTGTAAATATATGTGAACACTGAAGTCAACACGGAGTTGACTGACAGTCTGTTTCATGCTTGAACATAATCTTGTTTGTTGGGTAGTAGTTCAGTCATATATATATATATATATATATATATATATATATATTTGCAATGGTACAAAAACGTATAACGGCATAAAAAACAAATTTTGTATTAAAGGCCATGATAGATTTAAAATAAAAACACCAGTCAACTGGTTTCGGCCCCTCTCATCGGAACTGTTAACGGGGAATAGAAATTATGAAGAACAAATCATCTGTAATGGATGACATGAATAAATGGGCAGGGAAGAAAAAAAAAAAGTATATATATATATATATATAATAAAAGTAATACCACCAAAGATGCTAGAGACTCAGCACAGCAAGCCCAAGCAAACAGTCCCTTTGTTTGCAAAGAGACGGTCACCTGGACTTGATGTACAGCGTCTCCAACACCCTGAGATGGAATACCGAGTGTGCCCTGGCCAAAACAGAAATATATATATATATATATATATATATATATATATATATATATATTGTGCTAGTCATTGGGACATTGTGTAGCAAGCTCAGTTCTTATATGGGAACCTAAAAACAAAATGCATCAAAAAAATATAATGGAAAATAAGGAAAACAGTACCAGCCTACAACAATAACCATGAGAATAACTAGTTCAGTGGAAGGAAACTGAATTCCAAATTGTGGCATAGTAAAGTGGTATCCCAATGCCTGTCTTTATCAAGGTCATGACAAGTTACAGATAATAAAGAAAAGGAATCTGTGGAGAGCCATAATCACTTATGTCCTGATGGGATCTCCTTCCTTCTCCCTTTAGTCTCATAGACTCTACTGAGAAGTATGGAGCCATAGTTCTCAACAACACTAGGTGTTGTTATGGTTTGCATAGCAACTGAGTTTTTACAGGATGAAGTTGCTAGCCTCATGTCCAACTGGTTTTGCATTTGGTTTTTGTTTACACTACCCAGTGTTCTCCCATCTAAGTACAGATCAGGTTTAACACTGGTTCTCATTTGATCACCAAAGTTAAGTAGTGTCTCAGTGTGATTTGACCATATACTATTCCTGAAGGGACATAGCAATTAAAATATCTATATAATAAATGCGAATGTAAGTGTGTCACACTTATTCAACTTTACTCCTAGCCCAACATATGTTGAGCTAGGAGTAAAGGTGAATAAGTGTGACACACTGACATTCGCATTTATTATTTTGGAATCAGGACAACTCTGTGAGCAAATTAAAAACAATCTGGGCTGGATCCAGACACACAATCCTGAAATTTTGGATTCCCAAGTTTTTGTAATTTTGGACGTGATTTTTTGAGACAAATTTTTTTGTATGATAATTTTTATAACTTGGAAATAAAAAAAATGAATTGCAAAATCCAGTGAAAGTCACTCATGAAATAAAAATAATTGTTTTTACAGAAAGTAAGGACCTGCATACATCAAATTGTCTTTAAATCAAGTGGCGACAGAAGAATTATTATTGAACTTTTAAAAGGTAAGCTTAACTATTAATGCAATACTTAAATGCAGTAATAAATTTTGAGTTCTTCTGTCGTTTACTGTTGTCTATTGCTTTTATTCCTCCCTACCTATTGTGAGGAAGGTCTAATCAAGAGGCCTCTACAGGAGTTAGGTTAATTGCCACCCAATAGGACAGCTTTTAAGCTAGTGTGTGTGTGTATATATATATATATATATATATATATATATATATATAATAAAAGTATAAATAACTTCTACTGTTTAATAAGTAAACAGTGTTTACTAAAATATTAGTATCCACTAAAATTATATATATATATATATATATATATATATATATATATATATATATATATAAATAAATAAATAAACACTGGATGTCATATATATATATAAAAAACACTGGATATCACACCCATATATATATATATATATATATATATATATATATATATATATATATATATATCTCAACACTGGATGTCTACAGTTTGTCCACACTGCTTATATTTACATATACTCTGTCTCTGTTACTGAGCACTTTTCTCCCATAAATACACAATACCTTAAAAATTATATAGAATTACTATAAATTATATATTTAGCGGGTAAATATTCGAGTATATATATCGTTATTTTGTTTGTTTGTTTGTTTTTTTTAAACAGAGAACTTAACATCTGCCAGCCTAGAGATTGAAAGTCTTATTCAAGTGGAATGTTACATTTACTTTAATAACACTTTCAGCTTCTAGGCTAGGTGATTATTTAAAATTACCGTTTATTGTTATATGAAACTGATTTTTGTATTAAGTGCTATATATATATATATATATATATATATATATATATATATATATAAATAAATGGGGAAGTGACAGAGATGAAAGAAAGACAATGAGCAAAAGATGCAAAGCAGGAAACTTACAGTCCATCATAAAAAAAGCATGAACAGGCAACAAACGTTGGAAAGAATAAGGGAATGAATGAGAAGATACAGAAGAAAAAAATGGTGAGAAAAAAGCAGTGGGATGAAATCATAGTTGGCAAAGATCTTTAGTGGTAAGAATTGGTTGAGAGGAAGTACAAAAGTAGATATGACTGGATAGGTGCAACAATTCACTTGGAACTATGCTGACAAGTTGGATTTGACAATGAAGACAACTAGCGTAGCTGTCTAGTAAAATAAAAAGTGAGAGCCCGTAGGAGTTTAAATTTCAAACACATCACCCTAACTAGGCCAGAAGACTGGATCTAGTCATTATAAACAAAGACAAGAGGATTTGTCAAATAGCAAATGTGGTTGTTCCCGCAGACCACATGACGAAATTGAAAGTTTAATAATAAATTGGGGGGGGGGGGGATAATATCAAGACTTAACTAAGAGAAAAAATTAAGAAGTGGAATAAGTTGTCTACAGTACCCATAATTATTAGAGCACTGGAGACAGTCACACGGACACTCATGAAATAACTGAAACCATCCAAACAACATTACTAAAATGAACCTAAAATAGTGAATATTGAGGAAACTTGTTGTCACTTGACAAATATTAATGCCATCAGAATGCAATGAGTATAAATAAAAATTAGAATTCCTTAAAAGAGCACAGACATTCGCCATTCTCCTTGTAAAATGGTGCAATGAGGTAACTAAGTTTCACTTTTTCCAAAATCTTGTCTTCATACATGAAATATCCTTAGATTGAGAAAAAAAATTAAATTACAAAAGCCTCATTCAAAAAAAAAAAACAATGATTTTGGTCCATCTTTTCACAAAATATCAAAATTCATTGAGAACTTTGGGGGATATTTTGTTTACAAAGATGTAGCATTTGTTAATATCTTTGTTTGCAAAGGTAATAATAATAATAATAATAATGAAAACATGCTGCCCTTTGATCCCTAGCTAGTTACTAGGTCCTATTGGTGTGAAGAATAATCATGACAACAACAACATATAACAACAAAAAGTCACAATACAAACTGAGAAGAGAAACATAAAAGGCACAAAATCCAGGTATTTTTTTAAAGAGAGTTTAACGTAAGTTTCCAATGCCTTTGGTAAAATAAATTATTATCACAAGTAAAAATAAAAAAATCTTTAAATATATACAATATTTTTGTTTTTAATAATCAACTTAGGATTTTGACCAGTCCTTGGATTACTTAAATTTTGTGTAAGAATTAGTACTCATATTACTTAAATTAGTACTCATATTACTTAAATTAGTATTCACGTTACTTAAATTTTGTTTTTATGCCTGGTTTTAATAAACAGAAAAGAAAGAGATTTCAATGTAACTTAATTAGTAGACTTCTTGAATTCAGTAGAAAATAACATATTTCGCTACTCTTTTAGATTACTTATACTTTAATGCCTTCAAACTATTGCTCTCAACCTGCTTAATATATTTTTTAACTTTATTTATGTCTCCATGGGAATCTCAGTAGAACATCAATAATACCCATTCAACAAAAAAATATATATATATCTAAAATACTGAATATCATATAAAAACAATGTTCCTCAGTTTTCAGTTACATAAATGTGCTTTAAAAAAATGTTTTACATAAAAAAAAAAAATACTGAACTGGTTTTGAGAAAAAAACCTTTTTTAAAATAATCAAATACTCAATTGTGTCCTTCAAAAAAGAAAAAATTCCGCATGATATCCACTATAGATATTATTGTAGATACAATATTGAGCATAATAGTTCAAATAAATTAAGTGCATTCAATCTTAATCTATATCACAAAGATGCACTGAGGTGTATCATCAGTGATTTTAATACTGGGTTCATTGATAGTGTCAGGTCTTTCAAAATGATACCATATTTGCCCAGCTGACTCCACCATTGATAATCACATAACAACAGCACATATCCCAGCAGCAAATTACATTTAACCTTCAGTACATTGCGTTAATCTTGCTAAAAATAACCGTAAAAACAAAATAACAAATTTAAAAAAATAAAATAAATAAAATAATGGCACTAATTTGATAATTCCTTATCTCAGCATGTACGAACATACCATGATAACTAACTGTCAAAACAATCTGACATTTGACTTTGTTGTAACCTAAGGAAGGTTACTTAATATAATAATCACACGAAGGCTGGTAATGAATGATAATACTTAGGACAAGAGCAACACATGTAAGATTCACCAGCAGTGTGTAGAAGCCAACTGCTAGAAGTGAGTCAAGTGAATTCCACAATGAATCTCTAACTGCTGGATATCTACCAACCACCCCATGCGGTCAGATGTGGCACAAGGCCGAATTTAATGTGAGGTATCCGAGCCCATAGGCTTGGCCAAAAATTCCCTGTAGACCCCATATAAGACGAGGTTAAGTAGCCGTTTCCTGAGACAAGACTCTGCCGTTCAACATAGCCTTATCTGAGGGTAGAGAATTTGACCAGCACAGCTGGAGACGAATCTCGAACTGCAGACCAACATACAGTATTTACTACTGTATTTATGTAAATGGGGACATACCCATTATCATCCATAGGTATGCTACAACAGATTTAAAGGATATAAGGTGGGGGGGATACCTTTGATGTCTTGCGTTGTCATCTAGTGGTCATGTGCTCACTTCCTGAATTAGGAACTAAAATGACGGTTTAGCAGGAAGAAACAAAATCTGGTGTCACAGGAAGAAAAAAAACAAAAAAAAAACACAATAATCAAGATATCCCATAGTGGCCAAAAATAGTAGACACCTGAAGATGATCAGAGTGTAGTTGATTGAAACATTGTATCTATAACAATGAAGATGAGAACAATAGTTTGAATAAATAAAAGTATATTAACAATTTTTCATCTCAAGAATGAAATATAAAATTAACTTTGTTTAATTCTATTATTTCTTTCGCACGGACGTCAAAATGGGAGAAGTTGATTCAAATTTAGTCGAATCTGACGACAGTTGTTTATAAAGAAATTTGTGCATTCTAAATAAATATCCCGAGTTAATGATCTGAATAAAAATTACAGAAAAGAGTAACTAATTCCTGTTTAATACCTTTTGCCTGATTTCTTTTTTCACTTACTGTTGATATTTTTAAAGGTAATTTCAGACAGTGAAAAACAAAAATCATTTACAATACAGATTACTTTCAGAGATGTAGCAAGGGAAGTCAGTTGTACCCCACCGCAGGTGAAGATGTGTAGCAGACACAAATTTTTGTCACGCGGAAAAATAAGTTTAACTTAATGTAACCAGTCTTATAAAATAATTCTTTTTTTTTAGTGTAAACCTAAATAAAATTTGTAACATCTCCCATTCTTTCTGTCCGTTTCGTAGACATAAATGAAATTTGTAACATCTCGTATTCTTTCTGTCCATTTTGTAGACCTAATTGAAATTTGTAACATCTCATATTTTTTTTGTCCGTTTCGTACATCAAAATAAAATTTGTAACATCTCGCATTCTTTCTGTCCGATTCGTAGACCTAATTGAAATTTGTAACATCTCATATTTTTTTTGTCCATTTCATACATCAAAATAAAATTTGTAACATCTCGTATTCTTTCTGTCCGTTTCATAGACCTAAATGAAATTTGTGACATCTCATATTCTTTCTGTCCGTTTCGTAGACCTAAATGAAATTTGTGACATCTCACATTCTTTCTGTCCGTTTCGTAGACCTAAATGAAATTTGTAACATCTCACATTTTTTCCGTCCGATTCGTAGACCTAAATGAAATTTGTAAGATCTCATATTTTTTAGTCCAATTCGTGCACCTAAATGAAATTTGTAAGATCTCGTATTTTTTTTGTCCAATTCGTAGACCTCAATGAAATTTGTAACATCTCATATTTTTTCTGTCTGTTTCATAAACTTTGGACACTAACATGAATGAATGGCTTCCCAAATGACTTCCAAAACTCTCAACAAGAGACGCAGCACAAATTTACTTTCCCCAGCTATTTCATTGAAAAGTAACATTATTCGTTGACAAGAATTTCAAGACGATCTGCAACTTATATAAGTATAATTAGTATATTCAATTAGTGCCACTTTTACAATAATGATATTGAGATATTATTTTTCACCTGAGTAAGATGGCAATTGATACTTTGTTCTTGTCATTAAGAGGGTAAGAAGTCAAAACATTTTAGGTGTAACTCAGCTGGGGACACCAAAATTGTATTCATCCCCGAGCACTGAGAACCCTTGCTACACCACTGCAATATTTTTACCATTTTTTTCTTCTTCTAATTCCTTAAGCCACACTGACGTCAGTTGCTTATAAAAATAATTCTGTATTCTAGATAAATATTCCCATGCAGTTGGAAAATGATAGAATATTCGGTTAAATCCTTACTGTTAAGTTTTCACATTTGAGTTTTTGAATATATTTTTCCAATTATTATTTTAATATGCAGTAATTCTGTTTGGGGGTTCAGTTTATCACTTGTTAACAATAGAATACAGATCCCCCACTTTATACCCAGTAGAATCTTATATTAATACTAGTTTACCGATGAAGTCAAAAGTAATAGTCCTTATTAATTTTATGTTTTTACATCAGTTTTTAAATATATATTTTCAATAATTTTTTTTTTACCCTGCTCTTTCACATAGTCTCTGAAAAAGTCTGCTATTGGCATTATTAAGACACTGACACCTAGAGTCAGTAGTGAAAGGGAGATAACTCTCATAGGGCAAAAAGTTACAGATTTTACAAAGAAAAAAAGCAGTACAATTCATTAGTAATTGATGAAGGACTATAAAAATGGATAAACCAGCATAGAAAAAAAAAATGTATTTCGGCACCACCTTGACATCAGAAAGATAATCAAGATTCAAGATATAAAAATAAATTAAATAATTTTCAAATTTAAAAAAAAAAAAAAAATTACCATTTTAATTTTTTTTTTTTTCTTTTCATCATGTAAAAGGCCTACATGCATTCTTTGCCAGACAATGGAATAACCTAAGCACAGGGTGTGGGGAGACATCTTCCCAGATAAAATAGCACCAAAAACTGAGACTGACCAATTTAAAAAAAAGGGAGCAAGAGAAACAGTGAACACAGCAAAGGTCAAAGGTGGAGAAGAATATGTTACCACCTTCTCCTCCATTTAACCCATGACTCAGTTCTCAGTTTTGGCTATCTGTTGTTGTCGATGGTGGCACCATCGTGTGTGACTGTCTTGCCCCCTCCCCAGCAGTTGTAGGAGAGGGGGCACGCACGTGTCAGCGGAGTGTCTGGGACATATGCAGAGCATTCAGCATTAGTTCAAAAGTAGCTCCAGTCAGGTTGGCTCCTCGAAGGTTAGCATCTTGCAAATCGGAGCCAGAAAGATCGCAGTTCTGAAAAAAAAATAATAATAATAAATAAATAAAATTACAGTTTGACTTTCTTATTCATGTTCTTTATTTTTTTGTCTGTAATTTCTGTCACATTAAAAAAAAAAATTACAAGTGAACCCTGCTCTAATTTGAACTTTCCACCTAGATTTAATCAAGTAAATGACATATCTGCTATGCTTGAATTTTGTTGCTTGTACAGCATGTTAAATTTACTTCCAAGTCCCAAGTGAGGTATAGATCCAATATGATGTCATCAGGGAGTGAGACTTTAATCTTAGGTAGACATGCTAATCCATATCCTCTCAGATATTTGTTTTTCCTATATACAAGCTCTCATAAAAAAGTATTGGGACTGTTGCTATGGTAACATAGCTAAATTACAGAGTGAAGCTGCTTGGCATAGATACACCTTGAACTCTGCCACACACACACAAAGTTGTTTATAGCAGAGCTTGGAAGGGAAGTGTGTAGAGTGTGGCTGTCTCATCACACCACAGAGGTTCCATCAGTGACCATGGCTTGTGCAAGTTTTTGGCCAGGCACAATATTCGCCAGGTCCAACAACCATCATGTTCCCCAGATCTCACACTTTGGAACATTTTCCTCTTCAACAATCTAATCCCACTTGAAAGGAACACGATTTCAAGATGTCGAAAAAACCCAAGAGAATGTGATGAAGCAGCTGATCCCCAAAAACAATGTAACTGATGCTGGATAAAGTTTGCGGCTTAAGAAGGAGATTACTTTGAAGGCAATCAAATGCTGAATTAATATGTGTTGTAGTTTTCTTTTTATAACACCAGTCCCAATACTTTTTGATCAGACCTCATATCCAGACCAGTGATTCTCAACATTTTTGCCCAATGCACCACCCTTTTCACCATATGTCATCCCCGACATTCCAAATAATAAGCATATATTATTGAAAATCTTCATTCTTTTCCTTATTTTTTTTAGAGAGGAATTTTACAAATTTAATACCAATAGAAAATGTTGGATTTTTAAACTTGGATACATGTACAGTAATTTGTTTTCAGCGTTGGCTTTATCGCATATCCAAGAATTTAATTTCTTTACTGATTGCTTCCTTTATATGAAAATTGTATTTATAAATTTTCTTTAATATTTTTGTTGTCAATTTTCAAGAATATTAAATTGTTTATTTGATCAGTCAAATTTTCTATTAAAAATTCTCTAAATATAGTTGGTTTACATATTTTTATAATCTTGTAAATAAACATTGCTGAGGGAGTTAAAAATGTATATAGTTATAGCAGTGTCAAAGGTAGAACAGTACATTGATACACCATTTTTTTTTTTTGGTGGGCATGAAGGTTAAACATTGCCAAAAAGTTAACCCCTTGGGAAGTCACACACTTATTCCAGCATGACCTTCCTCCTTCAGAAGTGCCATCAACTGCATCATTGTGTTGTCGCAATTTCACAGCAATTTTAACTTTGAAAATGCCACAAGTCACAAAAAGTAAATTCTGGACTGTGCAGAGTTGTCGTCGATCAAGTTGGGTGATGAGATAAAAGCACGCATGAGCTTAGGATCACATTACATTGAAATACTTGTTACAGTATGATCACCAAGGTTAAGCAACATCAAGTCTGGTCGGTATCTAGATGGGTGACCATTTGGGAATATCAAGTGCTGTAAGCTTGGATGTGCAGGTGCTGTAATGGATAATGGCTCAGATTTGGAAATTGAAGAGGCAGGTTCTAATTCCATTATAGCCCCTTATGCTCAAATACCTTTTGAGAAATTATGAATCCACCTCTTCTCCCCCAGCTATGGGTTAATTTGTAAGTGTTGTATCACTAAACAATTATTATCTTAAAAAAAAAATGCTTAAAAATATCTTCTAGCTTTAAATAAGCTGCAAACGGTTGATAAGCCATAGAAAACGAACCAATCAATCAAAAGGCCGACATGAGATGTGCAGAATCTTTACATTCTGTCATCATGAGTGCAATGGTCACTCAGTACACTAGCAATGGTGTTTCCCTGCTGACTGAGTAACTTCATCAGAGAGTGTCAGTCAGTTCATGCATGCACAATAATGTCCCCTCTAATTGGTGGCCAAATTGCATGAAAAAAAAAAAACAGCACAAGTGTTTCTAGAGATGCACAAAATAGTTGTACTGTTTAAAGGAAACGGATGGATGTAATATTTTGTTCTGTCATTGTAGAAAAAAGAAAAAAAGTGACGAGAGGGGGGTAAGAGAGTGCAGTGCGCCATTCGCCGGCAAACCAGCTATTCTTCTTCACCGTCGGTCGCCTCAAAGAAATGAATTGCGAGACTCCTTTTCTCTGCCGTTACACCGGGCAGTCGCGAAACGGACACCCAAATCAGACGCGCCTACTTCAACTGCCTCTTCGTCCGCCAATCAATTCACACGTCCAACTCTGTTGCACAAAGTCCGCCGAATGACTGGCCTTCTGCCGTGCCGCTGGCACCTCGCCTTTTCATGCTAGACCAACACTGCTGAAATTTGCATGTGTACTGGTATAATCTCGTTTCGGACGAGACCGGCGCACATAAATCGCGTCTTCGATAGCGGCCATGTTTCTTCTCGGCTTTATCATGCAAGCAAGACACGGTCTTACATGTTTCAAGCTCCGAGGTAAGTCATCACAGTCATCACATCCAATATCTGCCAGATTCCACTGAGAAAAGCCTGAGAAACCCACCAGCCAAAACATAGAAACTAAAATGAAGGTAAGAACACTGATATATCTGAGGAAAGACAGAGAAACCTATTGACCATTTCTCAGAGATACTAGTATCCTTACCTTTGTTTTGACCATTATATTTTCACTAATGGTCTTTTCAGTCTAGTGCAGTGGTTCTCAAATGGTGTGGCTGAAGAGGATAGCAGGTGAGGCAGAATAATTGAAAGACAATCAAAGATTTAGAAATAGTTTCAAAAAATTCATATGCCAAAAATATGATTTCAGAATTTAAAATATCATGGATTATTGTAATTCCCCCATGTATAATACACCTTCATCCATAATACGCACCCCTAAAATTGTGCTGAAAGTGTGGGAAAATACTTCTACTCACGCATAATACGCACCCCTTGTTTGGTAATCAAACCCTATAAATTGTACCTCTCCAATTTCGTTACAGCCAGCGTTTCCTACTCTTATTTTAAAAAATGGTTTTAAACATAGAATAATATTATTCTAATTTAGTTTTATGATAGTTCTTATTTTATTTTCCATTTGTAAGTATTTTTAGGTACATGTGATTGTATTTGGCCTCCTTATGGGGTCGTATTCGCCGAATGTTAGTATCAAATTGTCGTATGTTTGTAGTGAGTAGTCATTTTGAAACTGAAATCGACCTATGAAATGGCAATTTTTTCAAATATTTTTTGAAACTGTGCATAATACGCACCCCTAATTTTGCTTATTATTTTCTTAAAAAAAAATGCGTATTATACATGGGGAATTATGGTAGTTGTAATTGCATGCATGAGTCCCAGTATAAATAGTTATAAATAATTAACCGATTTTATCATTGTGATATTTTTGCATTATATCAAGAATTAATAATATAGTAACTAGGATCTGCAAATTGGAGGAGAGAGTTATCAATAATAATGTTCTGACTTTGAATGTTGTGGCATGTCTCATAGGTGCAGCAGAAGAGGATAGCAGGTGAGGCACAATGATTGAAAAACAAAGATTTAGAAACAGTTTGAAAAAAAATCATATGCCAAAAATAAATATCATTTTAAAATTTAAAATATTATTATGGATTACTTGTAATTGCATGCATGTGTCACAGTATAAATAGTTATAAATAATTATTAACCGGTTTTATCATTGTGGTATTTTTGCATTATGTCAAGTATTAAGAATATAGTAACTAAGATCTGCAAATTGGAGGAGAGAGTTATCAATGATAATGTTCTGACTTCAAATCTTTTAATTCACTCAGTTTTTTTTATTTTTAAATGTAATTTTTATCACATAAAATTTGATGATGCACAAGCAAATTTTCATCCCAAAAATGTGGCAAAAAGAGAAAAAGTAAGGAACAAAAGAACAGTGCCTCAGATATTCAGATAACAAAAATGCACGGAATAGAAAGGAAAAAAAACATTGAATATTCAAATTCTGAAACTCATTTTGAAGTGAACCATAAGATTCTGAATTTAAACAATGTTCACTTAAGAAAAATAAACAATTTATTTCTGAAACTGATTTCTAAAGTGTAATCAATAAATCTAATATTTACCTCTAAGTCTGCTCCAGCCAGCACAGCCCCACGTAAGTCACAGTTTTGCAAATTAGCATTTTTAAGAGTTGCTACCCGTAAATTCACACTTGCCATATGGCTACCTTCAAGAATTACATTTTTCATCTGTGCACCTACAAAAATGAATAAAAATTGCAGAAATTAACTGACAGGTAAGATTCGTCATTTTT
Organism: Acanthosepion esculentum; assembly: GCA_964036315.1. Classification (NCBI taxonomy): domain Eukaryota; kingdom Metazoa; phylum Mollusca; class Cephalopoda; order Sepiida; family Sepiidae; genus Acanthosepion; species Acanthosepion esculentum. The sequence continues at coordinate 134,931,997 of OZ038479.1, forward strand.
CATATAACACAGGTGTGAAAAATTAATAAGCTGGTCATTTTTGGCAAGTAAATATGCTAATTAGTTAGTATGGAATGAATGAATAAAACTTATTTACATTCCAACTGATGTCCTCAACTTTATTGTTGTTGTAACAATGTTTTGGCTGTAGTGCCCTTCAAACTACTTCAGGTGTCTGTCACCTCGGGTAATCTTCAGGGAATTTCAAATTGGACCCTTTATTTAATCTCTGAAGATAGATTGCTTTTATTCTAATGTCCATATTGAAGGATATTGTTTTAATTGAGCGCTTGTCTTGTTCCCACTGAGTCTAAGACTGTACTACCCAACTCAGAGATTGAACTCACAATTACTATATCACCAAATTCATCCAATCCTAGACATGAACAGTTTGATGAGAATAATCTATGTAGATTAAATAAAGGGTTCAGTTAAAAATTCGCTGAACCTTACCCGAGGTGACAAGACACTTGGAGAAAGCTCAAGAGTACAATGGCCAAAACGCGATAATAATATAAAGAATGACAGATTCCATCTGAGAAATTTGGACAGAATAAGTCTGTAAAAATGGTTACAATTCTGAATAGAATTTATTTCTCCACTTAGGAACTCAATGAAAACTACACTTACAATCACATCCTATTTACCATTATGAAGACACAGCACTTTCAGAAACAAAGAAAAGAGTGCTGAACTGTTATGTAATATCTGTCCTCCTGTATGGCACTGAATGTTGGACAATCTCCTCACAGATGAAGAATAAACTGAAAGCAATAGAAATCTAGTTCTACAGAAGGATGATGAGGATACCACAGTCCAAACATGTGACACCCACATCGAAGAAGATATGATTTCATCTCAGTCTCAAGTGTTTCCGTTTTGTATCTGTATATACACATACAAGGACACATGACACAGTGGATAAAGGCGTTAGTTAGATCCAGTGACAGCACCCAAAGAGTGTGAGTTTAATACCCAGTTAAGGCAGTGGAGAACTTAATTAACAGGAGACAACTGACATTCATTAAACATGGCACGTGGAACTAGAACAGTCTACCCCAGTGAGCGAAATAAAGGGCTCAGTTTGACATTCCAACAACCTGAAGAAGGCCGGAGCGTACAATGGCTGAAACATTGTAATAAATATAGCAACAAAGATGAGGACAATAGCCCGAATAATGTAAATAGTGTTTCCGTTTTATGGCAAGTGAATGGTTCTTTGAAATTATCTAAGTGGCATCCACTTAGTTTGAACAGGAATGGATGTGTAAAGGAGTGGATGGGGGCTTTTGTAGGGCAAACAATAACAAAACCAGACATCAGGTGTATCCACTTGGTGGTCTATATTAACAGTCATGCTTCGGATTGGAGAGTTAGTTATTATTTGCCTTTGTTCATTGTGTGGTTTCAATGTCACCTATTTGTATTGCCAGCAACCTATTAGGATATATAGAAATTGGATAGGAGTTAGTAGACATCAGGTGTATCCACTTGGTGGTCTATATTAACAGTCATGCTTCGGATTGGAGAGTTAGTTATTATTTGCCTTTGTTCATTGTGTGGTTTCAATGTCACCTATTTGTATTGCCAGCAACCTATTAGGATATATATAAATTGGATAGGAGTTAGTAGGAAGGTCGAGCTGATCTATGAGATCAGCATATCATGTCCCAAATGTCACCTACCTAACCACAAGGTGAGTATTACCTACTCACCTTGTGGTTAGGTAGGTTAGGTAGCCATGAATAAAGCATCTAAATACAGTAGAATCCCTGACAACCAGACTAAGAAGGCCTTCCGGATATGAGGAATTGGTTACAAAGTTCGGATATGATGAGTTATATTTAGATTAAAATAAAATTATATTTAGATTAAAATAAAAGAACTGAAATCAGGTTTAACGTTTATTTTCAGTGTTTTATAGTAAACAAAATAAGCTAATGGTGAGTGAAATATAACGGAATTGATTTTAAGGAAAAAGAAATAAATTATTTTAATGAAAATTCACGAAATTAAGTCTGCCACGTATGCAAAACAAATAATGTAACAAGGATTTTTTAATTGCTGTTGCATGATGATTTTTTCTTTTCTAATGTCATTCTCAACTTTTTCCGTATTTCATTTTGTTTTTGTCCTTGAAATTTATTTAAATGAAAGACACTTTTTAACTCTGCATGTGTTATTACAATCATTATAGCTGAATGCTGATTTTCTTTCCATAAAACTGACAACCTTTTCAATAGCTTTTTCAATTTCAGTCCAGGTTTCATCACAATCATGTTTTTTATTTCCTCGTTCATTGTGACAGTGTGAACGCTGGAGAATAGATTCTTTGGAAGATTTTATATCATACAATGTTGACTTTCCTATGTTGAACTCAGCCATTAGTTACAATGAACGTTCACCAGCGTCTAGTCTGTTTAAAATTTCCACTTTTTGCAATAACTCCAAAGTTGTTCTTTTCTTCTTATTCCCATCATCTTTTGCACCAATACAAGCTGTGAGGCTGAAATAAGCAGAAGCAATTATCCAATGTAAATTTCCTGAAAAATAGAAATTTCAAATCACCCAAATAGTTCAAATATACACATCAAAATCATGTCCGGATATGAGACACTCCGGATATGAGGGATTCTACTGTATTATAATAGAAACAAGGTTCACGTTCTCACTTCCCGACGTCGCATTTGTTTTACATCTCCATTATTTTGTGAGCATGCATAAGGACCCTTCACAAGGGTTAAACAAATATCCAAGAGAACTGGAGAAATTTGGTTCACAACATTATAGGAACAAAAGAAAAAAAAATATATTCCCTTACCTTCCATGTTAGCTTTGTGCCCAGCAGGATCTTCAAAGTTACAACTTCGTAAACTGGAACCTTCCAGATTGGCACATACCATTTTTATTCCTAGTAGGTTGGCACACTAAAATTAAGGAAAGAAATGAGTTTAAAGTGTGTGGGGGGGGGAGAAAAAGTAAATCTTGATTAAAATTCTGAGGATTGTTTTTTTACAACTTATCAACAACTTTGCAGGTTATTTGCAGCCAAAGCTTTTGAAATCTATCTAACTCCACAACAAAAGAAAAAAATATTTTGACAGATCAAAGAAGTTTGATTCTTATTGTTAGAGTTAAACATAATTTTTTTTTCTGATACATGTCCAGCTATTTAACCAATATCTAACGGGTGATGGATTCATGCCTTTCCCAAAGCTATTTGCACTTAAGTTGAGCTGCTATCATTATCATTACCTACATATGTTACCTTTCTGAAGAACTATTATCATTAACTTATCTTATATATTTTATATCTTATATATATTTTATATCTTATATATATTTTATATCTTATATACATTATCTTATATACATTTTATATCTTATATATATTTTATATCTTATATACATTTTATATCTTATATACATTTTATATCTTATATACATTTTATATCTTATATACATTTTATATCTTATATACATTTTATATCTTATATATATTTTATATCTTATATATCTTATATATATTATATATATCTTATATATATTATATATATCTTATATATCTTATATATATTTTATATCTCATATATCTTATATTTTATATCTCATATATCTTATATATATTTTATATCTCATATATATTTTATATATTTTATATCTCATATATATTTTATATCTTATATATCTCATATATATTTTATATCTTATATATCTCATATATATTTTATATCTTATATATCTCATATATATTTTATATCTTATATATCTCATATATATTTTATATCTTATATATCTCATATATATTTTATATCTTATATATCTCATATATATTTTATATCTTATATATCTCATATATATTTTATATCTTATATATCTCATATATATTTTATATCTTATATATCTCATATATATTTTATATCTTATATATCTCATATATATTTTATATCTTATATATCTCATATATATTTTATATCTCATATATATTTTATATCTTATATATCTCATATATATTTTATATCTTATATATCTCATATATATTATATATCTTATATATCTTATATATATTATATATATTATATATCTTTTATATCTTATATATATTATATATCTTTTATATCTTTTATATCTTTTATATCTTTTATATCTTTTATATCTTTTATATCCTTTATATCTTATATATCTTTTATATCTTATATATCTTATATATCTTATATATTTTCATCTTTTGTGATTATCTCATATTTTTGCTGCTGATGCATCATTTGGTCTCCTCCCGGTATGTAAAGTCCAGCTGGCTAGAAGGGGGTTCTAACTACAGATAACTGTAGATCTTCTGAAAAATGCATCTATCAACACCAGGCATTCTTAACAGGGATGATAAATTTTCACAAACAAGTTCTTTTCTTTCATAGTAAGTGGAAACATTCGTAAATAAACAATTAAGAGTTTATGTTTAAATAAACATTTCTAAATTTATGCTTTCTCATCGGTTTATGAAATTAAGTCTTTAACCCTTTAAGGACTAAATAAATTATTTTTAATGATAACTCAATCATACTGTGTCCGGCAGAAATACTTTTTTCATTAAAAACAGTTACACATCTCTAAATGTTTCAACTGAAATTTTTGAAACATTTCATTCAGTATCTGGTAACAAGCATTGTCTGCTATCACTCACTGACTTGCACAATGAACTGCAGAGTTTGAACAGTAATCGTGAGAAGTGGATAATGTCCAATTTTTATGTTGGTATAATCACAGTGATAATATTAATAATTAGATCAACTGTTAGTGACAATAACTTTGAGTTGAAAATATTGTTTCTGGGCTATATTTTTCAAGGGGTACAACTTGGCACTGCCAACTCAGTGCCAGGACAATTTTATTTTTCGGAATTCTGAAATTTGTATTTCGGCGGTTTTAACATTGATTAAATTAATAAATTTATATTAATTTTTATAAAAAAAAAAAAAAAAAAAAAAAAATCAAGCAAAATTATGAAAGTATTTTTTTTACTCTTTTTATTTGTATAAGTTTTAAAAATTACAAAAGTATTTATAATCATTTTATTTATATTAATTTCAAAGATTAAATAATTCTAATCGTTTTATTTATATTAATTTCAAAGATTAAATAATTCTAATCGTTTTATTTATATTAATTTCAAAGATTAAATAATTCTAATCATTTTATTTATATTAAAATTTTAAATTTTTTAAAAAAGTTCAGTTTTCCTGACAGCAAGTTGTCTCTGTGCCTATATTTTTAGTCCATTTTTCATTAATCCTGAGTACCAGAAAGAAATGTAGACACAATGTAGGTGTTTTTAGCTTATGGCTTCATAGAAAACCTGTTTGATGAAAGGCAACCTGTGTGTCTTATTTGCAACAGCTCATTCTCAAAACAAGTGATGAAACTGTAAAGGTTTTTAGAGCATTTAAAAAGAAAACATCCTGACAAAGTGAACAAAGCCATTGCTTATTTTGAAAATTTAAAGAAAACCTTTAACCAATGAAATACTCTGTATCTGTCTATATTTCTGAGATGAGGTATTATGTTCATTATTTACATTATTCGGACTATTGTCCTCATCTTTGTCGCCATATTTATTACAACGTTTCATCCATTTAATGGATGTCAGTTATCAGTTATCTCCTGTTAATTTCCCTCTGAAAGTTCTCCACTGCCTTAACCGGGTATTGAACTCACACTCTTTGGGTCTTTATCCAATTCTTTATTTAATTCCCCTGTGCCATGTATCCTTGAGGGATACATGGCACAGTGGGTAAAGGCGTTAGTTAGATCCAGTGACAGGACCCAAAGAGTGTGAGTTCAGTACCCGGTTAAGGTAGTGGAGAACTTTCAGAGGAAAATTAACAGGAGCTAACTGATAACTGACATCCATTAAAAATGGCATGTGGAACTAGAACAGTCTACCCCAGTGAGCGAAATAAAGTGTTCAGTTCGACATTCCAACCACCTGAAGAAGGCCGGAGCGTACAACGGCTGAAACATTGTAATAAATATGGCAACAAAGATGAGGACAATAGTCCGAATGATGCAAATAATGTATAAAATACTCTTACATCTTATTTGAAAAAAACTACAGAAACAAATGAAAGTGGTTTGATTGCATCTTATGAGATCGTGCAAGTTATTGCAAAAATTGAAAGTGCACATAGAGTTGCCTCCCTTTGAAATTATTAAGAAAACTGTTGCAGCAAGATTTGGCAAATGTCTTAAAAGCATTGCCACTGAGCAATCTAAAGAAGAATCAATGAAATTTCTTCAGAACTAGTTGAAAAATTTAAAGGCACTAAATTCTTAATGAATCTATGGTAAGCCATAATAAAGCTATTCTTATGGCCTATGTGCGTTATATAGATGATTACTGCAACCAGATTTCAATGACAACTTTTTTTTTTAAATCTATAATTAATACCAAATTTTATTTTAATTCCTGTAGTAAATATCATATTTTATGGTTGAGATTAATGAAAATATGGCCCTTGGTTTGCATTGAGTTTATTATGCCCATAAGGAACACATATACAGTTTGATCCATAATTCAACAGTAATGGTCAATCAAATTAGCTTCACTGACCATTAACCTAAACTGAGGCATTGTATATATACTTTTAATATTTAAATATATAGACATCACGAAAAAGATGTTTTACAATAGGTTGTTGAATGTGTGTAGAGTAATTGGCCCTGGTTAAGTGTAATTGGCAAAAATGCCCAAGAAACCAAATTGACAAAGTTTCCAATAAACAATAAAAAAAAAAAGGAAGAGAAAAAAAAAAGGAAGAGAAAAAAAAAGGAAGAGAAAAAAAAAGGAAGAGAAAAAAAAGGAAGAGAAAAAAAAGGAAGAGAAAAAAAGGAAGAGAAAAAAGGAAGAAAAAAAAAAGGAAGAGAAAAAAAAGGAAGAGAAAAAAAGGAAGAGAAAAAAAAGGAAGAGAAAAAAAAAGGAAGAGAAAAAAAAGGAAGAGAAAAAAAGGAAGAGAAAAAAAGGAAGAAAAAAAAAAGGAAGAGAAAAAAAAGGAAGAGAAAAAAAAAGGAAGAGAAAAAAAAGGAAGAGAAAAAAAAAGGAAGAGAAAAAAAAGGAAGAGAAAAAAGGAAGAGAAAAAAAGGAAGAGAAAAAAAAGGAAGAGAAAAAAAGCAAGAAAAAAAAAACAACAGTAATAAGGCAAAAAGTACACAAATCAAGAATGGTGTTCACATGCAAAAGTCAAATGATTATAGCGTTCTGACTTCAAGACACGAAAGAACAAAATATGGCAGATGAGACTGAGAAGTGGTTCATTTTTATTGGTTAGAAAGAAATAATCCCAGTTGTTTTGTTACTTTTGGGACATTTTTGTCCCACCATTAAAAAAACATATTGGATTGACAAAGTAGTGCTTATTGAATTCATTAATATGAAAAATATATTGGATTTAACGCATAAAGCTTATTGAAGGTCATATGAATTCATTTAGGCAGTAATATTCAGAGAACTTAAAATGATTATTTGGTTACTTATTTTAGTGTATCATTTTACTTACACTTATTGCCATGTGACAAACAATAGTTAGTGCACTAAACAAATTGACCATAAATAATCAACAGTGACTTTTTTTATAGCCGTCAGTCACTTATATCATCTGCACAATTTGTCTGTAAATTTTGGGGAAGAGATATTTTTAACGACCATTCCTTTAGATTGGAATCAACAAAATATAGAACTGAAAGGAAAAATATTTGTGCTTGAGAACCAGTGACAATGTCTCAGGGTTTGTTTTTTTTTGTTTTTTTTTTTAGTAAGAATTGCTTTTTTTATATGTCATCACAACCATCACCACCAACTTCTTCCAAGGTTTTGTTGTGTGTTTGGCAAATAGCTCCCTTTGTTATCTCTTATAAATCTCATGTCTTAAATTCTACACATTCTGGTGTGCTATGCTCTGATTGGTAACTCTGAATTCTAGAATTTTTCAAGTCTTCTAAAATCTTAACAGTATTGGGCTGAAGGTAAGTAATTTGGCTTGCTTATAGCTTTATTTAGGTTTTACTTGCCTAGTAAATTTTCCATATCTACTATATTTTTTTTTTTACTGGCATTTACCAAACACATGGAGGACAACAACAACAACTTGAATAAAATGGTTGACTAAATGGAGTAAGCTGAATTGACTGAAATAGTGATGCAATCTCATCACAATATTTTGCCAAGGACATCTCAGATTAAACAATTGTTTCTACTTTACCTGCTGTTAATTGTAATTAGGTTGAATAATGTCACTGGACCTAAGTTGTTCAGATTTGGTTTGAGGAGTTGAGTTCTGACAAAACGTGTGGCCAGCATGAGCCCAGTCAGGCATTTATGGGACACACTGGAATGGGTCATTCAAATGCAAGATCCAGCTACCAAGATGGCATAGCATAACATTCCTGCATATGTCTGCCAACCTCTTGTGTAATTGATGCCATGTCATTAGGTTTGGTTTGTTGTTCTTTACAGCATATCAACCTCAATGGATTATTTAATGCCAACAAAGTTTTTATTGCTGGTAATATATTTTGTTTTGTCAAAAATCTATTTCTGGTAATAATTTTTTCCTTCAAAAATGTATTGCTGGTAATATTTTTTTTTCCTCAAAAATGTATTGCTGGTAATATTTTTTCAAAAATGTATTGCTGGTAATATTTTTTTTTTTTCAAAATGTATTGCTGGTAATATTTTTTTTTCTTCAAAGATTTATTTCTGGTAATAATTTTTTTACAAAGTATTTCTGGTATTAAAACCTATTTTTACACTTTTATAATGCTTTTTACGTCTGTTTCGGGTTTAACTATTTGCCCATAGCTGGGACCCTAACAGGTGGACCAGCAATTAAGAGGTGGTTCCACGCTCCTCAAAGCCTCCTGATCAGAGGCCTTGCTATTGGACATAGTTTATCGTCTAAACCTGGATGCGGATGTAGTTTATCGTCATACCCATGACGGATATATATATATATTGTGCATGTAGCATAGTTATCAGCATGGAAAGTGAGATTGAAAAACATGAATCTATCTCTTCTCCACCCACCCCCCAGCTACATATTGTATACACACTACAAAAACGACTTAATTGAATTATTTGCCTACAAATATACTAAGTATTTACCTACAAATTAAACCAAATGTCTGCTTCATCTTTACAATGGTCTATGAACAAAGTTCCAAAAAACATTTACATGAAATTGTAATATTAATATTAGCCCATTTCCTTATAAGGAAACATTTGACATTCATTGACTGAGCAGCCAGTACTTCTGTCAGTCAAAATTTATAAAATATTTGTCAATGAATTTATATGCTGGCAGATGAAAACAGAATGAACAGAAATGAACACTTACATCTAAAACAGCACCCGAAAGATCAGCTCGTTCAAAATTGCAATAAGAAAGATTAGCTCCAGACAGATTTGCATTCCTCAAAATTGCGTATTTAAAATTTATAGACCGCAAATCAAGTCGAGATAGATTGGCTGTCTGAAAGTTGAGACCCTGAAAGAAATAGAAAAAAAAATATTGTCAACCATTTACTAAACTGAGCCGAGACACAAAACCAAATGTGATGCTGGGTAGAAAGATTGTGTTTTGCCAAGCTTACAAGTGAGAACGACTGTTGTATATTTGAGCGAGTTAATAATGGTAATACTAGCCATCTCCTTATAAGGAAACATTCAGCATTCACCAAGTGCTACTCAAGTTAAGATTTTCTACACTCCCTGGCTATCAGGTTAGGATCAAAGTGTGGTATCCGTTTTCTTCATCTCTAATGGTAAAATTAGCCATTTCCTTATAAGGAAACAAGTCAGCATTCACTGTCTGAGCAGCCAGTGCTACTTTCAGTTAAAATTTAAAAACTGAGAAGAAATTAAAAAGTCTTTTAAATTGGAAGGAGGAGCTGACCAAAGTTTCTTTAAACTTGAAAATTTACCTTCTCAAAGGTTGCAATTATTGAAAATACATTTTTGATAAATAAAACTTTAATTTATTTCAATATTTGTTTTTTATATTCTTTCTGGTGACACATAATTAATTACAAATAATCTATACTTAAGAGTTTATTAAACAAAAAAAAAAAAATTTCTCACCAAATGGAATCATCAAATTGATTTATATATAAAAAGAAAAAAAAAATGGACGTCTCACCTGACATCGTAGTTCTGAGTTTGTCGGTGTCGCCAAAAGCCTCAACATAAATTCTCGCCTACTTATCGGAGTGTTATCATCTGCAGGTGCATTTCGCTGGACACAAAAAAATGTGTTGTATGTTCAAAAGGTACAAAAATTTATAATAGCTAAAAAAATATTTAATAAAGAAATTAAAAGAAAATCATTTAACCTAGATATGTTCAATAATTCGCAAAAAAAAAAAAACAGCATAGCATGATGGAAAAAGGCCCCAAACTTAATCAAAACAAAGTTTTATTGTGAAAAAGTTTGTTATTAATAAAAGGAAAGACCAAAGTAGTTTTTAATTATATTTTTAAATTTTTTATTCCTATCACGTTTGGTCAGTGTACAGGACCCAGTGTTTTGACATGTTGTGGTCATAAGACCCTTTTAATAATAGATTATAGGTTATTGCCGAGATCAGCTGCCAATTTGATCGTATCAAACTGATCAGACTTACCACTGAGACAGGAGTAAATAGTTGTGTCAACAGCATAGATACAGAGTTGAGAACTGATGGCATCAGGAAGGTCATTGATGAAAATTTTGTGCACCCTGCATTTATATATTTTTTATATTTTTATTCTTTATTTTTTCATTTTTCTTTTTCCCTTTTTCCTTAAGAAGCCTTTTCTTGCTCCATTTAACAACAGATTATAGGTTATTGTCGAGATCAGCTGCCAATTTGATCGTATCAAACTGATCAGACTTACCACTGAGACAGGAGTAAATAGTTGTGTCAACAGCATAGATACAGAGTTGAGAACTGATGGCATCAGGAAGGTCATTGATGAAAATTTTGTGCACCCTGCATTTATATATTTTTTATATTTTTATTCTTTATTTTTTCATTTTTCTTTTTCCCTTTTTCCTTAAGAAGCCTTTTCTTGCTCCATTTAACAACAGATTATAGGTTATTGTCGAGATCAGCTGCCAATTTGATCGTATCAAACTGATCAGACTTACCACTGAGACAGGAGTAAATAGTTGTGTCAACAGCATAGATACAGAGTTGAGAACTGATGGCATCAGGAAGGTCATTGATGAAAATTTTGTGCACCCTGCATTTATATATTTTTTATATTTTTATTCTTTATTTTTTCATTTTTCTTTTTCCCTTTTTCCTTAAGAAGCCTTTTCTTGCTCCATTTAACAACAGATTATAGGTTATTGTCGAGATCAGCTGCCAATTTGATCGTATCAAACTGATCAGATTTGCCATTAAGACGAGAGTAAATAGTTGTGTCATCAGTATAGAGAATAATTGACGTGGAAAAACAAAACAAAAAAACTGTTGTTACATCATAAGATGGATACGTAGTCTAATATTATTCATGCATCTGTTGCATATCCAGCATGCACGTCATTAAAATATTTATTCATTAGTTTCTTAAAAATTAGGAAAAATATGCTTAATGATAAAAACTGATAAAAAAAATCAAACATTTACTTTACAAAATAATGATTTTTATCACTTTAAAAATTATTTTTAATGTATACTCATATTTGAGTAGATACTCCGTTTATCTTAAATATTATCTTATTTCGTCTACCAGCCTGAATATTCTAGAAATCTTATTAATGCATTCTCCAGTGAACCTGCGTTCCCCTTTGCAGAATAAACCATTGTTAGTTACAGCATGCTTTGACCAACCCATATCTAGTGATGAAAGTGGGGACACAGGTTCGAATCCTGCTGGAGGCACATTATTCTTTAATAAGATTTTCTCAAATATTTAAGCCAGTAGACGAAATAAAATACTGTTTAAAATAAACGAAGCATCTACTTAAATATGAGTATCCACTAAAAATAACGTTAAAGTGATAAAACTATGTCAGTTTAATAAATAAAAATCCATTATTTCTTCAGAAATACCTCAATGATCTCTTCTAATATTCCAACTAGATAGTCAAGGCCAAAGAATCGGGCTTCTTCCAGAACACCTGAAGCGGAAAAACACGACACAAATTAATTAAAGCATTTATAAAGTTTGTTTTAAATGCTGCAAGAAAAAAAATTACAATTGAAAGTTTTGTGTGTGTTTTTTTTTTTTTGCAATTAAATCAGATAAAACGTGAGTAAATACTTATTCCTCCAAATTCTCGCTTGAGAAAAGGGAAATAATCTGATTTCTTTTCCTCAACAAATCCTGATTACTTCCCTTGGATAGTTGACATACTTGAAAAAGTGAGCTATTTTTGTTTTACCAATGCCACAATCGGTTAATTATCTTAAAAAGACACGCTGACTTGTTAAACAACATTTCAAATGTAAACGCTCAAATAATAGTCAGGTTTTATGTCAACAGTTTCATTCTTAAGTCTTTAAAAAAAAAAAAAATAATACACTTCTTATATGTAAGAGGTTATGTTGTAGGTTACCCCACTTGATTTTGAAAAAAAAAAAAAAACGTCACTAGGAGGCAAACCTTAAGAGTATAAAAAGGAAAGGCATTCATTTCTTTCCCTAGCCTCTTTTACAACTTTTTAGGTCTGGGTATCAGATGTAATCGCACGTGGGTAAAGCATCCCTTATGGGATATGTTTATTTTTATGGTCTTGCTTACTCACAAGCACATTCTTATTATAGCTAGTTTCAGGTTTTTTCCTTTAGTCACATATAATTCCTTTGTTAATACATGCATTGTCATTTGTTCTATATTTATTTACTAATGTTAGTAATGTTTTATGTTACTAATTTTTTTACTTGGACTCACATTGACTCTGCCAATATTGTTTGTGAGATAAATTTTCCAGGAGCCTATAAATATTTACTATCCAAAGTGTTTATTCCCACAGCATAATGGTGATTAATATTTATTTACCCAAACATACTAGCATCCTACAAAAGTGTCACTTCCAAGAGAAACATGAAATAACTTAAAGATCTTTCTCCTGACAGCAACAAGAAAGAGAGTTAAACCTAGTGTTAGAAGATACAATGTCATATGGGCATACATTTATTTTTGTCTGGGATTTTGACATTTGTTAATGTTAGCGATGTATTTACACTGTACTCATTTTTGTTGTTTTTGTAAATTAATAATTAGTATAGTACCCATCAAAAATTACAGGATTATTTACACATCTGCCTATGATCAGAGAATGTGTGCACTCTGCCTTTGATTAAGTTGTTTTTTCATGGGTTATCAACCCTTTGTGGGTTATTTAAAGCTGGAACATGGTTTAGATTGTAAGAATAATTATTTCTTTTTTTTTTTTTGCAAGTGAATATTGCATTAACAAATTTTTTGAAAATACCAATGACTTTTCTTGATAGAAGTCCTTTTTAGCCAATAGCTGGGGGGAATGGATCCATACCATTCCCAAGAGTATTCCACTGTAAGTGAATGTAACAAACCCAATTGGAATTTGAACACGGCTCTCCGATTTCTCATACCTAGTTGCTATCCATTACACCACCCACACATCCATTCAGACTTGTCAGTTTTTTAACTTAGGATTAGTGTACTATCTACAGCACACAGAGAAACACAATATAGCCATAAACTGCGTATTTTTTTCATTTTCACATGTCAACAGAAATGGGGGGGAAAATCAAGGTGGAAGAAGAAATGTAAACGAAATGTAAAGATGGAGGATAATTAAGAAATGAAGGTAGAAATAAAAAGGAACGAGGAGAAAAGATGGAAACAAAAAAAGACATGGATAGCAAGCCTGAGTAATAAAGCCTCGAGTTTTTTTAAATCTTTTATTCCTTTGATCTTATAAAGTGGGTAAAGCTTTATTTAACTGTGGATTGAATAAATGAATAGAGAAAGAACTTATCTTCGTCACTAATCTTAATACCTTCAAGAGAAACTGAGTAAATGGGAAGAGAGTTTTTATAGACAAAGATCAGAGCATCTGTCTCTCTGTCTGAGATAAAGAATTGTAATTATTTACATTGTCCTACTCATCTTTATTGCCATATTCATGATCTTTTGGCTGTTGTACATTCCGGACTTCTTCAGGTGATTGGAATTTCAAACTGAACCCTTTATTTCGTTTGCCTGGGTAGATTGTTCTAGTTCCATGTGCCATGCCTCTTCCGGATGTCTCTGCCAATTCTCTTTAACCCAACTATCCAAGCTTTTGTTCGCCACTGCAGTAGCCAGGCATTGAACTCACAACTCTTTGGGTCGAGTCACTGTGAGTTCAATACTTGGCTACTGCAATGGTGAACAAAAAAAGGGGAGCTGACTGAGACATCTGGAAGAGACATGTCACATGGAACTAGAATAATCTACCCCGGTGGACAAAATAAAGGGTTCAGTTTGAAATTCTAATCACCTGAAGAAGGCCAGAGTGTACAATGGCTGAAACGTTGTGAATATGGTAATAAAGATGAGAACAACAGTCTGAACAATGTAAAGATCAGAGCATTGTGGGTAATAAATATCCAGGATATATATATATATATATATATATATATATATATATATATATATAGGGTTTCAGTGGAGTCTTTGCTTTATTGATACATTTGTTTTCAAATGCTAGGCAGAATCAAGCGCTGTGATTGTGAGTTAAAAAGGAGCAGCAGTTGTGAGAGAATTAGGAGAGAAAGAAGAGAAAAGAGACATTAAGTGCAATCAGGAATTGGTAAAAGGTGTAAAACCTTACAAACCAGATATTATTTTCCCTCTAGCTAAATTCTGTGGTAGGAATTTATAAATACGTGCAATTCTTCATTATTGTTCACTTTATTTAAACCATAAGCTACATTAATTTTTCTCTTTTTTTAAAACATAATGAACAACAATATGGTATTAATATAAATATAATATAAAATAATCGAAAGAAAAAAAAGATAGAAAACCGATATAATAATTTTGAAAAGGGAGGTAACTCAAGAGGTTAAAATGTCTTACCTTCTGGGTTTACTCCCTTGTCCAAGATTAACTGGCCGTGACGTAAGTAATTCAGAATTGGTTCAAAGTAAGTTGGACTGCGATCAATCAAATAGGCACCATTTGCATCCACTGAACTGTTCCACGGAACTTCTGAAACGAATGTTTATTTTTGTTTTTAAATATACTTAACACGTTTTCATGAAACATTCTCATGTCAACAGAATTATTAAACATAAAATTTACCAATCTTTCCATCCTTCTTTGTTTTTTTTGGGGGTTTTTTCGGGGGGGGGGTCGTTTTTTGTTTGTTGTTGTTGTTGTTGTCTGTTGTTGTTTTTTCGTTGCTGTTTTGTTGTTGTTGTTGTTGTTGTTTAATTACGTATAGTAAAAAAAAAGTTTAAGTTTCCAAGTTCCAGCATTCATTTTCCATCAGTAGCGGTAAGTCAATGACAGCTGTATTATATACCATTTGGTTTTTCAAAGGCTTTAGTGCCTTTAGAAAATAACAACACTAATTGAAATTCAAACTGGAGCCGATTCTGTGCACAAAAAATTAATCAAATTTGAGTTTTAGTAATATTACTTAAATCTATTGAATTTTTCTATAATATTTTAATGAGGTTCCTCATATTTTGTCTAGTTATTTTAGTACTGCTCAGTTACTGCCTCCCCTTGTTTCTATTGAGTTCAAGTATACACACTGTCCAGCCCTGGGATTAAATTCATAATTACTATGTTATCAAATTCACAAAATAATGCTTTCATCTGCTACTGGATTAAAGCATAGATTAAGTAAAGGGTTTAGCTTGAAATTCCGTTAAAGTTACCCAAATCAACAAGTACCTGATGAAGGCTGGCAGGCATAATGGCTGAAATGTAATAACAATAATAAAGATGAGGACAATAGTCTGCATGTAAATAATTTAAAAGGATGTTTAAAAATAGTTTTATTCCTGTATTTATGATCAGTAAAATGACTTAATAGTTTATAATTTAAATTTATTCAATTACCAACATTAAATTACAAAAATGCACACCTCTACAGATTTATAACAATTATAATAAAGTCGTTTATATCTTACCTGACTGATCAGAAAACATTCGAGCCAACATGCTGTTTGGTTCCTGCCTTGTTAATGTACTCCTAAAATTGGAGGGGGGAAAAAAAAAAAATTACCAATTTTTTTTTTAAATCGTTATCACCCCATGCAAGGTAATAAAGCCACTAAGACAAAGGGGGTTTCAGATGGTTGAAAGAAGCAGGAACAGAAGCATTTATAATGAGCAGAAAGAGTAATCAGGAAGATAGTAGATAGCGATTGACACTGCATTTAATTTTTTGCAGATTAAAGTTGGCTGGAAAGCATGGAGCCGGAAGGGAGTTCCACAAGCAAGAAATGCAAGAGAGGAAACTGTTAGCATAGAATTTACAGCTACATCTAACCAGCTCAACTGTAAATTGATGAGATTTTGACACCAGTCTAGTACTGCGCTTAAATTCAAAAAGTCTAGGTACACGCTCATCCGAACAATTACCATGAAAGTATTTATAGAAAAGGCACAGAGAGGCAATCTTATGGCAATCGGAAAGTGACTGAAGCTGAGCCACCAGATCAGGACCAATAATATTGCTGATCCTTGTTTGGATCTTATCAAGGAGCTCAAGGTAAATAGCAGGGGCACTGGACCATATGTGGCAGCAATATTCTAAGCATGAACAAATGGTAGACACAAATATATATGATTCTGGAAAGAAAAATTATCTCACACAACATAGTGAACCAACTTTCTTAGTAGCTGACCCAGCAATGGATTCAATATAGTCTTTCCACTTCATATCAGCTGAGAACATTAGCCCAAGAAGGCGCAACAAGTTACTTTCCTGGAGGTTAACATCGGCCATGTTGATGGAAAGCAGAGAGGGCTCTCTCAGATAATTAATGGAAAGAAGTTTAATTTTGGAGGGGTTAAAATTAACAAGACATCATTTTCCCCCAGTTAACGATGGACTTGAGGTCGTTTTGAACATTAGCTGATATTTTGCCCTTAGTTAAGCAACATCAAGCTTGGTCAGTACCTAGATGGGAATGCCAGATATTGTATGCTTCGATGTGTGGGTGGTGCAATGGATAATGACTTGGAATTGTTAATCAGAGAGATGAGTTCCAATTCCCATTGAGTTCATTATATTCACACTCTTGGAAAAGGTAGGAATCCATCTCTTCTCCCCACAGCTATGGGGTAATTAGCAAGACTTATCACTAAGCTGTTATTATCTAAAAAAAAAAATTAAAAAAAAAAAAATTCTTACAATCTAAAAATATTTTCTAGTTTTAAATAACCAGCAAAGGGTTGATAAGCTGTAAAAATTGAATGAATCAATCAAATCTTCATTCACATTCCTTGAATGGTTTCAAGAAAAACTGTTAAACCTAGAAAAGAAATCAATTCTGCACCATTAAAACTCTTCATTTAGAATCACAGATTCTTGCAACAAGGAATAAAAGAATTATCCTCACTAACAGTACCTGTGAAAAATTTAATGGTTTTTGGAATTTTCTGATTAGTTAAAATTTTTAACAAAACGAATAAGCTCCTTACAAGTTCTCCAACTATAAAATGCTTGTTGAAATTTCTCTATCACATCACTAAAAATTTTAATAAAATATTGCAATAACAATCATAATGCAGGTGCCTATTTTAAGTATGAGGGTACAAATGAAAAAATTCAAAGTTGACAAGGATTTACTATATATCTACAGATATTTATAACATTGTTGCAAATTATAAACAAAAGTTTGATTTTCACAAGATAAAACTTTACATACACACACAGGGTAATTGAAAAGTAACTCCCTATTTTATGTATGATGGACTCTCCCATCTAACTATAATTTTTACAAGACTGAGAAAACAGGTGGCTTCATACCTTTCCCTAAATGTATTTGCATGTAAGTGAATATATCAAACCTAACTGGAATTAGAACTCAGCTCTCTGATTTCCAATTCTGAGTTGTTATTCATTACACTATCTACACATCCAAGCTTAGAGCACCTGGTATTCCCAAGTGGTCACCCATCTAGGGCCTGACCAAGCTCAACATTGCTTAACTTTGATGGTCATACAAAAATCGGTGTTTCAGTTTAATATGTCTGTAGGTACTACTTTGTATTGAATGTTCTTTAATAATAGTTCTTTTCTCTTGTTTGTTGTCATCTGATACTTTAACTCTGATATCAGATAATCTGAGAGTCCTTTTTTCTGTCTTTCCATTTTTTTTTTTAAATTTAGTTCATCCCATGCAAGGCAGTAAAGCCACTAAGACACAAGGGGTTACTGGGAGTGGAAGAATTAAAAAACAAAAACATTACTCACTAGTTTAAAAGCTGCCCTATCAAGCATTATTTAAGCTAGCTCCTGTGGAGGACTCTTGATTGGGCCTTCATCACAATAAGTAGGGAGGAGTATATGTAATAGACAACAATAAACTACAGAAGAACTCAAAATAGATCACTGCATTTAAGTATTGCATTAATATCTAAGTTGATCTTCTAAAAGTTCAACGATAATTCTTCTGCCTCCATTTAATTTAAAGACAATTTGATGTGCATAGGTCCTTACACTCTGTACAAACAATTATTTTTATTTCATTGGTGACTTTTGCTGGATTTCGCAATTAATTTAGACTGTTCCCAAAATTAATTTATTAAAGTTATAAAATTGTTATTGTACAAAAAAAAATTGTCAGAAAAAAATCATATAAAAAACAAAGTGAAAACAATCACAGTAATGTAAATTTGGGAATCCAAAATTTCAGGATTGCAAGGTCCAGATCCGGCTCGGAATGTTTTTAATTGGCTCACAGAGTTGGACTGATTCCAAAATGGTATGATTTGTTGGGCTACAGCTTCTAGGAGTACAGTTGAAAAAGTGTGACACACTGACATTCGCATTTATTATATAGATGAGTGAGAACAAAAAGAGTAATCAGGAGGACACGAGATAGCAATTGACATGCATTTAAATTTTAAAGATTAAATTTGGTTGGATAGTTTCACATGCCAGAAAAGAAACTTTTAACATAGAATTTATGGTTACATCTAGCCAACTGAACTGTAAATTGATAGGATCTTGTCACCAGTCTAGTATGGTGCATAAATTCAAAATGTCTAGGTACCATAGCAAAGAGCTCATCTGAACAATTATGAAATTAAAGTGCCAGATCAGGACTGATAGTATTGCTGATTCTTCTTTGTATTTTATCAAGGAGCTCTAGATAAATAACTGGAGCACCAGACCATATATGGCAATGATATTCTAAGCAAGGATGAATAGTAGACTTATAGATAAGTATTATAGATTATAGAATAATTGTCTCACACAACACAGTGAAACAACTTTCATAACAGCTAACTTAACAATGGATTCAATATGGTCTTTCCACTGCATGCCAGCTGAGAAAGTGCAATGAGTCACTTTCCTGGAGGTTAGCATCAGCCATGTTGATGAAAGGCAGAGAGGAGTCTCTCAGATGATTAATGGAAAGCAGTTTAGTTTTGGAGGTGTTAAAATTAACATGCCATTTTTTGCCCCAGTTAACAACAGACTGAAGGTCGGTATGGACATCGGCTACCATTTTGACCTTATCGGACTCATCAGAGTTTATGTATGCTTGCTTTTTCTCATTAAAATCAGACAGTATTACAGTCTACTATTCATTCATGTATTGAATATTGCTGTTAAGATTGGATTGGTCTGGTCTGGTGCTCGTGCTATGTATTTAGAGATTTTTTAATAAAATACAAAGAATCTGCAATGTTATTGGTCCTGACCTGGTATCTCAGCTTCAGTTACTTTCCTACTGCTGTAATGTGGCTTCCCTGTGACTTTTCTATAAATATTTTCATGGTAACTTTTTTGAGGATTTTTACAAATTTAAGCACAGTACAAGATTGGCGGAAAGATCTTATCATCTTACAATTGAAATGGCTAGATGTAACTGCAAGTTCTATGCTAACAGTTTCTTCTCTCACATATGGAATTCTGTTCCAGTTTCTTGCTTTCCAGTCAACTTTGATCTTCAAAAATTTAAATGCAATATCAATTGTTATCTTTTGGTTTCTTAATTCCAGTTCTTTTATTGTTCTCTCTCTTTAATAATGTTTTCTTTTTCTCATATTCTTTTACACCCAGTAACATCTTGCATCTTAGTGGCTTTATTGCCTTGCTTGGGTTGAAATGATTAAAAAAAATATTTATTCAAAAAGCAACTCATTTCTTAAATCAAAGAAAATTCTTACTTACAGTAGTGGGCTTTTAATAAATGGAGTGAACACACACACACACACACACACACACACACACACACACACACACAATAAGCGCTTCTTTTTAAACTGGTGACTTAACTCCAAATGAAATTTTTTTTTTATTTCTTGATTCTATTTTTTCAGATTTCTCTTGCAACCATTGACATTTATCTTGGACAGCATTCTCCAGTTTCAAAGTTACTCTTCACCACTTATAGACGCACAAGGAAAATGAGTGATACTAAAGAAATTAAAAAAGTTACTTAGACAACAAAAGACAGGAAGTTGTTGAAAGTCATGATTATCTACATCCTTAAAGGACATAGCACATAAAAGAATTTGACTCACCTGGTTGTGGAGAAGAGTTTCCCTCCAATGTTTAAGGTGACCCACTCAGCTCCATCAACAGGCACTAATTTGGTTTGAGGTTTCTCTTTTGTGCTTACAGTTGGAGCTACTGACACAGAAACAGAAGACGGTGTCATCCAAGATGGACAAGCTGAAGTAGAATTAATAAAAAATAAAATCAAAAAAATTGTACAGTTAATATTAAAATCAATCAAATTATAAATAATATTAAATTTTTCTTTCTTAATTGTCCTAAAATTTCTTGGACTATTTATCTGAAAAAAAAAAAAAAAAAAAAAAATTAATAAATAAAAATAAATAATCAACTACAGAAATCCAAAGGCATATTGAAATAGCAAAAGATGCCTTCCAAAAGCTAAACAAAGCATTAAGAAACAGGAAAATTTCATTAAAATCAAAGAAAATGCTGAACTGCTAAACAATATCAATCCTCCAATATAGCAGTGGATACTAGACAATTTCCTCACAGGGAGGGAAAAAAAAAAGCACCCTTTAGCCAAAGTGTACCCTATAAATGAAACCATGTAAAGCAAACCTGATTTTACCTACTCAAGGAATGCATATCTCTTGTTGAGACCCTTGAAGACTATAGCTGCTAGTTTTATTATTCCCGATTGGAAAAAGGAAATACAGGTTCAATTCCTATCAGGAAATTATTTCTTATTAATCCAGGCTTCTCAGTTTTATGGTTGGTTAATTTCACTATTTTAAACTAACATGGATGTCAAACATATGTACTCACTAAAAATGATGTTTATACTATAGTAATAAGAAATAAAATCAGATTTCTTGAAAATCCATTAAAAAAAAAAAAGCAAAAAAAAAAATAACTTTATGTTTTGGGTAAAAAAATAAAGCAAGCCAATATAAACTTTGAAGAGCCTCAGATGCGCATTTCCTAAGTAGGTAATTGTGTCTTGGCTTCTCATGGACTAATTGGTAGAGGAAAATTTAGTTAAAGGAGTGGCTTCCCTGATGGGAAAAGGGAATTCAAGTCCGATTACTGTTGGGTGGCATATTTTTCATTAGTAAGGACTTTTTGATTTTTGGCTGGTTGACATTAATTTCATGATTTAAAAATAACAGACATAGCAACTCAAACATGTGAACCCACTAAAAATAAGATTTATAGTAATAAGAAATAATGTCGGATTAAAAATATAAACCTTCATATATAATATAACATATATATATATATATATATATATATAGGGTGACCCAAAAAAATGGAAATTTTTGAAGTGTGTATTGCCAGACATGAGCAAGTGGCAACACTGCGAGACAGTGACCTTGAGCAAGTAAACATTTCGCCATTTTAGTAACAAGAATGAAATTCACAATATCCCAGCTGAGATGTTGCATCAGTAAATAGGGGTCTCAACAGCAGATTTCAAGAATGCATTCGTACAGGAGGACGCCATCTACAGGACATAATTTTTAAAAAATGAAAATTCCATCATTGTTTCTTAAATGGCATGTTTTAAGGTTTCAATTACTATGAATTAAATATTTTTCTTCCATCACTCTTGGTTTTATTGGATTGTTAAAAAGTTCCCGTTTTTTTGGGTCATATATATATATATATATATATATATATATATATAAAACAGTCATATTTTTGGGTCATATATATATATATATATATATATATAACAGGTAAATAATATCAATAAAGATGTGATAGAAATAATAATATTGATAATAATAATAGAGTGGGCCAATATTCACACTGGAAAATCTGCAACTTTTACAGGAAGGAAACTGCACTGCAAGAAACTGGTACGAACATCACCCAGACCCAGTTACAAAGATAGGACCTGTAACAATTTTTTTGAACTTTACAAGACACACAGACAGAACAATCAAAGCTAATCACTCTGACACCGTGATTAGAGACAGCAAAGACAAAATGTGCCTCCTTATTGATATTGCAGTCCCTGCAGACTGCAATGTATCTTTGAAGATCTTCAAAAAAAATATCAAAATACAAGAACCTTGAAATCAAAATCTCAAAAATGTGGCACATTAACAATTCCAGTTGTAGTTGGAGCCCTCGGATTGATTAGAAAAAGATTCCAATAGACTCATTGAATGGATGGTAGCTCATGCCTTAAAGAAATACAAAAAAAATATTTTCTCACAAGTACA
Source organism: Acanthosepion esculentum (assembly GCA_964036315.1). Lineage (NCBI taxonomy): Eukaryota > Metazoa > Mollusca > Cephalopoda > Sepiida > Sepiidae > Acanthosepion > Acanthosepion esculentum. The sequence goes on from OZ038479.1 coordinate 134,954,891, forward strand.
GACCTTACAAAGGGCTTTATCTATGTAAAATATATAATTTTTTTTTTCAAAACTGCTCAGTGGAAAATTTCATGATGCCATTTTTTTTTTATTTTTTTTTAACAAAAATGATCAGTGTAAAATGTCATGGAACCATTTCTGACCTTAGGTCTCTGGTTGGGACAACAGAAGGAAGTGTACAACAGAAATCAAAGGAAATAATAATAATATTAAGCTTGATAATTCCAGCACAAGACCAAGCCCTTGCTACCAATGTTATAAATTACACACAAAACACCAATCCCTTCAAAATGTAATCTACGTACTGAATACTCTGATAATGCGACTCACATGATTAGTGGATGCAAAATGCTAGCTCAAAAACAAAATGTAAGCGGTTTCATAATAAGTTATGCCATTATATACATTGGTTATTGTAAGACGTTTTTTATGTTTATACGTTCTTTTTATAGATACAAATATTTAAGTAAATGCTCTGTTTATAATAAACAGTATTAACAACATTTACTGGCCTGAATGTCCGAGAAATTGTCATAGAAAATATACGTCCTCCGACAGGGATCGAACCTGTATCCTATACGGAACTGTCATATAGCCTGACATGCTTTTACTGATTGAGCCACAGAGAAGCGTTTCGGTTAGCAAATTCGATTTTACTGTTTTTAAACTACAATTCTCCATGATTTTCTCTTGTACATTCATATCTGCTCGATGCAAATCCAAATGTAAACAAATGACGTCACACATTATGAAATGGACAAAGTCTGACAATTATTTTAAGACAATTTTTATGTTTATACGTTCTTTTTATAGATATAAACATAAAAAATGTCTTAAAATAATTGTCGGACTTTGTCCATTTCATACTGGTTATTGTGTTAAAAGTATGGATAACAAGTTGCAGGAAATTGGTACAAGCATATGCCTTGCAGAATAATGGAAGAAGTTGGAAAGCAAGCAATATTCTGGGACTATGATTTTCAGAAAGAGAGTGATACACCATTGGCATCTGGATATTATTGTGCGTGATAAAGGCACCAAATGACACAAATATAGCAAACTACTCTGAAAGTTGAGATGGTAAGATTGTTTGGAATGTTGGAAGGGAATGTCAAGGTGATTCCAGTGGTAATAGGAGCATTAGGATCAATCCCATTAAAACTGTAAATTCCTTGACCAGCTAAAGTTATCAACTTGGAGTCATAAAAAAAACAAAAAAAAACAAAAAAAACAAAAAACAAAAAAAAACTGGCTCTGCACATATTTTGAGGAAAATGTCAGAGGTGTTGTGACTTGCCAGATAATTTAAGGTACCCAGTGTATTCAAAAACTTACACATAACATAATATTAATAAAATTATTGGCATAACTCTTCCAATATTTTTCAAGAGAAAAGTGCAATTTAAGAAATGCAAAAATAGTATTTGACAATATTAAACAATATTTCGACAATATATCTGTCTTCTTCAAATACTGTCGAAATATTGTTTAACACTGTCAAACACTGTTTTTGCATTTCTTTTTCTTTTTTTTAAAAATAATAACTAGCAACCATACCCAGCTGGTCAATCAGAAAAAGCGTTCAATTAGAATGGAGCAAAAACAGCATCATGTTTAGATGTAACAAAGTCTATCTTCTTCAATTACTTTAAAGTACTTTCATTAAAAAACATTTTGAATTAATGCAGTTACTGATATAACAGAAGTAGTCTGTATTTATTCAATCAAAGTTAGCCAAGGATATAAAGGGGTAAAACAAACAACATGAAGACCCACTTCAGACCACAATTATTTTAGAGTTTTTGAAATTCAATTTGTCAGTGTGCTACCAGGCATGTAAAAGAGAATACATTTATAAAGCAATTGTTAAATTTCATGGAAATTGATTGAAAGATCAATAAAAAATAAGAAAGAAACCAGTAAAAATCACCATTTATCACTATTTACATGGGTTTTCACTATATGAGTGAACTCAATTATCAAGTTAAATGACTGTTAAACAATCAGCTTATTGTTGGCTACAATTGAGTGAAGTTTGTATTAGATTGCTTGAAAATTGAGGGAGTTTTTAGTTTAAAATTTGTGTTGAAATCGATTTTTGTTTTTTGAGGCTTTTCACTAAATGCAGTGGTGTAGAAATAAAAATGAGGTATCGTTGAGCTCATCATGGTATAACCAACCTACATACCAAGTTTGAACAAAATCAGAGGAAAAAAGATGAATTTATCAATTTTTGATCAGCTTTAAAAATTATCGATTTTTTTATACTAAAAACTTATCTCTTACATTGTACAATGTAGGTGCCAAGTTTCATCGAAATCGGTTGCATGATTATTAAGTGATAAGGTATCACACAGACAGACACACAGACATCCTCCATTTTATATATATAGATAATAATAATGATAATAATATCATAAAGTTATAGTCTTCAAACATGTACAAGTGAATGTCTGTAAAAAAAAAAAATGAAAATGCTTTGATGAACCCTAATATAGACCTATGTGAAATATGAGACAATTAAATGTTTTTACTTACGTCGAAATGGTTCACCCTCAGAGATATACAAAACATCATCATCTCTGGAAAAGTAGAAAAGAAATTGATCCGATATGAACAAATGCAAATATTAAAACAGAAAAAAATGACTAAAACAGGAGAAATGGAAAAGATGCACCTTAAACTTAACATGAGATATAATGGAAAAATAACACTGAAAATAATTTTTCCAGAGCCTACTCAATTCCCAAAATCCTGACTTTTCTCTAGTCACAAAGATTGTTTGTTTTTGTTTATTAACCTCTATACCAGTCACAGTGAGGATCTGGGGGTTCTCTCTGGTAAATCCATGAAGGTCATTGTGGATAGCCAGTCTTCTGAAGATCAATGCAAACCTCCTTCAAGGATCTCTTACCCTCTTTTTGTTTTTTTATTAACAACCTGCCAAGAAACATTCTCAGATTATTAGTAAATATCTATGCAGATGAAACCTCTGTTCATGGATGCACTTCCCAAAAGAAAAAAAATTACAAGATGATTGAAGCCATGAAGCTAATCTCTCCTTTGATCTTGCTCCAACTGCTGAAGTGGAGAAAATTAGTTTGGTTTGTTTTATGGCATATCAACCTCAATGGGTTATTTAATTCTAAGATTTTTCTTGTGGTAATGTTTTTTTTCTTCAAAAAAATGTATTGCTGGTAATAATTTTTTGTTCAAAAATGTCTTGCTGGTAATAATTTTTTGTTCAAAAACGTATTGCTGGTATTTTCCTTCTTCCTAAATATATTGCTGGTAATATTTCTTTCTAAAAATGTATGGCTGGTATAAAAACCTATTTTTACACTTTCATAGATTTTTTGACCCCAGTTTGGAGCGGGGGTAACTATTTGCCCATAGGTAGGACCCTAACAGATGCTACCACCCCAGGTTAGGGTGTACCTGTGAACACCAGCAATTAAGAAGTGGCTTCTAACTTTCAATACATCAAAAACCAAGCTGGTATTGTTTCATCATCACTGATTCGAATTTGAGTTTTCTCAGAGCCATGATGTACGACTGCACCCTCAACAAGACTCCATGCTTTGAACGTCTATTGGGTCTCAAAGTTCATCCCAGATCTCAAGTGGATCTCATATCCAATCCATTGATAATATGTTGTAAATAGGAAAAGTTGACACACACAAAGAAAATAAGTAGTAGTTTATTCCGGAGAATAATACGGTACACGGTTGAGAACACAGATTAATGTAATAAACAGTAATCTTTAACTCGTCTCGCTCAGTAAGAGAGAGTGCTGTTTAAATAGTCTTAGACCAGGCCATCTTGTGGGGGTGTTCAGCTACTCCACAACAATAAAGATTCTGGAGAAATGGTTAGTTCATTATATTGTTCCAGAAAGTAACTGACTTCTTCTGTCATTACCTTATCTTTACCGGAGTTAAATTCAACCAAATTTGGAATATTACTGACATATTTGTGCTGGAGCTGCTCAATACTCACTTTTCCATCTTGGTAGAGTTCACAATCATTTGCGTGGTCTTGTGAGGGAAGGCTTATTTTCCACTCTGCATTCTCTTTCCCACAGACACAGTGTTGCAAGCCTGTTGTTATGCTATCACCATTTCCATAGCAAATGCTAAGATGAGCTCCACTCTTTGGTTCTAACAGTTCAGAACTTTACAGGTAGGACATACCATGCCACTTCTACAAAGTCAAATCATCCACATTTCCTCCATGTTCTAAATGTAAGAAGAATTTTCCACTCATATAGCTTTTTCTCCTAAGAACTGCCACTGAATGGTTGCTTCCCTGAAAACATCTTTATGCCTTCAAATCGAGGATCAATCATCATCTTACCTCCTCATAATCTTTTCTTCCATTCATATCGCACCTCATTCCATTTTGTCTGCAACACTACCTTGAGTGGCTCGCACACCTTATACTAAGTGAAATTTAGTATTAAAAACTTATAAAAAAAATCTTAGACATGATCTCCAACATGTAGGATACAGAATGATTTTGAGGGCCAGATTTTGAACAAAACAAACTGCGCTGAATCAATTAGGAATTAAGCAACTTTCATATATCATGTTTATATATGTTGCATGAGACAATGATTGTTAATGATTGGCAAGGAAAATGTTCAATAAAAGTTTCACTATAGAAAATTAATGCAAATGATTTTATGAGGAAAGACAATAAAGGATTCAATAGATGTTGAAATTCACTCCAAATTATTTTATTGGATAAATTCATTGTGAATAGTATATGTTGAAAATAATTTATTTTATAAAATGAATGAAGTGATTTTACTATAGAAACACATTTCAATTAATTCTGGAAATAAAACTATAAAAATGACTTTACAATAAAATTGTATTGCAAGTGATTTACTATTGCCAATGCAGTCCTATAAAATTTAATTGAAAATGATTTACTATGGAAATGCACTGAAAATGATTTACTATGGAAATGCACTGAAAATGATTTACTATGGAAATGCACTGAAAATGATTTACTATGAAAATGCACTGAAAATGATTTACTAAAGTATAATAGGAGACCAGTTTGTATCAAGTAGCAGCTGGTTTGATGACAGGCTGGGAGGGGGACTAAGTTTCTCTGGTAAATATGGATATTTTATCTGCAAAAAAAAAGTCAAAACACAGTCTTTCCCTTGACACTGCTATTATTTTAACTACCTTCACTGTATGATAATGTTTATTGTTTTAAAAAGTAATCATTAGAATCGTAATAAAATGTAAACATATTTTGAAAGCAAATTTATACCTTTTTTTTTATTCCTGAGAATTTACAACAAAAATATCACACAATATGTATTAAATTATTTACAAGAATAATTTTATATTTACCACATTCTAAAAATTAACACAATTGTATTAAAACTAATGCAGTATTTATCATTTACCAATTTATAAAGAAATAAATATGAAAACAATTTTTATTCATAAATTTACAAACATTTACTAAATTATTAGAATTTGTGAACCAACTATAAGAAAATCCTTATTATTTACCATTTTATAAAGTTTGAATCAACAGGCAATTAGCTGATGTTTTGCCAACCATTCAAAAAATAATACAACAGTGAAAATAAACAATCTAATAAATAAATAGTGTTTATTATTTTTGTTGTCAATTCTCAAGAACAGAGAAAATGTATAAATTAATGTTCATATGTTTGGGTTTTATTAAAATTCTTATCATTGTTTTTTAAAACAAACTTTACCGAGAACTGGAAATAGTTAAAATAATAACAGTGTCAAGGGTAAAACCATCATTTTGACATCATTTTTTTTCGGACACAAAGATCTAAGTGGTATTTTTTTTCTATATGCCCTTATAGTATTGATCTTCATGACTCAAGCAGCCAAGGGTGGACTCCTTACTCTGACAAAACACTTTGAAAAGTGTCAATAAAAACTGAAATGATGAATTAAAAAAAAAAAAAAAAAATTAGAAAAAAATTTTTAAAAAAAAGAAAAAAAAAAGAAGAAAAAAAAAGATATCCCAAAAGTCAAAAAGTTTTATTTATCTACTAAATATATGCCAAATAGATACATATTTTAATTATCTGAGAAAAATAATGTAATCTATACAGCCAACATTTTTTGAAAGTTAAGAGTGAATGTCTTTAATTTCTTTCCTGACTTTTGGGACACCATGTCGTAATAGAAACATGGGAGAGAGAAAGAAAAAGGATGAAAGTGAAAGAGAGAGGATGAAAAATCAGAGCCAAAAATAATTACCTGATTAACTTTATGTCATCAATCAATCCTCCTTGGGGCGAGTAGATTGATCGGGCTGTGATTCCAAGCTTGCGACCAGCCTCAAGAAGGACTTCATCAATGCATTTCCCTAAATTGATTACCTAAAGAAAATAAACAAATGGAAAAGACGTTCAGTCGGATTACCATTTTACCTGTGAAAGGTTTACAGAAATGGAAATATCTGCAGATTCCTCCTTGACAAGATCAGTCAGTTATGTGCCATGCGTGATACATGCTTAGGTGATCATGTATCTTTTGATACATGACTGATGAAGCAGATTTTTTTTCCCCCTGTAGTATGTTGGCATTTCTTTCTGCGGTAGACCAGTTGCCATCCAAGGCTACAGAACCCAATCTTTCCTGCTATTTCCTGCCATAGCCGGAGAGAGAAGAAGAGGATTCATCCCTTTCCCAAGGGTATAAGCACATAAGTGAATGTCATGGATTTGACTGGGATTTGAACTCAGCTCTCCAATTCCTCTATCCATTACGCCACCGTGCCTCTGAGAAGATACCAATGTGAAAAGACAGCAGAATACATTGAAAAAATAGATTAAATAAAACACACACACACACACACACACACACACACACCAGTAGACTAAATGGAAGACTGAATGCAACTGCTATACAATGTCAGATTTGTTGTCATTGTCAATCCCAGGACTGAACAAGGTTATACAATCAGTATAGCTGAACCCCCCCTGGCCTGTTTCCTCCACATATCTGGTTTGAAAACCAGAGACATATCATTCATATGTAATGTCTCTTGGGCAAGAAGACCAGGTGGAGCCTATCCCTATCCAGATCAAACCACAGCTGACATCTTCCAACTTGAAGGCTCTCCTTGATCACAGAGACATGGCTATTAATTCCATTAAGAGAACCCTGCAAAATGGTCTAGGAAGGCCTCTACCCAGCAATGCCAAATCATCACCGCACTGGCTACATACATAGCTACAGAGCACAGTCTACCTTATTGTATTAAACGGCCCCTGACCCTACAAGAAGGTTTATCAATTTTTTGTAAGATGTTTTTAATACTGATGGGTGTCTAACCATTCTCTTCACCAGAATAGCCTGGTAAGGGAAACAGTTTATTTGCCAATGACCGAAGTTTCAGCTATCCTTATTAAGAAAAAAAAATATTGATTATTAACTTATTCTGGGGCTGTCAGGTTTTATTAAATAAACTAAGTGCCATGTAAATCTTCTATATAAATAAATGTAAATGTCAGTGTGTCACACTTTTTCAACTTTACTCCTAAAGGACGTAGCCCAACATATCATACGATTTGGGAATCGGGCAGGCTCAGTGAGCAAATTAAAAACATTCTGGGCCAGATCCGGAGCCACAATCCTGAAATTCTGGATTCCCAAATTATCATTAATGCGATTTTTTTTGCAATTTTTTCCACTCTGCAACCTCTTTCCACACAGACACAATGGTGCAAGCTTGTTGCTACTCTATCACTCTTTCCACGGACTCAAATCACCACAATTACTCTGTATTCCAAATGTAAGAAAGTTTCACTTTGACAGCTTTTTATAAAGAACTGTTCCTTTGTGGGACAGACTCCTACAAGGGTGCTTCTCTAAGCACTACAATCTTAATCTCTTCAATTGTTATCTAGCCACCATATATGCATAAAGATCACTTCCTACTTCCTTCTCTTGCATTTATCTAACTCTCTGCCTTGAGTGGCTATTGGGCCCTGTATTGAATGAAATATAGCAAAAAGAAAAAAAAAGAAATAAACAAAATTTAGAATTATCAGGATTAGGCCATTGTAAATGATAATTTCTTTATAGACAAGTAACAGATCTGTTGATTCAGGTTCAAGTCTGGGGTCTACAAGTTTATCACATTTACAACAGAAATGTTTTTTTTATTGATCGATTGATTCATTTTCTATGGCTTAAAACCCTTTGCAGGTTATTTAAAGCCAGAAAATATTTTTTAGATTTTATTTTAATATAATGATTTTAGTGATACAATTTTTACTAATTAACCCATAGCTAGAGGAGAAGACATGGATTCATACATTTCCCAAGAGTATTCGTGTGTAAGTGAATATAACAAACCCAACTGGAATTGGAACTCAGCTCTCTGATTAGCAATTCCAAGCTATTATCATTACACCACACCAAAGCTTACAGCATCTGGTATTCCTCAATCTGGGGACCCATTTATGTACTGACCAGACTCAACATTCCTGTACAATCACCAAAGTTAAGCAATGTTTCAACATGATGTGGCTGTAAGCCTAACAGAAATGCAAAATACCAGGTTAGTGGTTGACTCAATTGAAAAGTATTGCCGTTATGACAAATCAGTTAATTTATCTTATACAAATTTTCTAGTCGGGTTCAAATTACTCATGCAATGGAAAGCAGTTTTTCCTTCTTTTTTTAACACTTTACTGCATAAGGTTAATGTGTTAATTAATCAACAAAGAAAGGTACATGATGGGAGGAAAACAAGTTGCTTGCCTTACATATTATAAAAATGGTTGCTGATTCAAGACAAAAGACCGATCTTCAGTGGATAAAGATTATTTCTTTGAATTAGCAAAATCCAGAGAAAACTCCAGTTCTTATTGATAGGAATAAATTACTGGTTGAGAATTGTAAATTGCTTAGGAAATATTTTTCTTAATAATTTTCAAGTGAAAATTTACCAAAATTGTTTTATTGATTCATTTTCTATGGCTTATCAACCCTTTGCAGGTTATTTAAAGCCAGAAAATATTTTTAGATTGTAAGAATTTTATTTTTAAATAATAATGGTTTAGTGGTGGAGTCATACCTAATCAAAATTTGATAAACAAACAAGAAATTATAATGTGCATATGAAGTGGGGGATCAATTCTATATTACAATCAATATATAAACTAATCCCTCATTTTGTGGACATGGTAGTTTCTATACATTTATATTCCACAGAATGTAAATAAATCTGAAAGACATGCCTGTCTAGCTGTTCAGTGATTCATTCATTTTTTTTTATTACAGCTTATCAACCCTTTGCAGGTTATTTAAAGCCAGAAAATATTTTTAGATTGTAAGAATTTGAGGGGATTATCTCCCTCCCCTCCAATTCTTACAATCTAAAAATATTTCCTGGCTTTAGATAACCTGCTTTAGACATACAAGTCTTACTGATTAACCTACAGCTGTGGGGAAAAGAAGTGAATTCATACCTTTCCCAAATATATTTGCGCATAAATGAATATAATGGACTCAACGGGAATTTGAACTTGGCTTTCCAATTAAGGATTCTGAGCCATTCTCCATTAGACCATCTGGTATTGCCAAGTGGTCATCCATCTAGGTACTCTACCAGGCTTGATATTGCTTAACTTCAGTAATCATACAGAAATCAATGTTTCAGTGTGATGTGGCCATAGGCCTACCTAAATTTAGGGTTTAATTCTTTATTGCATAGAAATTGCCAAACAAAAGATTTTAAAAGAGAACATCATTCATTTTTCAGACATTTATAAAGTCAGTTAACTTTCCTTCTTTCCAAATTGTAAATATTTTTCTGCGATTAATTACTTTGAAGCAATTGATAGTGTATGTCAGAATTACTGCAAATTATGGGGTGTTACTACTATTATGAGTATGGGATGTTGTTTTGTAGTAGTAAAAGAAAAAGCATAAGTTACTGTAACTACACTCCTGACCAAAAATTTAAGACCACTTGAAAAAATTTTTATAAGAGACTGTCATGGATACATTATAAACTTTTTCTTACTTAAGGTTACTAATTCTATAATCTAAAAGGTTATGTAGACAAAAAGTTATAATCCAATCAATTTATTCAGAAATGGACATTTTTATAAAATGAGGTGTCACCATGCCTAAAGCAAGCAAACTCACCGACGTTGAGCGTGCTCGAATTCTAGATTTCCATAATCAAGGTTTGTCACAGCGGGCAATTGCAGCTAAGGTAAATTGCAGTAAAACTGATTTGCAACTTTCTAAAGGACAGTGCAAATTATGGAAATGCAAAGTCTACTGGTAGGCCCCAAAAAATTTCTCCGACATTGAGTAGGAGAATAAGACGGGTTGTTGTGAAAGCCAGTGAACTTTCTTCTAGTCAAATTAAGGCAACCACAGATGCTGATTGCAGTCCAGTAACCATCAGACGACACTTACGACAAAAAGGCAGGGTAAATAAAAAGCGCAAACAAATTCCTCGGCTGCTTCCATGTCACAGAGTGAACCGTTTAAGGTTTGGTCGTGAATACCAAACATGGGACATTGAGAAGTGGAAGAAAGTCCTGTTTTTTGATGAGAAAAAATTCAATCTAGATGGTCCTGATGGCTTCCAACAATATTGGTATAACAAAAACATGCCTCCTGAAATTTTCTCCACACGTCATAGTGGTGGAGGGTCCTCAATGGTATGGGGGTGCCTTTTCTTACAGAGGGACGATGGAGCTCCAGGTGGTACATGGTCGTCAGACAGTGGCTGGTTATGTTAGCATGCTACGAAAAGCATTGTTGGTGACAGGGGGGGGTCTTCGTTTGTGTGGAGATGGATGGTTATTCCAACAGGATAATGCTGCAATCCACGCTGCATGCCGGACTTTGACCTTTCTACAAGAAAATGGGGTCCATCTCTTGAGACATCCTGCAAGCTGACCGGACTTGAACCCAATTGAAAATGTTTGGGGTTGGATGGCAAGAGATGTTTATCGAAATGGCAAACAATATTCAACACAAAATGAACTTCGTGAAGCTATCTTCAGAAGCTGGAGCAATATTCCTTGCAGCTTAATGGAAACAATAATTTCTAGCAGGCCCCAAAGAATTCTTGAAGTCATCAAAACCAGTGGAGGTAGAACTTATTATTAAATTTGGTTGTTAAATGTTTTCGTACACTTTTCGTACAATTTTGTAGAATTTTTGTCTCTAGTCTTATAATTTTGATCAAGTGTAAAACGCCTCATTTTATAAAATTTCAATTTCTCAATAAAATGTTTGGATTATAACTTTTTGTCTACATAACCTTTTAGATTATAAAATTAGTAACCTTAAGTAAGGAATGTTTAAAATTTTTCTATGAAAAACAGTCTTTTTAAAAAAAATTTCAAGTGGTCTTAAATTTTTGATCAGGAGTGTATCTAGTTCCAAATTGCAACAGTGGAACCTTCCAGGTTAATGCTAAAAATGAATTGTGAGGAAAAGAAAACACAAGATATTAAGTTGAGATGTTATTTCTTTTTTATGTAATTATATGTTGGTAATAAATCTACAGATGTGTTTTGTTTGGTGCGTGTTAAATTGTGATATATGATACTGTACAAATGTTTAGCATTATGATTATTGTATTATGTATATCTTTTTTTTTTGTTTAACTTGCTTGAACATATCAGTCTTGAATTCTTTTGAGGATTAAACTGAATAACCAATAATGAATGAAATTGGTTTTTCTTGGTTTTTAACTTTTGTAGTAGTCAGATCTTCACATCTGTTGCAATACAAATCAAAAGTCAGACTGCCTTGTCCAGAGGTTAAGTGAATTCTAATATTACACAGATTTTTGGCAATAAATGAAGAGAAAAGGTTTTCTATTTTTAGCTGTGATGAAATATCATCACTTAGAGACCACTACACCATCTGATTATCTTTTTGTATCGTGATTAATAACTAAAATTATTTCTTTCATTCATTTTATTTTTAAATAATTCTTTTCCTTAAAAATGGTTCTAACAAAATAAACTTCATCAACAAAGATATATCATGACATTGTGGATTGTTGACTATTATTAAAACAAATTTAATATTTGAAAAGGGAAAACATGGCACTCCCTTTTCTCAACTATAGGTTTAAATAGCAAAGTAGACAGAGATCTCTAGCCTTGGTTGGCAAATATTCTGAGAGAAGAACAACGGGAAACTTCTCTATTATCTTTCCCAAGAACTGCCACGGCAATGGACTAGAGATAAACAGATATTAAATAAAAAGGAATCTGTAGAGACATGAATCGCACTTGAAGAGTTGAGTAAAAAAAAATTTCCAAGGGAGTTCACTTAAAATACTTTTTAGCACAAGTTGTTCCCCTTGCTACATAGTGTGAATTGTTAAAATTGATATTATTTTCGCCGAATTTCCTGTGGCAATTATTTGGAAATGATTTGGCTCATATTGAAAATCGCTCTCATCTTTTTATAACTTGCAATGATTCTGCTTATCGTTTACAAATAACTTCAAAATCCATTTTCAAACAAGAGTAACAAAAATACATTTTTCATGAAGACTTATCACAGCTCGTCAGTAAGATCCCTGCCTTAAAAACACTTACGCTAGCAACGGACAAAAAACAAAAGGGACAATAGAACAATTGATTGTCGCCCAAAACCGAAAAATAAAATTATACAGGGTGTGGCAGAATACCTCCCACATTATGGTAAGATATTTAGTGGTTATGGTGTCTTGTCTTATTATGTGGGAGATATTTCTGCCGCACCCTGTATTTGGGATTGCAATGAATTCTAGACAAACCAAAGAAAAGGAAATTTAAAATTTTCCAGTTTCCAATAGCAGTATATATTATAATTAAATTAGGTAGAGAGGTACCTCAAAAAAAAAAAAAAAAAAAAAAAAAAAAGTTTTACTGTCAAAAATGTCAAAACAAAATCTTTGTTATTTATCAAGACGAAAAACCAAAGGATTTTTTTTATTACATTATTTTTTTTTTTTTTAAATCCTCTTTAGAACTTTCAAAATTTTTTTTTCTTGCGGGGGTGGCGGAGAACTATAAATTGGCACAGTAATTTTTTGCGCTGCAAACGAAACCACACAGATTCGAAAATTCTTGCAAAAATCAGATAATTGTCGGACTTGACTTGTTCACAAATGAATTAAATTATTTTTTAAAATGTTTCTTTTTTAGAAAATGTAGTTTTTTTTTGTGGGGGGGGGTATATCTGATAAGCCCACCACTTATTTAATTTTATGATTTTTTTTTTTGTAGCAATTAAAAAATGTTTATATTATTTAAGGACAAGTCCTTGTAGAATTTTTAAATCATGACATTTTGTACAAACAGAACCCCCAGTTAAAATCTACTCTGAATCATAAAATACAGATGCAAAAACGGAGACATCATTTAATTAGAAAGTTTAAGTGTATGATATATCTTATGGACACTATTGTCTTCGGAGAACATAGTTGTCAGCACCTAAAAAAAAAACACACATCACATACACACCCCTCAGTGATAAAAAATTTTTTATCACTGAGGGGTGTGTGTGTGTGTGTTTAAAAAATGCTTTTCTGTGATATTTTAAGAGTAAGTAATATTTGTTTCAAATTAGATTAATTAAACTTTTAAATCAACTAATTTCCCTTAGTTTCAGAAAAGTATATTTTATTTTTGAAACTTTTTTTTTTTCTTAATAAAGAGAATTACGTTGGATTTGTTTGCAAATATGGCTAAAATGAGCGATTTTTAGCGATTAAAAAAACTAATTCCAATCAATTTAAATTCATTTTTTTTTAAATACAGCAACGTATTTTGCTTAATGAAAATATTAAATAATCTAGGTCAGTTTTCAAGTTGAGCATGAAACTCTTAGTTGCACTTTGAGGAACAACAAATGTTGGGATAAATTTTTTTTAGCTCTTCTTTTACATCGAGCACTGTTCTATCATCACCACCAGCAGTTACTGTGCGAGATTATATACACAAACATACTACTACTACTACTGACAAGGTACTATGATTAAGTATCTTATTCAATTATTTGTGTTTGAAGAGTTTTCTTTTTTGGACAAAGTGTGTGTGTGTGTGTGTGTGTTAAAAATTCCTTGATAATGGCTAAATAGAATAGCCGAAAGCACTTGGGTATTAGAACAAAAAACATCACATGATTTTGTTTTTTGTTCATTAGAATTTTGTGATTCAATTACACATCATTAGTCTGGTATACAGAGTAAACAAGCAAGCATGCAGCATATTATAATACAATTTTTTAAAAAATAAAAAAGATAAAAATCTCTTATCTACTTATTGCATTCTTTTGTGCGCCCTTATTTTAAGGTCCACATTCTTTGACAGTTCTATACACCTCACTTACGAAGGACTCAATGAAAACACTAACTAAAATAAAAAAACTTTTTTATTTGGATACGCAAAAAAATTCTTATTCCTAATCTAGAAGTAGGTGTTATTGATGAAAAAGTCCTTTAACGTGTCATAGCAACAATCTGGCATCCAAAACTTAAGCAAGTCTTTCATACACCCTTACACTTCAAGCATTATTACAGTGGAGTAGACACATCATATTTGAAATAGATGCCCCATTTTTATTTCAAATACAATATATGTCCACTTCCACTATAGTAGCGTTTGAAGTAATAAAAGTGTCGGATTAAAAAATAAATCCAAAAAGTCTTTAGAAATTTAAGAAGCATATCCAAAATAATCAGGTCATTCGATTATCCATTGATATCACAATTTTGAATAGAAACAAAAATTCTTAGAGAAAGAATCATGTAATTATCTTATAACAAAAACAATGCAAAGTATTTGTTGGTTTCGTTCAAAAGGGCAGGTCAAAAAGTTAGCAAACAAAAGGTTCAAGGTTCAACATCCTCCAATTACAAGACCCATTGCTACTAAAACTATATAGTGGGATGGCAAATTATAGAAAAACTTGAGCTCTTTTGGAGAAAAATATTTTCATGAAGGAAATAAAAAAAAAAAAAAAAAAAAAAATTTACTCACACAAAATAAAAATGAATGGGGTTCAAAAATGGATTGGAATCTGACAATGACAGGATAAGGAACAAATAGGAAACTTTTACAAACTTAACATTTTGCTTTTATTAAAGCTTCATGAATAAATGAAATTTGAAGAAGAAAAGAAAATGATGGTATATTTAATTTTCCTTGTTTAAGCAGACTTCACGTGTATCAGTCCTGTCCTTTCAAGCAGCATTCGTGGATAATTTATGTGTATATGCATATCATAATTCTAATTTCTCTATGCGGGATTCGGATAATGTGTATTTGTTTGTGTGCGTCAAGTAGGCATTTTTATCTATGTTTGTTAGTTGGTCGTATTTTGATTTGGAGAGGTTTTGAGGGTGAAAGAATTTAAGTTACACTAGTTGTGGTTGTAGGTAGATATATCTTATATTTGTATGGATTTTATAAAAGTTGGTGATATAAGTGTTTGATGTGTATTTATGTTTGTTAGAACTCCTTCACAGCATTGCCTTATTAAAGAATTACGTTCTTTTCTAATTAGGGTAGGTATCTTCACTTTTTGCTGGAAAAAAAAAAAAAAAAAAACTGTATAGCATGATGAAAAATGTTCCAAACTTAAAAAGAAGTTTTATTGTCAAAATGTTTGTTATTATTTTAGAGGAAAGATCAAGTTTGTTTGTTTTTTTAAATTATTTTATTAAATTTTTTTTTTTTTTTTGCATTAGTGGTCAATGTAATATTTACGATTAGTATTTTAACACCTTTTTTCATTGATTTGGAAATTCTTACAAAAATCAAATAATTGTCAGATTTTAATAAAACTTTCAGGTTTATTCACAAATGAAATTTTTTTTGAAATTTTGGTAAAAGTATTTTTCTTACATACCACACACACTTAATTTAATGAAATTTCAAAAAGTTAAATTTTCATCCAAAAATTTTTTTTATTAGTTAAAAGCAAGACTCTTTGGAGAAAGTAAATCATTTTTCTTTTTTTCAAACTACAACTCATTTCCCCAAAATCTGCTCCAAATCATAAAATAGAAAATGCATTAAAACTATGATATTTAATTAGAAAAGCTTTTAATTGTTTTTAGAAATAAGATTTATTAAGGATACTACTGTCTTAAGAAAAAAAAAATTTTCAATGAGTAATGAATTTTTACAAGAATTGTTTTCATTTGTTTTTAAATTTTAATTAAAATATATAAATCTTTTAAAATTCTGCATTACTTTCATTTGGTTAGGTGATAGTCATTAAGTGAAAACTATATTTACTAATCGAAAACTGAAAAGCTTAATACAAATTATTTTGCACCAAGATTTTTAAAATTCAAAAACATTTTTCTTCATGTATATAAAATATTACGTAACATGCCCATGTTTGAAAGTATGGTGACCATACATGACAATCAGAAAATAAGAGTGATGACTATCATAAATTAAAAAATTCAACATTCCTAAAATTAGATTACAAAGAATATTTTCCATCATTTTTAAGACTGAATACTTAAAAATTATATAAAAAAAAAAGGATCACCTGTCAATTTCTTAAAATTATTTTTTAATAGATTAAGTCTATGTAGAACAACAATAAACCTGTCAACACCTTTATCAGCACTTAAGTGATTGATGAGCAGTGACAAGTATATAATCACCACTATCATTTCTTTTAAAAATCCATTTCTGTTATTTTTTAAACTTAAAATAAATATTTTTTTCAACTCAGATTAATTATACTTTAAATCAGCTAATATACTTCAAATAAAGTTTCAAAGTATATTTTTTATTTTTGGAAGATTTTTTTAATACCGAGGATTACATTGCAATGAAAGACTTAAAAATAAATAAATAAATAAATAAAAACATAAAAAGACAATGCTAATCACCTATTTTAGAGGGAAAAAAATTCCAATCAATTTTTGTTTGAAATAACCAGAGTATTTTGATTACTGGAAATAGTAAATCTTAAATCGTTTAGCTTTTAATTAAAGCTAAAATAAAAGCTTTCACATTTTTTAAAATTCATTTTAAATCAAGGTATCAAAAATTAGTGAAGATACCTAAATTAGGAAGACAAATTGAAGAAAAAAAAAAAAAGTTATGGCCAATTTTGTTTCTGTCTACAAGCGAGTTTTTAGAGAGGGATGTCCAAATATTGGTCTCTGTTATGTTCATAGATAGAGACTTTTAGATTTCTAGATGGTTTGCCAATGTAACCTGCTACATTGGTAGGCATTTTATCAGTCCATATACAACTGTGAAAACTAATTACTAACCACTGTTTCTTCTCTTTCTATAAAAATTTCTAAGCTGCATTGGCGAAACATCTAGAAATCTAAAAACCCACATTGAACATAAAAGACCTACATTAGGACAACCCTCTAAACTCACTCATAATACTCAAACAAAACAGGCCATAACTTCGATTTGATAAATCCCACCCTAATTAGAAAAGTACAATTTCATCATGCAGGAAATATTAGTGGGAATACTAATAAATATTTTAACATTTATAAACACATCAAACTTTGTATCACCAACTTTTTAAAAAAATCCTTACTTAAAAAAAAAAAAAAAAAAAAAAAAAAAAAAATCTAAGGTCTACTTACAATGACAACTGGTAATTTAAATTCTTTCAGCCTCACACAAAACCTCAAATCAATATGTGGACAAACACCAAACACATATTAGGAAAAAAAAATAAATAAATAAATAAATACCAACTAGATGCAAACAAATACACATTATCATCCAAATTCTGCATAGACAAACTAGAATTATGGTACAAATACACAAGGCACATGAACGCTTGACAACTTTGTTCAACCAATGAATAAAATACAATACAAAAAATACCAAAATTTTCTTTTCTCCATATTTTCTGATGAAGTTTTAATAAAAAGTGAAACATTAAATTTATAAACATTTCCTAGTATATATATATAGATAGATAGCAATAATAAATCCAAACAAATTTTTAAAATTTAACCTGTTTAATTTTTTTTTTTTTTAATATTTTTCCAGTAAGATATACATCAGCATCAAAATTGGATAAAATGTCCAAAGTTAGTTTTGTTCAAGTATTTTTTTAACCGTCTCCATCATTATCAAGAACTGGATGTTGTCAGTATGGTTGGTTACATCCTTGTATATACACATATATAATATGAAATAGGTTTGCCTATCGTCTGGTTCACACTCCTCTCTGGTCTTCTGAACAGGTGTAGAGGTTTATCCCTTGTTTCCCCATTTAGGATTGGGTCTCCAGTTCCTTCTAAAGTCTTATTCACTTTCACTCCAAGTAACCCCCCCCCTTTACGTCTTAGTGGCATTATTACCTTGCTCAGGTGAATTGATTTAAAATAAATAATACAGCAACTTTTCAATTTGATTAGATTCACAATGCAAGGGTGAGAAAATACTAGTAAAGACCTTCAGTAAGGTTTAAAAAGTAATTCAGAAATTTTAGCCCCACCCAGTCTTGAGTTTTGGTCAGAAAAAAAAATAAATAAAATAAACATGCAGAATAATACTGACCAAAGAATGTAAGTTACAAAAATATACTAAATAAAGTTTATCAAGTTTGAATTTAAAGTTAGTTGCAAAATACAAAACATATGGCCTATTTTGCCATCTTAGGAGAAAAAAAAAAAAAAATGTAAAATATTAATTTTAAAAATATTTATTTCCTAAAATTGTAATGCATAAAAAAGAACAAAAACAAACAAAAACAGAGCTTTTTATTTTGCAGGATTTCATTTAATCACTGGAAGAATTCAATAACTAAGTAAATTGAGTTAACAAAAAAAAAAAAAAAAAAAAAAAAGAAGAAAAGAAAAAAAATCGTTTTTTCACACTCAATTTTAATCTGCAATATTGCATGTCTCTGGAGAAATAAGGAAAGAGTAGGGATCAGAAGATTTAACTGCGATTTGAATGAATTAGACGTTGAGTTTCATCTTGTCTATTATTAAATTTCATTCTGCGCACACGTAAAAATTGCAAAGTCGAAAGATTTTTGATTTTCAGGTAAAGATGGAAGAACACCATTATAAACAGAACGATTGAAACGATGGCAAAAATCAACAAATTTAAAATGACGATACTTAACCAAATGTCGATACTGCAATTTATAAACAGAACCTGGTAAGAAGGAAAGGCCGATTCAACAGAATCGTCCTTCCAGTGTATAGCAGGTGTAAATGTCTGCTCGGAATACGAACTTCGGTGATAAAAAGATTGGTTTCCGGCGCTAAATAACGGCAAACCATAGACCCTGGTTCTATACGAATCCACCACAAGAAGCAGTGAGCACAGCATCATGAAGGAATTGGTCAGACAGGCGAGGATAGTGCTGGCCATGAACCAAAGGTAATTCTGACTGCCGACACAATTATTCATCCATAAACAATGGTGGTCAAAATTATGAATACATTTCATACAAAAAGAACAATGAAATGATGTAGTGTGTACATAAACGGTACAAATATGACAGTAGCGAAGATGGTCACCGTTTAACACGATCTCTGATTTTTTATTGTTGATGGCGAATGACCTCCAGAGAGACCTCAAACCATCATTGTAACTCTTGAGCCATATGGGGTCGGCCGGGTCGATGAAGCTGGCAATCAGAAATACGATAAACAAAGAAGTGCACAGAATTATAGCAATACACAACATATAAAGGCGTACGTCCTGAGGATACAACGGTATAACGGAGGTGTAAAAAATGGTGCCACTAACAAGAAGGAATACCCAGGTGAATATCTGGTGGCAACTTGGCGGCCAGGAACAGGCATTTCGTCTGGGTCTAGGAAGATTTATCATAATAAACTTTTTTGTGTTTCTTCTCTCTCCTTCGATTTACCAACATTCAATTAAAAATCAAAATGTCAAATGAAATATTTTCAGAGCTTAAAAAAGAAGAAAGGCTTATTTCTATTATTGGACTATTCCATTTTTTTTTTAAAATGGCGGTCGTAGGTTTGTGAAATTATTGCCCATCAGTCATAAACAAACCCGTTTAATGTGGGAACTAGAGGAGGGAAAGTTGCCTCAGGCAAAGTTCTTAATTATGATAACAATACAATGTCACAAGTGTGGGATACCCAGAGAATATTGGACTCACCATTTACAACAGACTGGACTGGAGTAACAAATTTGTAGCGGACGAAAAGTAAACTAAAGTGGAAGTCTAACTCTTTTAGCCTGGGGGTAACATTAACACCAAATGCATTAGTTTTTATTATTTAACACCTTCCCTGGTGTAGACGTGTATGTTTTTACCGAAAGTGTCTTTTTCAGACACGGACGAATTACATCCAAACCAAAAACATAACGCTCAAAAACCAGCTATAGGTGTGTTTTACGTCGATCTTGTCTTGTTTCTTTTTTATGCCCTTCCGAGCTTAAAATGAGTCCAATTGTCAAGTCATAGGTCTTGTAAAGGATTTAGCGGCCACAGTTCGGATACTTCAAAAGGTGCCTCAGTTTCTTAGTTAAATGTATTTTATTAAAAACAAATAAAAAAAATTCGTCTGAAAATGAAATGTTTTTCGTAAAATAATTGGCAGGGAAGAAGTTAGAGAGCTATCAAGGAAAAAAGTAATTTATTTAAGAAATATAAAAATTTAATTTTATTATTTTAAAAAATGTATACATTTAAAAAAATATATAATCATCTCTAGTTGTTTGTTTTTTAAAACACGTTCTTTTGAGAGAATTGTATTTTTATGTAGGTCAGACGTTTTGTGCAAAAATTGTTACAACTGTGTATCTTTTTCGGCTCAGGAGTGAAAACACGCCAAAATTTGTGAAGGATCTTTTCCAGTTTATGGAAAATTATTTTTTCGCATATATCGACCAAGGAGACGTGGTCTCAATCTCTAATAACTTCCGAATAGTGGAGTAAAGGTGAGCCTAAATTTTAAACTAAGTAGTTAGTAGACTAGTAGATAGAACGAGGCGGCTTCCTCTTCTGCTCTTGTTGAACTTTCTGCCTCCAAAGCAAAGAGGAACCCAGATGAGGCTATGGCAGTATGTGTATACGAGGCCTACGGGCAATTTTACTGTTTCAATGTAATTTTGATGGTAAATAAATATATTTTTTATGCATCATTTATAAGGGATTTAAAATCAGCAAAAGATTATTTTTAATAACCTTTTACTGTGTTTTAGTCAGAAGTATAACTAGGAAAAAATGATTAATTGAAAAAAAGCACTAACTTTATGTGTTGATGCTAATAATAATAGTGTCTTTATTGTGTGAGTTTGTATAGCAGTTACATTTATACTTGCAGGTTAAAAAAAATATCACAAAAACCTTTTTCTTAAATTAAAAACCTGTCATTATTTTTTTTTTTTTTCAGTCAGTTTTACATGATTTCTTAAAATTTTGTGTCTTTACTGCTCTGGGGTGATTTTTTATCATTTAAAAAAAAGTTAGCCAAATACTTAAGGAATATCAAATAATGTTCTCAAAATATTTTTATTGGCTTGTGTAAAACTTTTGTCAGAGATTTGGCCAGTTTTGGCACACCTTCTCAAAAAGGTTGCCTACACCTGACCTAGAGTATTGGCCAGAGCTGGTGCATACTACCCTGAACACATTGACCTGAGGGTCAAGCCTGATTGTGGGCCCCCGGACACCCTATATGCTACAAATTAAACTAAGCACAACTGAATATTAAAGGATGTCAAATTTCTGCGAATTTTCATGTCATTCTGGGGGGGCCTTTTTTCTATCTAAATCCGTGAATTTGTTTTGCTTATGCTAAGTCTCGAAAAAAACACGATATAAAATTCACTATTTTTTCTATCCATAACGTTGAATGTGTTCAAATTATAAATCTCAAGTTGATGTTAAAAATTGTCACAAAACATTGTTGATTTATTTAAGATGGAATGACATGTCTCTAATTTGTATTTAGATACATTGTATTTATTTTCAATTTTTCTAGTTGAATTGTTCACCTATATCCAGTGCCTGGTTTACCTATAGGCTTGCTTAGCAGGCTGAAACATAGGGCCTCAAAATTTTGGGGCCTCCAACCAAGTTGTATAATATTTTTGACACTGTCATAGGCCTTTCTTACACATGCTGTAATAATGCATTATAGACACTAAACAACCCTTCAGTAATTTTAAACAACCATCATCATCATCCTCGACTTTACACAAATTGTTTAATTTAACACTCTTCCATTTTCCTCGACTCCTGAGAATGGGGTTACAATAAAATTTGTATTTTATATGAATATTTATCTTATGAAAAATCAGATGTAGTAGAGTGGGGGGCCCTGTATCATAGATTCAGGGAGAGGTGGTGCTTGAAACCTTTGCACCAGGCCCTGGTGTTAGCAACTGTGAAGGTCCTGGCAATCATGAGCAACAAGGTCATGTTACATGCTGCCCTACTTCTCTCAGGGCTTCAGGTTCAATGTCACTGCCAACCAGGTGGGGGATGCTAGACAAAATAGGAAACCCTGGTTTGAGGAATGGGTTGGATTGATTGTACCTGTCAATCTTTGTTTTTTTTTTTAATGTCAAAATCAGTCTATTTTTCTTTCTTTTTTTATTTACTTCTATAAGCATTTACTTTTGGGAATAGGTAAACATTGGTCCTTTATATTTGCTTTGATAACATACAACCCTTTAGCATTCAACAGGCTCAAATACACCCCATAAATATTGGCTCTCTAATTCTCACCATGTGACTTCCTGTATTATTTTCAATTATGTTGTCATATATTATAGCAGAGTATATGGTGGGGGGGGGGGGTTACAGCAAATTGAACACTGAGAGTTGATATTTATGGAGTGGGTTGAATGCTAGAGGGTTAATTAATTCAGAGTTACAGGGTGCGATAGATAAACTGTTGCCTAAATTATGCAAAAAAAAAATTAAGTAACACTGGCATTTCATTTTAACAAATATATTCACCCAAATTACATGAAAATATCTTGAAATACTAAAAAAAAAAAAATCGACATTGGCTTCAACCACGGCCTCTAGACAACTTCAGAATCTCCTGCAACTCTTCTGGATGGGCTCCTTGTTTAAGTTGGGCTCCTTGCCTTCAGTTCATCTTTGGTATTTACAAGGAGTTTTGTTGGTCTCTCACTCAACTGCGGTCCATACATAATAATCAAAGGGGGTTTGCAGTCTGGGGAGTTAGGTAGCCAGATAAAAGAGGTGATGCGGTCACAGAAATTGTCTGTCAGCCATGACTGGGTTCTCCTATTTGTGTGGCATAATGCAGAGTCCTGTTGTCTGACAGAGTCTTCCAGCAGCCACCTTCTTGACCCAAGGCAGCACTGCCTCCTCAAGGCACATCATGTAGGCCCCCATGTTGAGTCTGAGGCCCTCACTAACAAATTCAGGAGTTCTTCTCTTATCAGAATGATCAGAGCGAGTTTTCTGAGTTGCCGTTCCTTTGTACTCACCATTAAACTCATCCAACTCTTTCCGAATCCTCTGCACTGTCCTCAGATTGGCACCCAAAACACTCTGAAAGGTCTGTATTGGAGCTTCTGGTGCGAATTCCAAGCATTACAGCATACTATTTCCAAATTTCTGGCAGATTGAATTGCATCAGGGTGCTCTTTTTCTCACAGATGATGCCCAACTGACCCTATTATACTTTGTAGTCGATAAAATAAAAAACAAACAATGCGCATGTGTGAACTTAAAAATATAAAATGGCAACAATTTACACATCACACCTTGTAGGTAAATATTGTTTATATTCGAGTTTGTAAGCATTTACATGTTACTTGTTGTGTCTTTTAGTGGGGACAGGTCTTAATCCATTGCAAGACTACTACTTCACATATATCCAAGGAATACTTAGCCGAGAATTTTCTTGATTAGGTTACTACTCCAAAATATAACCTCCCACCAGCTTCCCCCACCCCCAATTTGAATACCCCCATGAGTCTGGGGTAGTGTAACAGCATCTGGAAATTGGAGAGTAAAGATCAAATTCCAGCAGACTTTGTTGCATTCACTTTCACACAAATACCCTTGAGAAAGATATGAATCCATCTCCTCTCCCACCGCCCATGGGTTAAATAGCAGGGCAAACTGGGCTCTCTAGTTATGGCTGGCAACCAGTCTAGTAGAAGGACAACTTTGAATTCAAAATCACACATAGCCCTGGCATAGCACATACTATGCAGCCATCGACAAGATCACAGAGTTTATTATGATTGTGATTTTGACTGTGATTAACCTACAAGTACATTGATGTATCATTATTATTTCTGTGTCACGTTACACTCACTTAAGGGTCAGTGAGAATGAAAGAAACAAAGAGAACAATAAAAGATTCAAGGAAAATGATGATTGACATTGCATTTAAATTTTCGAAGATCGTAGTTGACAGGAAAGCAAGAAAACAGAAGATAATGAATGCAATTTTAGTCATTATCTTCTATCTTTTCAATTCCTGTACATTTATTGTTCTCTCTCTTTAATAATGTTTCTTCTATCTCATATTCTCTCACACTCAGTAACCCCTTGTGTCTTAGTGGCTTTATTCCCTTGCTTGAAGTGAGAAGTATGAGAAATAGAAATTACAACTACATCTAGCAATTTCAACAGTTAAATGATGATACCTAACTGCCAATCTAGTACTGTGCTTAAATTTGTGAAGTTGAGGTCCCAAAGAGGAAAGCTCATCAGAACAATTTCCATGAAGATATTTATAGAAGAGATAAAAGGAAGCTACATTATGGCAATGGAAAAGTGACTGAAACTGAGATGCCAGATCAGGACTGATAACATTGCCGTATATAAATATAAGTATCAAAAGTGTATATGCTTCCAGCAAGCATAGACCATTGATTACAGCAAACTGAGGTACAAGAAATTTGATAGCTTATATCAATATATATCGCTATTATGTCAGGTTACTGTAAAAGGTGCCACTGGCTTTTTGCCAATTGGACCCGGAGCTATCACCAATCACAATGAATGGATGTTTCTCTAAGTAGGCCACGTGCTTTGAGCGCCTATTGGAACTCAACCCAGACCTCAAGTGGAACCAATACATATGATCCATCTCTAAAGATGTTGGGAAGAGGGTCGGTCCCCTGTATCACTCCTCCTGCTATCTACCTTTACAAGAGCCAGGTCAGGCCAAAAATGGAAGACTGCTGCCTTATACAGGCAGGAGCTGCACCGACTTCACTTTCCAATCTCAATAGAATCCAAAAGTGTCTCCAAGTCTTTGTGAGTGATGAATTATTTTCCACCCTCCATCGCCTTTCTAAACAAAGCAAATGTCATAAGCCTCGTGCTGCTCTATCACTATCTCCATGGAAAGTGTTCAGATGATATACATTCCATAGTTCCACCAATTCTGACCTTCATAGCTAAAACCTGCCATGTGACACACATTGTAGTGAACAACCCTCATTCCCTTCGTATTTCATTGATGAGATGTAAGTTCCACTGGAGCAGCTTCTTCCCACAAACTGTTAATTTGTGGAACTGACTTCCAAGAGGATGCTTCCCCAATCACTACAATCTGTTCAAGTCTAGGGTTAACTTATCTCCCACACCTATCCGCATAAACTGTGCCTCTTACTCTGTACCCCACTACCTAGAGTAGCTCTCGTGCCTTGTACAGGGTGAACATCATTGTAAAAAAAAAGAAAAAAAAAGGTGGCTAGACACCAAGCATGATTAAAACAAGACTGTTCAAAGGACAGGTGAACCTTCTTGTAGGGGTCAGCAACCATCTAGCACAATGGGGTATATAGCTACAGATGCAGACATGCCATTGCTAAGTGGAGGGCTTCTGATACTGAAGGTAATGGCCAGAGTAGAATGTTCTCTCAATGGAATCAGCAACCATGTGTCCATGACTAAGACTAGCCTTCAAGTTGGAGGACATCAGCTGTGGTTTGACTTGGAGAGGGATGGGCTCCGACAGGTTTAATTTCCCAAGACGCACTACACATGAATGAATACCTTTCTGGCTTTCAACCCAGATATGGAGAGGAAACTTGTCAGGTGGTCAGCTGTACAGCAACCACACCTGGGTCATGGGACTGATGATAAGTGCCCTGAAAATGTGGCTTGTTTCTTGACATCATCTTCATAAGTTAGCACCTCCTTCATCCCATTTACAGCCATCCCTCCCTTATAATAATTAACCACAATAGATGGGAACGATTTGAAATGCTAAAGTAATTAATTTGACACAGGCAGTATTGTTTGATGCAGGTCCAAATACAATAGCCTGACTTGTTTGGTTGCAGAACAAGTGAATTGTTTGGAAATGTTATCAGATGTCATAGGTTACTGGGGTTATGGGAATCTATTGTAACAATTCAACAAAAAACATTTGACAAGCCACTTTATCATGACTTTGGAGAAACAGACAAATAGTTAATGTAAATAAAATGGTCTGATCAGATTTTGGTTAGATTAAAAGATTGGAATGATAGAAAGAAAGAAAGAAAAGATATAGTAAAAGTTAAGGTTGATTGGATGTGAAAGCTATATATATATATATATGTGTGTGTGTGTGTGTGTGTGTGTGTGTGCGTTTATTTTTAAGCACTGAGTATTATTTTTTATTGAAAAAATTCTAATTTCCACAAAAGTGACATTTACAGTAATAAGAAATAATGATGTTCATTTATTTAATTTTAAAAAAAATATATATTATACTTTATTTTCCATATTTTTGCTACATGTGTTTCAGGTCTTGTGACCATCATCAGGCTAAGAATGGTTATTTCCACATAAGGAATTAATTTTTTTTCTTTATGTTTTCCTATGTTTAACCACTGTCTTTTGTGTGTTATAGTCATCCAAATTCTTCTTGGATTGGTGGAGAAAATGTTCCTCTGTTTAAAGGGTAATAAAACAATCAGGATTAGTCAGAGAAATGTGGAAGGAAGGAGGTCTTTGTTCTTATCTTTTTAAACCTATCTCAGTTTTTCTTTATTAAGGGTGTGTTTTTGTTAGTATGTGTATTTAGAAAAATATGATAAATTTGAAAATTTTTAGGATTTAATTGGACTGGGCTTTGTTGATGTTGCCACATCTACACATACACATACACATAAAACAAGAGACGCAGGTAGTTCCAAAATTATATATACATATATATATATATATATATATATATATATATATATATATATATATATATAATATATATATATATATATATATTTCATTAAAAACGACTGACAAGGTGCTTTTATTTAGTTTTTTATATAATTTCTCGTGCGATCTAATAAAGTTTTTCTTTTCAGAGGATAAATTATATAAAAATTGTCCGAATGTTCTTTTAATGAAATGTGCTTGAAAGAAGGATTGCTGCCTAAATACACAAATATATATATATATATATATATATATATTCAAATGAGAGGAAGAACAGATGGAATAAAAATCCACTGTTCATCGCATTTACTTTTAAAGTGTTCAATTCAAAGTAGAGTAATATATTATTATATTATATTTTTATTATAATAAAAACATTTTGAAATCACTACACAAAAGCTTTCATGTTTCAATACTATGATTGTATTTCCTCAGGTAATGGTATGTTACCATAGACTCATGCATTTTGTCTGACTGAGGCGTCGATATTGGTTAGGTTCTGTATCAATTTTTTGTCTACTGTCAAAGTTAAATTTTAAATCTCTAATTCCGACAAGAGCATAGTCCATCTACTGGGGTTGAATAAGACCAATGTATTTTGTGTTGGCTGAAACAGATCTATACCCATGTGTGCTAAATTTTGGATTTTTTGTGTAATTTATGTGCTCTGTTATAATAAATACATTGAGCTCTTTTTGTGGATCAGTTTTAACATTTGATATTCTTAGGATCCACTTGGATTACAGATCAATGGATTTATTACCTGTACTATATATATATATGTGTGGGGGGGTGTATTATATTAAAGGATTTTATTATAACTGTTATTTTTAGTGGGTCATGTACACAAGTTATAATCCCTTCTTTTATATTT
This sequence comes from Acanthosepion esculentum, assembly GCA_964036315.1. NCBI lineage: Eukaryota > Metazoa > Mollusca > Cephalopoda > Sepiida > Sepiidae > Acanthosepion > Acanthosepion esculentum. The sequence continues at coordinate 134,982,914 of OZ038479.1, forward strand.
TATTAAACAGTGAAATTAATAACAATTATCATGTATTGATAAGTCCTACTAAAGAAAAATTGTGCCTCTGACAGGAATTGAACCTTCATCTCTTTTTTCCATCAGGAAAACCACTTTTTGAGCTAAAGGGTACCTCTGCCAGTTCGGCCTGACAGGGCAAGTTTAGAATTAGCTATGACCAAAAGAACATTTTCTCCTTGGGTCTTCTACAAATCTGTATGTACTAATTTCTCTTTGGTATCAAAAATATAAAAACAGTAAATTTTTTTGAAAAGTATTTCTTATTCAACATTATTTCTCTTATATAAATAAATGTAAATGTCAGTGTGTCACACTTTTTCAACTTTACTCCTAAAGGACGTAGCCCAACATATACCATTTTGGAATCAGTGAGCAAATTAAAAACATCAGTGAGCAAATTAAAAACATCAGTGAGCAAATTAAAAACACTCTGGGCTGTATCCAGACCCGCAATCCTGAAATTTTGGATTCCCAAATTATCATTACTGTCATTGTTTTCAGCAATTTATTTATCTGATTTTTTTTGCAACTATTTATTTGTATAATAGCAATTTTTATAACTTGGAAATAAATTTGGGAATAATCAAAATTAATTGTGAAATTGAGCGAAAGTTACTCATGAAATAAAAATAATTGTTTGTACAAAAAGTAAGGATCTACGTTCATCAAATTGTTTTTAAATTAAGTGGCAGCAGAAGAATTATTGTTGAACTTTTAAAAGGTAAGCTTAAATATTAATGCAATACTTAAATGCAGCGATCAATTTTGAGTTCTCTGTAGTTTATTATTGTCTATCACATATGGCAGCAGTATGCCTTGCAAAAAGAAATCCCTGCCAATAGATTGACCAGACTGCAATCAAAAGAGCCAAGGCTGCAGTGAGAAAAAGAATGTCCCATGCAAATGAAAACAGCAGCCAGGAGAGCTTCCAATGCTGAGAATATGCAAAGGGACTTAGGTATTTTCAAACTCCTGAACAAGCCAAAGGACCAATCAAGTGTCCTCCGCAGGAGTTAGCTTAAATGCCACCTGACAGGGTGGATTTTAAGCTAGTTACTATATATAAATAAAAAATGTTCGAAGGTCTTCTCTCAATGACCAACTCCAAAGTTTTGCACACAAATCTCAGAATCAAAGGGTCTGATAAATCAGAAAAAAAATGGCTGATAAAGATTTATTGCGCTCTTGGACCCTGATGAACTGTGTTACATGAAACTTTACAGTTAGTCATTGAGGTAAATCTCTTGTTTAACAGGTCAGTGGCCCTGGTTTAGTCATACTAGTGCAGGGAAAGTGGTTAGTGACTTGAGGTATTGAGAGACTTAATAATTTTGAGCAAAGGTGTAGAAATATAAGAGGAAAAAATATGGGAGAGTGGTTAATCAGATCGTCGTCTGATGAAAAAAGTTTGGTTTAAAAATATTAATTCAAACCCTTAAAATACTTATAAGGAGGGCCTCGGAAGAGTTTGAACTCAAATTAAACTAAGTAAGATTTAATAAGATTCAATAAGACTGACACCGCCCGGCCCAATTTTATGACCCCAAGAAAGTTGGCATGACATGGCTAATCAGTTTGCTAAAAGCTCACAGAATTTTTTTTAGCAACCTATCTCGCATATTTACATTGACTTCAATGTAAGTTTTGGATACTTAAAAACATCCAGGCCAAAACTGAAAAGCATTTCATATATGACCATCTGGGTTATTTAACAGTAGGAACAAAAGTCAGTTATGTGCCATACACGCTTAGGCGACCATGAATCTTTCTTTCGATACATAACTGACAAGGCAGATTTTTTTTCCTGCAGTTGGTTGCAATTTCTTTCTGCGGTAGATCAGTTGCAATCCAACACTTTATAACCCAGTCTGTCCTGCTACTTACCCATAGCTGGGGAGAGAAGAAGAGGATTCATGCCTTTCCCAAGGGTATTAGCACGTAAGTGAATGTAATGGATTCAACTGGAATTCGAACTCAGCTCTCCGATTACTCAGCCTGAGCCACTATCCATTACACCACTGCGAACAAGTAGGAAAGTTTTATAATTTTGAAATGTTTTGCTATTTATTTAGCTTCATCATAAATTCAAGAGTAGAATGATTTAGACATATTTCCATTTTGTAATGTATTTATTTATTTGGTTGTGCAGATGTACTGTATATATTGGCATTAGTATTTGTGTCTGAATCATTTTTTAAATTCTGTGTTTGTTTTGTTTCTATTGGTTATGCAGAATGTAATGTGCATATTTCACGGTGTCTGTGCACATGTTTCATTTTTGAAATGCTGGCATAGCTTAAGTGGGTATTAAAAAAAAGGGTATAATATGACAAATATTGGAAGCAAGGCATGCAATATTAGATCGCATCATCTGCAAATATATGGATCTTGCATTCTTTAAGTATGTTTTTTTTTTTAATAGAAGCAAGTCTTGATGTCTCCGAAGACTGATATCATCATCATCTTTTCAGGACATGGGCGATCATGAATCTCCACATTTCCTGTCCTGTACCTCTTAGTAAATTGTCTTTTCACTATCTCTCCTAATCCCTGTTCAGCCAACCATTTACACAAGCTCATTAGGTAGGTTATGTGCTGCTTTTCTCTAACCCTCTTGCCTTCAATCTGTCCTCTGAGTGTTGAATTCTCCAAGCTCTCTTTCATCATTATGTACCCTATAAATTTCGACTGTCTCTTTCTGAGGTTAAATGTAAGTGTCTTTTTGTTTGCATTTTCTTTGTCATTTTTCACGTTTAGTCAATGGTATTTTCAGCATCCTTCTGTAGAACCAAACTGCCTAAAGTCTCTTCTTCATCAGTGAAGAGAATGTCCCACATTCACTGCCATACAGGAGGACTGTTAAGTACTCTTTGTTCCTAACAAAACTTTTCTGTTTCTTAATATTTTGCTTAGCTTTTGGAAGGCATCTTTCACTATCTCAATGCACCTTGATGTGTCCTCTGTTGATTCACTGATTTGTTTCTACGGCTTATCAACATTTGCAGGTTATTTAAAGCCAGAAAATATTTTTAGATTGTAAGAATTGGGGGGGTGATAAAATGATTTAGTGATACAAATCTTACTAATTAACCCATAGCAGGGGGGAGAAGAGGTGGATCCATACCTTTCTCAAGGGTATTTGCACATAACAGTATGTAAATTCCTCTCTTGATGGGTATACACATTCAGATACTTACCAATCACAGGGATCTGTCCCTGTGCTGGTAATATCACAGCTATGATTAGCTTGGTCTGGTTCTGACCAGCTAAGACTAGCTTAGACAAGCTATGACCAGCTAAGACTAGCTTAGACAAGCAAAGACTAGCTTAGACAAGCAAAGACTAGCTTAGACAAGCAAAGACTAGCTTAGACAAGCAAAGACTAGCTTAGACAAGCAAAGACTAGCTTAGACAAGCAAAGACTAGCTTAGACAAGCAAAGACTAGCTTAGACAAGCAAAGACTAGCTTAGACAAGCTATGACCAGCTAAGACTAGCTTAGATAAGCTATGACCAGCTAAAACCAGTAGCCCGAGTGAAGACACTCAGGTCCTCACCGAGTGAACCAACCTTGTGTCACAACCTGACTCAGTGGAGGGGGGGGGGGTGAAGTAAATATAGCAATTCAGAGCCATTATCCATTACACCACCCACATATTCAAGCTTACAGCACCTGGTATTCTGTCCTGTTAAAACATTTCCAAGATATTTTTTGTACCTCCTTGATTTTGACATCTCCAGTTTGTAATTTGAATGTTGGGCTCTTCTTTTTGCTGACAACCATACATTCTGTCTTCTTACAATTGATGTATAGTCCTTTCTTCTTGCTTTCCTTTACTACCTTCTGTCAGAATTTCTGTATTTTACTTTCTATATCAGCACTGTGTCATCTGCATATCTAATGTTGTTAAGATTATGGCTTCCAATAATGTATCCTGATAGGAATTCTAATTCTCTCAAAGCCACCCCACTGTAAAGGTCGAATAAGTCCAGTGAGAAGAACTGTCAAAAAAATGTCAAAACATCCTGAGAAACCAAATCGCTAAATCTAAATAAACATATCAAAGATTTCCTATTTACTTTTTATTTACATTAGTTGGACTATTGTCCTCATCTTTGTCGCCATGCTTATCACAACGTTTCGGACGTTTTAAGCTCCGGCCTTCTTCAGGTTGTTGGAATGTCAAACTGAACCCTTTATTTCGCTCACTGGGATAGACTGTTCTAGTTCCACGTGCCATGTTAATGGATGCCAGTTATCGATTATCTCCTCTTAATTTCCCTCTGAAAGTTCTCCACTGCCTTAACCAGGTATTGAACTCACACTCTTTGAGTCCTATCACTGGATCTAACCAACGCCTTTATCCACTGTGCCATGTGTCCTTGAAGAAGGCCGGAGTGTACAACGACTGAAACATTGTGATAAACATGGTGACAAAGATGAGGACAATAATCCGAATAATGTAAATAATGTACATAATACCTCATCTAAGAAATATAGACAGTTACTTTTTATTATTTATTTTTGGTCTTAAACTTATTTTACTGGCAAATTCAGATAATTTAAATTAATCAAGCATTAAAATTTATCAAGTTGTAGAAAAAGATATAATTTTTACATCATTCAAAAGAGAAATAAATACTGCATAAAGTGTACACAATAAAACTAATTTCTATTGTTTTATTAGAAACATATTCTGAAATGAATAAAACTTTAACAATCAGTCTTAAACTTATTTTTGCCAGTATATAATGGCTGGCTATGCTGATTTTCTGAGCATACCCATCTCCTAGGGTGCCTAGCCAATCCCTGTCACAAACACCTGCACAGGCACATTTATGTTTGCTCAACATTCGCAAAGTGTATCTGTAATTTATACTGTAACTATGCTGAGTGGACTTTAGTTAGTTTCCTGATAGAGAGTGCATTATCTGGCATGATCAGCAGTTTGAATGATGCCAATATGCGGAAACCCTTGATCAAAATGACTTGTAACTATGCTAGCATAATCATTGATAGCTTCCAAACATTTCCATTTACCCAATTTCACTCGCAAGTCTTTAGTCAACCCATGGCATAGTTTACAGGTACTTTTGAAAGGCGCCACACTCTGGGATCACCTCCCCAGACTAATAACATTAAGAAGTCACCTTACAGACAAATTGACCATAGTGAGATTTGAACCTGGGTATCAGGGTTGGAAAATGAATGTTTTAACCATATATATATATATATATATATATATATATATATATATATATATATATATATATATATATTTATATAAAAATAAACAAAAAAATTATTTTTCTGACTTCAAGTTTCGCAGACCTTTGTAAAAGTTGATTAACTTTTTCTTGAAGGTCCTAATAGAAATATAGATAGATAGGCAGACAAAGATATGTAAATAGATAGATGTGCATGTAGGTATAAAGATATGTAGAGAGAGAGATATGTAAGTAGGCAAGTAGATAGATATATAGGTATATGGATAGTCAAGTAGGTAGGTATGTAATTACGCAGATAGGTTAGTAGATAGATATGTGGATATGTAGGTAGACAGATAGGTAAAGTAGATATATAGACAGACAGGTAGGTAAGTAGATATGTAAGTAGGCAGGTAGGTAGATATGCAAACATGCATACAGATAGGTAGGTATGCTGATATTTATGTAGATATGAATATAGATGGGTAGGTAGATATACAGATGTGCATATATGTAGGTATGTAGATAAGTAGGTAGATATACTGATACATAAATAGACAGATACATAGGCAGGTAGGTTAGTAGACATGAAGATATATAGATGAGTAGGTAAGTAGACATAGATATATAATAAACAGCAGGTTCCAGTAAAAAGCCACCAAAATTCAAATTTATGAGATTAGAAATTTTCACAGACAGTAAAAAAAAAAGAGGGGGGGGAGGAAAAAAAACAGGTCATGGGGTGTAAGAAGAAAATTTTGAACCAATCTCTGAATAAAAAAACAAATAAAAACCTTCAACTTTATGTTCCTTGGAAACCAATAACTATCAGACTTTGCAGCAGGTTGTGGTCAGTCAACACAAAAATACTAGCTCAACTCTACAAGCACATGTTTTCCCAATGTGATATGTAAAGTGAGGCTATGCAGAAATAGGTTAAATGACTGACAAGTAAAACTGCATGCCAGTTTCTCTAAATCAATACGCTTGTACTACTATTTCTCCTGTAAACTGTGAATAATGATGTTTACTAAAATGTATAAAGTTTCTCAAGTTCAGGAACATATCAATTCCCATGAATATTTTAAACAATAAGTCTGTTTGCTATTAAAACACAGGTATCAGCATATTTTATTTTGGCTTCCATGGGGGTGGGAGGTTAATTTACTATGAGTCAACATTAAAATATTTAAAAAATTTTAAAAATATAATCTGGAGAGTTTAATTGATAGTGATAAAATTGTTTTTTAAAGAAATCATACGGTATGAGCTGATTTTATTTTGGTTTCCATGGAATTAATTTTCTATGAATTTGCATAGCAAATTTTTATTAAATTAATTCTTTTTAACATAGTTGTCATCTGCAGAGCTTTATCTATAGTAAAATAAAAAATAAAAAATTTTAATTAAAATATAAAAATTAATTTATGGTTACAGTGCCTACTGAAAAACTCCAATTTTCTTTTCTTCTTCTATGTGCCACATCCCTTCAGAACATAGGCAATCATAGCTCTCCACAACGTTCTCTTAGTAGTTTTTATCCCTTTGCTAAGCCCCCAATCCCAATTCCACCATCTATCCACACAAGATTGTCAGCTAAGTGTATCGCTGTCTTTATCTCCCATGTCCTCAATATGCCCTGTGAGGGTTAAGTTTTCCAAGCCCCCTTTCCTTGTTAAGTGTCCAAGGAATTTCAGCCACTTTTTTCTTATACTGTATAGAAGTGTTCTTTCTGTTGCCATTGTCTTTAAGACTTCCTTTTACTGTATTTTAATTACGAATAATTATCAGTGCCATTATAGAACGGATATTATTTAAACATGAATATTAAATCCTTTTCTTCCGAAACTTTATTCAAACATTTTAAACCCTGAAGTAAGAGCCTTTAGATCAGGATTTGCTGGGTGACAGTGCCCACTGATAGGCAATTTCAATTGTTGGGTGGGTGATGAGCAACTGAACAGAAAATGGTGGGTGATATAGCATTGTGAGTAATAAAAAGGTATTTCAACATATGCACCACCCCCGCAAAACAAAAATGTTCAAAAGGAGATATGCAAAGAACTTGTATTAAAAAAATAAAAAACAGGAAGCTAAATGGTAATAACCATGTCACATCCTTAGATACACACCCCACTTGCAACCAACAAATATTTTGATATTTTCTACAGCAGGGGGTCAGCAACCTTTTGCTAAGTGTCAACTTTAAAATGATTTTAAAATCATTCAACAGCATAAGTATTTTTATACAAGTAAAGGTCAATATACCTGTTCTACAATATATTTTATATAGTATATATAATTTAGTATATATTAAAATTGAAACCACTAAATATCTTTGTGTTGTAGTAGTTATTGGTTCGGACTTCGTGATGTCATTTGCGGCTGCATGCCATTGGAAATTGCTTGGTGTGCAGCACGCTTGCTGTAGGTTGCCGACCCATGTTCTATAGTTTTGAGAAGGGTGGTTAATATTCAAATAATTCTTCAGATGAAATAACATTTTTTTTTTTCAGATAAATCAGATAAGGAAAGAACAAAAAAAATATTCACTGAATTTTTATTATTTTCTAGTAGTGTATATTGTTTTTAATTTTATTATTATGAACAAAAATCATTTAATTCTTTGACAACACTTGCAACGCTAAGCCTAACTATAAAACTAACCTTGATCATAAAACTAAATCGTGTGTGTGTGTGTGTGTGTGTGTGTGTGTGTGTGTGTGTGTGTGTGTGTGTGTGTGTGTGTGCGTGCGCAGATATGTAGAAAAAATAGGAAAGAACACGTTAGGTAAATAATCCGGAGTTCTTTAGTATTTTTGCTTTTATTTTTTAAAAAACAGTGCTCCATACAGAAATAGAGACTAAATTATAATTATTTTTTAAAAAATATGATTCCTTTGCTTTCTGTACGTGGGCAGTTATGGCTCTCCATAGCTACCTATCCTTTGTGGACCGTAGCCTCATTTCTGCCTCTGATAAACCTCCTGCTTCCCGTTCTGCCATCCATTCACAGAACTTGATGGCCCATTGACTTCCCCTCTCTTGCCCTTGATATGCCCTGTGAAGGCCAAAATCTCTAAGCCCTCTTTCCTCATTATGTGCCCTAGAAATTTCAGCTATCTTTCTGATTCTGAGTTCTCATTTTGCTACCGTTTTCTTTTAAAAATCCTGTTGCTTACTGTTATTCTCAGCATCCTTTTGTAGAACCACATTTCTGGTACCTCCGGTTTTCTCTTCATCTGTGAAGAAATTGTCCAGCATTCACTGCCTTACAAGAGAATTGACGTCACATAGCAGTACAGCACTATTTTCTTTGTTTCTAATGAAAATTTTCCTGTTTCTTAATATTTTGTTTAGCTTTTGAGTCATTCCATGTGAAATCAACAAGAGTCTGGCCATCACTGATACAATGATTCAGTATACTTATAGAGCTCCATGATAGAAATTGCATAGTACCTATTTTACATCTCTAGGTTAAAGGGTTCCCGAGAGATGACCTTTTGACGCTTGTCAAAATGGTGAATTTTAGAAAATAGTCACAAAGTTTAAATATCAATATCTCAGTTGTTTTTCATCGCAAAAACTAAATTATAGATCATTTTAAAATTCTTGGATAGATCTAAAAGATGATCTATTTATTTATTTATTTTTTGTTTAAATGTTTAAAAATAATATAAATAATAATAAAATAGGTACCAATCAATTTCTATCATGAAGATATATAAGTGTACCAAATTTGAAAAAAATCTGTGTCGGTGATCACCAATCAGGCACTTGTTGATTTGACACGAAACAACTCTTTCAGAATGCATCTTTTGCTAATACAATGCATATTTGGATTTTTGGTGTCACAATTTCCATCCTCTGTTAAAATACTTCTCAGATATTTAAACTTATGTTCTTGTTTGATGTTGATATTTCTAATTCATACTTCACATATTGAGCCTTTGCCTCTTGCTGATGACCAAACTTTCTGTCTTCTTACAGTTGATGGCAAATTCTTTCCCCTCCCCCCTGCTTTCCTTTACTACCCTGTCTAGGAGGCCCTGTAGTTTTCTTTCTATCCCTGCCATCAATGCAATGTCATCTGTGTATCTTACATTATTAAGGTTACACCCACCGATAATAAATCCTGGTAGGGTATCTAGTTCCCTCACCATAGAGATTGAACAAGTCTAGAGTGAAGATATATCCTGGTCTTAAGACCATTTCTGTTTTTGTGCACCTATACAATTCATTTTATTTCTGTATGCAAGCTGTTTGTTCCCAGTTCTGGATTATTCTGACATCCTTTCCAAAGAGATATAATTTTTCTTAACAGTTCAAATAGCTCCTTGTGCCATACTTTGCCAAATGCTTTTGTGTAATCTCTAAAATGTAAGCTTCTCCATTTGTATTTCTCTCGCTCTCTGATATCATTCTGATCCTAAATATCGCATTTCTTGTTCGTATCTTTGACAAATCTGCACTGTTCTTGTCCTATTTCCAGCCTAACTCAGCTTCGCAAGACAGTTTGAATATTCAAGATTTTATAATAGAAAAGCTAAATATTGATAAATAATAAAAAAAAAAATAACACTCATATGCACTTGATGCAGATATGCAGTTTCTTATGTGAAACCTTTGAGAATAGACACATTTTGGTATTCAGAATTTTGGCATTTTAGTATAGTAGTATATGCCCATAGAATGGCTGTTATCAGCTCAGAAAGTGGAACTGGTGTGCCAGGTTCAAATTCCAGTCAAGTTTACTGTGTTCACTTTAACATAAAAACCCTTAAGGTATGAATTCATCTCTTGGCTTACAGTCATATCAGGTTGGAAAAAAACATTTCTCGTCTGATCTCTGAAGTTGAGCAATGTTGAGCCTGGTCAGTACCCAGATGGGTGACTGCTTGGGAATGCAAAGTGCTGTAAGTTTGGATGTGTGGGTGACGTAATGGATAACAGTTCTGAATGAGAAATTGTAGAATCGAGGTCAAATTCCAGCCAAGTTCATTACATTCACTTACAAAAACTCTAGGGAAAAGTATAGCGATGAGTTAATTAGTAAGATTTGTATCTGAAAATCATTATGTCCAAAAAATTGTTAATACAATATTCACTCACAAATAAAATATATCTTACAATACAAAAAATGTTCAGACTTTAAAATAGCCTACAAAAGGTTGATAAGCTGTAAAAAACAAATCAATCTCTTCTACACCCCAGTTATGGGTTAAATAGCAGGGTAGACTAGGCTCTTTAGTGTTGGTTGGTAACCAGTCTAAGAAAATGATGACTGAATTCAAAAACAGTCAGGCATGGGGCTGGCATCTCCACCCCATAAAAACCTAATTAATATGTAAACAACACCAGAAACATATAGTGTGGTGAGTCTATGGCCCTATACTCAACAGGAGAATCTAATGGCCATAAAGAGGAAGAGGAGGAGAGTAGTATTGCAGTATGCAAAGTGTGATTGGTAAGGCAAGTCCAAATTCTGGGAGAGTTTACTGCATTCACTTTCACACTCATGCCCTTGGCAAAGATGATTGATCAGTATATTGATCTGGTTGACCTAAAGGAAATTTATTTATTTAATCTACAAGGGTAGACTGTTCTCATTCCACTGCCCATGTCTAGGGATATTGCATCTGGTTCTTGTTTATAGCACTGCTCAGTTATTGATTGCCCGTTTCCATGGCAACCAAATAGACGTTGCACAACCACTATGTCACCAAATTCACAAACCAGAAATTCAGTTTACCAAATCTCAGTTCAGAATTCCCTGCAAGTTAACCAGATCAATATACACCTGAGGAAGGCTGGAGAGCACAACAGCCAAAACATTGTGATAAAAGCAACAAAGATAAAGACAATAGTCTGAATATAAATAGTATAGATAAGCAATAAATTGTTAGTGAAAAGTACCAAAATGAAAGACATCAAGAATACCATTGTAATTTTGATGAAATTTCATGGTACCCCAACCCTGTCTGAAAAATTGGTCTTTTTGTACACTAAAATATTTTTGGACTATTTTAACGAAACACCACTTGCATTTTTAGTTGGCCGTATTCTCTCATGTCCAATATGCCTGTGTTATAGGGGATGCGGCTTGTGGACTTAGGGCCACACTTGAGAGAGAAAGAGAGACTTTTAAAAAACGCAAACTGGCCCAGATATTCACCAAATTCAAAACGTGGACACATGAGCAAGTGCCGAAAAGTAACTGGCCTGACCCAATTCCCAAAATCTGACCAAACATCGGAATTTTTTATAATCCCTCCTTTGTCTAGCTGAGAAATTTTAAATCCTTGCTTGTAATTGTGAAGAATTCAAAAGAGGTTGTCTTACAAACAATAACTTGTAAGTCTTTCTATAACAGCTGACAAAGTCTGTTGGACAACAAGCAAGAGATTATAATTTAGATAAAATAAAGTCAAAGAACATATTTCATGAATGAACAAATTGTAGAGATTTCAGGACTTTATTTTCCCATAACCAGATTTCTTGTTGATGCATATCCTAGCTGAATATTTATCTTTTTTTTTTTTCATGTCTAAACAGGCAAAGTTCAAAAGGGTAACAATTTTTGTTCTTTTCACCACCACAAACTTGAATGAACATGTATGTCAAAAGGATGTCGATATTTTACAAAGAAAGATTTAAACAACAAAAGAATGTTAACATCTGCAGGCAAATTATTTATCCAGATGAAATCACTATGCAGTAGATAAAACCTTTTTTTTATAATAATGTTCACTCTGTACAAGGTCCAAGAACCACTCTAGGTAGAGGGTTACAGAGTAAAAGGCACAGTTTATGGGATATATGGGGAAAATAACTGCAGTGATGTGGGGTCTGGCAAGACAAAACACTTGACATATTCAGCTGTGATAGTAATATTCAATACTCAGCTAGACAAGTCAATAGCATTATCTTCCCTTTCTAAACAGTTACCCAAGACCATCTTCATGAATGAACTGATCCATTCATGATAGTAAGGGGGGTAACTGGCTCTTACCACAACAATAACAGTTAGGTCTAGACTTGAAGTGGTTAAAATTGTAGAAAATGGGAGAGCATCTTCTTGGGAGTCGGTTAAAGCTAAAAAGAAAATGGGAAGTTATCAGATTTGTCTATATATGTATATATTTTATTTCTTTAAAATATCTTTTCATGCCATGTTTCTTCAGGATGTGGGTGATCATGGTTCTCCATAGCTTCCACACTTTTTTATTAAATATTTATAAGCTGTGCACTTTTATGATTGTTCTTTGGAAATGTATCAGAGGAGCTTCCCATTTCCTTTCTGCATAATTTTGAATTCACAGCTGTTCCTCTCCCACACTAACTACCAACAAAGGCCAGAGAACCCAGTTTCCCCTAACCTATAGCTGTGTTATATATATATATATATATATATATATATATATATATATATATATATATATATATAATTAATACATATATATAATTTGTCATTTAGCTTATTAATGTTATTTTCAGCATCCTGATTTTCGATCTTTTCCAAGTTTGCCTTTGTAATTTATCCCTGAAGATGATCTTGGAAAGGGTCGAAAGTACATGGGTGAGAAAAAACTACAGCACCTTCCTTGATGAATTTCATCTTAACATCAAAAAACTGATTAGAGAACTGGAAAGAATCAGTATAAAAATAAGTAGACAATATGTTTATATTATTCAATGAAACATGTTTGAATGAAGATATGTGGCCTTAATATACATATATGCATATACACATAGGACACATTTGGTAGAGGAGGGGCACATTCAATAAAAAAAATTTCAAAATAAAAAATTGTTTTTCACTGCAAATTATTCATTATATCATATCCAAGTATTTTACAAAAAATTAGAGCTGATTACCCAATATTTCAAGCTCAATTTAGGTTTATAGTTCGTAACCATGCAATGAGATGCGGTAACATAAACCGTAGATTTGTTTGTGGAATATCATTACATTATTGTTACATAATTATAGTGAAATCATTAAGTTTTTTTTTGTCAAAAGCATTTTATTTTTGGTCGTATATTAATTTAAAATATTCCTTCTTACAGGCTTTATTTTTGAAATGGAATAAGATCATTCTAAATTTCAGAATTTCGCTATTGCCCATCAAAATGGCGGGAAGGAAGCAATCGAAAAAAAAACAATGGAAAAGAGAGGTAACAAAGCATAAACGAAATAGCTCCAGTTTGTTCAACTTAGGAAACTTAGCATTGCAGCCAAAGTATTCTAAACTGCTGCCAATAACAAAGGAGAAAATGAAAATTACCTAACGACAAATCGAATATATCACCGAAATTTATATTTTCATTTATTTGTTTTTTTTATGCCGTCTTAAAGACGATATGAGAAATTTATTTACTGAAAAAAATGTTTGAACAAAGTAACTATAAACAATTTTTTTTTCCCTATCCTCTGCCAGCCGCAATGATGGAGAAAGCATTACCTCGAACCATCGCCAGTGAGACACGCTGCAAGAGCCACTCCATTTCGCGAGGCTCGTCCCTTAATCAAGACGCCATCCCGCCAATCCTCTGAAGGAATGCCATCGAACGAGGGCCAATAACCCCAGAAGTCCCCACTGCCACAGGAGTTTAAAAAAAATCTATCAGCAAGAGAAGAATATTTAACTATTTTTTTTTTATCTCTGCATCCCGGGCGACGGACCCTGGATCAAATTACTGGCCGAAAATGTATTTGTTATTTATTTGTTATGTAATGAAATATATAACTGTCAACAATGTTTCCATAAAACTTGATATTTCCTGTAATAAATTCTTAATAAATATTATTATTGTTATTATTTTACCTAAGTGTAAGGTAGTCCTACATTTACAATTCCTTACGTCTAACCATGAAAAGAAATGTTGATCAAAACTGCCTAAAACCTTTCAGTGCATATTGCCATAAAATTATCAAATGTTGAATACATCCTTCCTCCGCTGACCTTTCATTCAAATATGACATTTAATAACAAAATACCATATTTGATATCATATAATCCCTCACCTGCCTTTCCTCCACCTCCAAAAAATGGCTAAAAAGACGTCTCCTGGGCCTTATATGCAAAGGTGAGGTACTTGGCAGGCTATTGTTTATCCAGATGCTGTAGATTATTGGTATTTGCACCTCACCAATTTCATAATCTAAATAAATTCGAGGATGTCAGTCTGCTAGGGTGGCTAGCTAATCCCCATTGCAGATGCCTGCTCAAGCACATTTGTGTTTGTTCAATACCCACAGAGCCCATCTGTGGTTTATGCTACAAAAATGCTGATCGGCATTAGTTACAGTTTCTGGGAGAGAGCATGTTATCTAGCGTGATCAACAGTCTGAACAAGGCCAGCACACTCAAACCCTCAGTCACCATGACATGTGACTTCATGCTAGCACAACCACTGAGGGTTCCACAAAGGTTTCATCTACCCAATTTCACTCACAAAGCTTGGGTCAAACCATGGTATGGTTTTCAGGCACTCTCTAATGCTGCTGCATGCTGTGATTGCCTCCTCCAGATTTAAGATCAAGGAGTCACTTTCCTTACAAAATAACCATGGTAAAATTACAACCCGGGTCTCATGGTCAAAAAGTGGGTGTTCTAACCACTCACCCATAATTATTTCATAATACCCTAATATTAAATGACCATAATTGGGGAAGGGGTCTTATATGCCAATGAAATATGATGGGCCTTGAAAACTTGTGTATTTCCAATAAAACCCCAAGAAAAATAACCATGCAATCACTTTGTACTGTAGGAAGTTGTGAACTTTTATTTCAAAAGGTAATGTAAATTCTATGGACAGAGCGAGTAAGCAACAAGTATTAAAGAAAAAAAAAGTAACAGAAATCAAAAAAAGACAGTTGAAATTCCTTGGACAAATAATGAGGGAGGAAGGAGAGCTTGGAAAACTTAACACTCACAGGACATATTGTGGGCAAGAAAGATAAGAGACAGCAGCAAGTCACCAGACAAGCTCATGTGAAGGATGGTGGAAAAAAGGGGCAGGAGCCTTAGCAAAAGGGGAAAAATGCTAAGGACCACAAAGGATAGGAAGTTGTGGAGACCCATGATCGCCTATGTCCTGAAGGGATACAAGACAAGAAGAATTTTTTAAATATGAAAATTACAATCGTACATTTTCCTAATGAAAGAAAGGCAACTAAAGTTCATAATTTGGGTCATCCTGGGCTATCAAAAAGGTGACATTATGTTATGAGGCAGGAAGAAAAAAGATTTATTGTGCAAAACATATATAACAAATTACTCAATGACAAACAGTATGCAATCTTTTTGGTCAATGGCATTGGGTTGTGAACTAGGTGATATAGTGGTTGTGTGTTCAATCCCTGGAATGGGCAGTTTGTACTTACACTCAGTAAAAACAGGCGAGTAATAACTCAACAGTGCTAAATATAAGAATATAAGAACTAGACTATATCTCTAGACATGAGCAGTGGAACAAGAACAGTCTACTCTCATAGATTAAATAAAGGATTCAGTTCACAATCCCCTATATGTTACCCAGATTGATATATACACTTGAGGCAGGCCAGAGGGAACAACAGCCAAAACATGATAAAAACAAAAATGAGGACAATGGTCAGAACATAAATAGTGTAAATCCAAGTACGCAATATTTTTCACATGAATTGCTTTGGCTGTTATGTTTCAATTCTGGTTGGATGAGGGAACAAAGTAAGGCAGAAAGAAAAGACAAAAAATGTTAACATAAAATTCTTTGTATTGCCGGCATAGTGGACTAAGGTGGAATATCTCTTTGTGGGCAAGGGAAGTAACTTGGAGAAGGAGAGTCAGTAGGGCCTGGAGTTGATGTGTGTGTTGGATCAGTTAACCAAGGTCACTAGTAACACTAACATTACTATGAACCATGTTCTTAAAAGCAAACGGAATGAATCATGACGCAGTGTTTTTTGTTGTGCCATTGCTTTAGTGGCAACATTTGTGATTGGTACTTTTTATATTGTTTTTTTAGGGTATTTGCTTTGTAAGCTGGATGGGATGATTGGAGCCCCTGTGCAGAGCATGACTTTTTTTATTTTTAGTTTTGCTCTTGTAGCATTAACAGGTTTTATGTAGAGTGAATCAAAAAGAGGCCTAGTTTGAAGTAGAATATAACATGGCAGAGCTTCCAGAAGGAAATGATTTTATAAACCTGTCAGCATTTAATAGAGAAAGCAGTGAGCAACTAAAATGGTGGGCAAAGCTTTGGAGATTTGGCACAATGTCATTTTTCAGATGAGCCATGCTTTGAGCAACAGATGAATATGAATCTAGATAATGCCAAGACAAGAATTTTGTTTGAATCATCTGCAGCCCACTATCAAATATACTTAGTTTACAGTTTTCCCTCCCAAACACAATCATTGTCATTGTTGACATGCATGATGTATGAGAGTTAAGCAGTTCCATTTTATTAGAACCAAACAGTCAGACTAACTGCACATTTGATTTGAATATTTCTTTTTTTTTCTCAATTGAATTTACCCCAAGCAAGGCAGTAAAGCCACTAAGATACAAGTGGTTAACTGTGTGTGAAAGAATTAGAAAACAGAAACATTACTAAGGAATAAGATCAATAGAAGAGTAAACAGGAAGATCAAAGTTGGCCAGAAAAGAGTTCCACAAGCGAGAACTGCAAGAAACTGTTAGCATAGAACTTATGGCTACATCTAACCAATTCAACTGTAAATGATGAGACCTTGCAGCCAATCTAGTACTTCACTTAAATTCAAAGAGTCTAGATACCATAGCAAAGAGCTCATCAAAGCAATTACCATGAAAGTATTTATAGAAAAGGCACAGGGAAGCAACTTTATGGCAGTGGAAAAAGTGACTGAAGCCGAGATGCCAAGTCAGGACCAATAATATTGCTGATTCTTCTTTGACTGCCACATATGGTCTGGTGTTCCTGCTATTTGTTGATAGCAGGAACACCAGACCATATGTGGCAACAATATTCCAAGCCTGGGTAAATGGTAGACTTATAGATATGCAAGATAGATTCTGGAGAGAAAAATTATCTAGCTTGATACAGTGAACCAACATTCTTAGCAGCTGATCTAGCAGTGGATTCAATATAGTCTTTCAATCATATCAGCTTTAGTCATATATAGTCAATATTCAGTCTTTAGTCATATCAGCTGGGAGTGTTATTTCTTTCTGAGATTATCATCAGGGGTGCAGTTGAAAGAGATGGAAAGTATTTGGGAAATAAAAGTGATTCTAACTGTTATAGTGCATTTCTTGATATACCGAAAAATATTTGTGAATATGAAAGGATTATGATTAAAATAAGCAGACATAATGTTTGTAATTTATTCAATCAGGCATTATATATATATATTTCATTAAAAATGACTGACAAGGTGCTTTTATTTAGTTTTTTATATAATTTCTCGTGCGATCTAATAATGTTTTTCTTTTCAGATGATAAATTATATAAAAACTGTCCGAATGTTCTTTTTATCCGAGCGCTTTCAGCTATACATTTAGCCATTTTCAAGGATTATATTTCAACTGTTAGAATTAGAAATAGTTTGTTATATGTATGTTTCATAAAACATAAACATAAACATGTTTTATAAAACTTTGAACATTGACATAATATCTTGACCATGTTTTGAAACAAAAAAATGAAACATTTTATAAAACATACATATAACAAACTATTATTATTTTATAAAACATATATATAAGAAATTATTTCTAAGAATAGTCACCCGGTTGGTTCACTCCTAACAAGACTATTTCCCCACCCAATTTAATTATCAAGACCCGCTTATATTTATATCCCTACAAGTGGGGACATGAGTAACAACCCTCAGGGTGATATTTTTAATTGACTCCTTGGGGATCAAGAAAATAGGCACAGAAAACTGGCACTGCTTCACAACTCAGGACTATACTTGGTAACCATCGCCACTAACAGTAATCAACCTTTGTTTTTTACCCACATTCTATCAAGGTCAAATGCGTTTTTCAACAACCATTCTTTTTGGGAGGGGGGTCTATGGTAACGAAATTTTTATTTAGCATTTTTTTTCCCATGGAACGTAAATCAGATGGAAACTCATCGATTTAAAACGTTTAGTTACTAAAGCAAGGCGATACATCACTTCTGGACAAACATGGACAGACGTGCCCACAATAAGACGTCAAAAGGACGGTTTTTCGCAAGACACCGCTTTTTTAACTACCCTCACTCTTCTTCGGCAATGTTTATAGTTTTAGAAAGCGATGATTAAAAATTGTAAAATTCTTAACATATGAAAGTGGATTTATACATTTTCTTTGTTCTTGAGAATTAACAACAAAAATAATAAATTAAATACTATTTATTATTTATTGGAATGGTTGGCAAAACCTCGGCTAATAATTGCAAATTGCCAATTGATTCGAACTTTATAAAATGGTAAATAATGATTTCCTTTTGATTGACATATTTTAATAATTTAGTAAATGTTTATACATTTATGAATAAAATTGGTAAATGAAATGATAATTTGATGAATATCGCATTGCATTATTTTTTAGTTCTAATTGATTTTTTTTTAACTTATGTTGCAAATAAATAATCTTGTTCTTGTAAATAAACAAAATAAATACTAGTGTTTTTGTTGTAAAATCTCAAGAACAATGGAAATGTATGAATTCATTTTCATCATAGTTTAGGTTTTATTCCAATTCTAATCATCGCTTTTTAAAACAATAAACATTGCCGAAAAAGGGGGAAGGTAGTTAAAACAAAAGCGGTGTCGTGGGAAAAACTGTCCTTTTGACACTACGACTTATTGCGAGCACGTTTGTCAATGTTTATCCAGAAGTCTTTGTGTATATCTGCCAGGCTGTTTGAAACTTAACTTCACTAAAAATTTGTTTAATTAACGATTTAAAAAAGGTGATGGGTGTAAAAGCTGATTGAAAGTGGATTATATTTGTTACGTTATGAGTACAAGGGATTTTACCCAAAGTCAATTATTAATTTAAAAAATAATACTCAGTTGTTCATTTATGAAATGTAAAAAAAAAGAAAAGCTAATGACAGGATAGGGAGGCACTTCATCAAACTGAACTTGTAGAGATGACCATAAGCAATGAGTTCGATCCTCAATAGTTGCCACACATACTTGTAGCCTTGAGCTAAAAGTAAACCCCAAAAAAACTAAACAATCCTAAGTACAACTAAGAAGCAGTACTTTAAGAAATATCTTCTTAAATAAGGAATTAAATTTAATTCCTGTGACACTGTGCAGTGTGCATTGTGTTTGTTCTCTCCCTCTCTCTGATTACGTGTTCGTCTTGTCTTGTCGGTATTTTAAGAACACGCCCATTCAAACAGAATCTGACACAAGGCTGGGGTTAAAGTGGGAATTCAAAATTTCTAAAAAAAATATTTTTAAAATTTTTAAGCCGACATTTTTATTACTTCAATGAAGTTCAATGACTTGGAATGAGTTGGTTAGTAAGAGCTAGTGGACCTAGAATTCTAAACTAAAAATATGCTAAATAATTGTAGCCTTGTGCCAGACTAAAGCTTAGAAAGATACATTGCTATGAAGCAATGGTTAGCAAGGAACCTAGTGAGTTCGATCCCCACTGGCTGCCATACTTTACATTTCAAAAGAACAATGTCAATCAATAAAATTAAATAAACCCATAAAAATAGTTCTTATTTTTATTTACAAGCACGATTATTTAAATAAATAATAAATTTGATTGAACCATTCAAATTAAAAAAAAGGCCTTAAAATTGTCAATCAAGAAATCATCATTTGAATGTTTCTCTTCTTGATTGACAATTTTTAAGGCCTTTTTAAAATTTAATGGTTCAAATTTATTATTTATTAAATGATCGTGCTTGTAAATAAAAATAAGAACTATTTTTATGGGTTTAATAAATTTTTGAATTGTTGCGGTCTTTCAAATGATTAAAAAACCTCTATCGCCTACTTTTAGGCTCTTTGCACACTACACACATACAACAAAAATATATAGCAACTATTTTATGGGACAGAGTAATTCTCTTTTTTTGCGTGTGATTTCAGTTGAAAACATCACTTTAAGTTCTTCATAAATGACATTTAAACTAAACACGTTTATTAAAAAAAACATTTTAGTGGATACCGGTGTTTGAAATAGACGTCCCATTTTAAAGTGTGCGTATTTATTTACATTTTTAACTAACAACAGGGTGTCTATTTCAAACCCAGGTGTCCACTACTAAATGTTTGTACTAACGAAATTTATTTATTTATCATTTCTTAGTGGTCCATTATTGTAAAAATAAAATAAAAGAAGATTAATAAATTACAATCGACCTAAAATCGTTGGTATGATGAAGTTGATCATTGACCGATTAAGTAAATTTTTTAAGAAGCATTTCTTTAAAAAATGAAAAAAATCCAATCTTTCTCTGCTGAATTTGTTTCAGTAGGAATGAATGTCAGCTTGGAAGGATCAAAACATTTCAAGGGTTAAAAAAAAAGACAAGATTTAAAACAAAAAATAATTATAAATTAAAAGAAAATACTCTATGATTGCAGAAACTCAACCTAAAAAAAAAAAGATTTCAATCAAACAGACCAAAGAGATTCTTTTCACAGCCATTGTATATTTTATTTTTAGCATAGAATGATGCAATTCTCTTGTTTTTTAATTAATTCAGAATTTATCCAAATGAAACTTAATCTAATTTTTTTTTATTTAATTTAATGTTCGAGCATTTTTTGAGAATTTTATTTATTTATGGCTTGAATTTTTTAAAAAGTTCTATAATTTGAGAATTTTTTATTTATTTTTTATCATGGATTTTTAATTTTAAAAAGGTAATTTCAAGATTTATCACTCTAATTTTAGGGAAAAAAACAAAATCTATTTCTTAATAAAATTAAAAACAAAGAAAACAAGGAAAATTCAATTAGAAAAAAGGGGGAAAAGTAAACATCAAAAAAGGTCCATGTGATTAAATTTCAATCCATTTTTTAAAAACATTTTTAAAACGCATAAAATGAAAAAAAATACGCCATAAGTTATTCTGTTTTTTAAAATAAAAAATAAAAAAGTATCTTCTCTTTTTATGGGGGAGGGTCACGACTTATCAATAAAAGATTTCATTTTCAGTGATTTTTATTTATTTTTAAATGTTTTCTTTGTTCAAAGTCAGAATTTACGACTTTTAAAAAAAATGAAAGGAAAGTAAGAACATAAACAAAAAAACTGCATGTTTTTTTTTTGCCTGAAAGGGTCAGTGAGAGGATCAATTTTTTCAATTATTGTGATTTCACCATTGTTTTCTCTGCCAATATAAACAGAAAATCTTTTACTTTTAAATTATTTAAATTAAATTTAATCGATACAACAACCCCGAGTCATAAGATTCTATTTTGATATTATTTTTGAAACGTAAAATAAAAAATAAAAAATGTCTGTAATTTCGATCCTGAGTCCAAACACGCAGCTTTTTCAAAGTTAAATCAGCAATTATAAAAAAATTAAAGTATTTTTTTGTTAACGCAACCAATCCTTGGTATTCATTGTTTTAAAAAAGTGAAAAAAATATACAACAGCTGGAATAAATTAGAGAAATAGATAGAAATTTAGACATTTTCTCCTTTGTTGATCCCTCCATAGCATCATTAAAACAACATTTTTTTTTTCGTAAAATTTAAAGTTATTTAGTCTCAATCCTTAGGCATAATCCAGTTACTCAACTGTGTTTTAAATCATTCTATTTTGTTTTGACATTGTTTAAAATGTTTCGACTCTTTGAGGTTTTGTTAGCATGATTACGAAATAATTATTCTTTCTAGTTTTTTAGCACATTTAATTCCAACAAAACGAAATATAATTTTTTTAAAATCTTAAATGTTAATTCAATAATTTTTGCAATCTTTTCGTTTTTTAGTGTTTTTTCTTTTTGGTTTTTGGTTTGTTTTTTTTTTTGTTGTTTTTTTTTACTTGAATACGTGTAAAACTGCACGAAGTACAAAAAAAGCATAAATTAAGAAAATTTACCTTGCCGTCCGTGTTTGCTCCATTTGGAAATATAATAACCCTCTTCATCTCTTGGGGAAATCTTGGTAAAAATTCCCTATTTCTACTTTTTTTGTCTTCTTATGTCTTGTTTTCTTTTTATTGTTTAAAATAGATCAAGGGAACCCCAAAACAGCAGTCGCCCTGCTGAGATTGGGCAGTGGGGCCGCTACTATCCTAAGCAACTATACACATGCGAAATAAAAAATAAATATTTTTTATAAATATCTATTTCTTTTAAATAGCTTCAAAAAACAAGCTCATATTCAATTTTTGCATCAAATCGTTTATTTTATCTTAATTTTTTAAATAATATGTCATAAAATATACTATATACACGTTTTATTCTTTGTTAGTAGAACCAAGCACATCGTACGAAATATACCGGTCACATGGTTTTGCTTTTTTGATGATGTAAGAGGTAACCGGTGTCAACTGTAAAATGTCAACTTTAAAAGGGAGAGGGTAAGGGTTACTCCCTGATTCTTGAGGTGTGCCGAGAAAGTTGAGCAGTCTTTGTCACGAGTCTTCTTATGAATTAGCGGGACTCTCACTTTAAACACAACCTTTTACCATATTCCGTTCGACTGGGCGTACGGATAAATGTTAATTCTGCGGCGTCACAATAGGAAGGTGCCGAGGGAGTTGAGCATTGTTTTTTTTTTTTGTCTCGAGCTCCACTTCTTGTGAAAGTCCCACATTAAAACTCAATTTGTGATATGGGGCAATTACGTTAACCTAATAAATACTGGTAACAAAACGCTCATAAAAATGCTTATTTACAATTATTACTCAGTCCTGGGATGTCTCCCAAGCATTGTCACTTCCTTGGGAGAGGACCAGGGCTCGGTATCGCCTGAGACGTCCCAATAGAGAAATACAAAAAAAGGAACTGAACAGTTTTATTCCGAGTTTCCTAACATTTTGGACTTTCACTTTTTAATCCCAACCTTGTGCCATATTTCTTTTTGCGTGGGCGTGTTCATAAATAAATAGTACCGACAAGACAAATATGCGTCTTGGGTAAGAAGACGATAAGTTACAAACATCCAACAGCAAGGACTCTGAGCGGGAGGTTTTGAGGAGCGTGGAACCACCTCTTAAATTGCTGGTGTTCCCAGGTCCACCCTGACCTGGGGTGGTGAAACCCGTTAGGGTCCCAGCTATGGGCAAATAGTTAAACACCAAACTGGGGTCAAAACACTATGAAAATGTAAAAATAGGTTTTAATATCAGCAATAAATTTTTGTAAAAAATTATTACCAGCAATAAATTTTTGAAAAAAAAATTATTCCCAGCAATACATTTTCGAAAAAAATATTACCATCAATAAAAATCTTGTCAGCATGAAATAACCCATTGAGGTTGATATGCCGTGAAACAAAACAAACCCAACAAGACTAATACGTTAACCATAGCTTCTCTAATATAGTTTCTGAAACATTGATTTTATTTAAATTTAAACATGTAAAAGAAAAGAAAGATTAAAGAAGGAGTATTAGTTTTGCTTAAAAAAAACAAAAAAACAACTTTAAGGATAGACAGTGTTAATTTAAAAAAAAGAGAGAGATACTTTTCAGCTAAATTAAAAAAGTACCGTACAGAATTTTTTTTTTTTTACTAATGTTCACCCTATACAAGGCCAAAGAGCCACTCAAGCTGAGGGTTACTGAAGGAGTCTGTTGTATAAGCAGTAAGAGGCACAGTTTATGAGGACATGGGAAAGCTAGCAGTTATCTCCAGTGTTGAACAGGTTAACATTGTAGTGGTTAGCATCATCTTGGGAGTCAGTTACACAAAGTAGTGGTTTGCAGGAAGAAGCTGTTTTAGTAGAATTTCATTCTTACTAATGGTTATATAAAAGGAATGAGGATGGTTTGCCTTAGTGTATTTGGTATGGTGGGTCTTGCTTAGAGTGTTAGTGTTTGCGGAACTAAGGAATGTAGCTTGTCAGAAGATTTTCCATGGAAATAGCAATAGAGTAGGGAGAGGCTTGCAACATTTGATCTGTGAGGAAAGAGGTTGTAGAGTGGAATATAATTCATCACACACAAGGCTGTGTAGATGCTTTTGAACCCCATAAAAACTGGGCAGTTCCAGCTCAGCTACGGCAGAAGTACTCCATTTTCAGCCTGAGCTGGCTATTGTAAAGGGAGATCACAGCAGGAGTCAGGTACTTATTTGACTGGTACAGAGAACCAACCATTTTCCCAGCATCTTTAGTAATAGATTGTACGTACGATTTCTAAAAAAATTTAGAAATTAGTAACAAATTTATTTCCAAGCAATCTATTGTCTTCATCTTTGTTGTTGTTATTACAATGTTTCGGTTGTTGTGCTCTCTAGCTTTCCACAGGTGTCTGTTGATCTAGGTAAACTATAAGACAATAGCCTAGTGTATTAAAGTGTTAATTTGGTGACATAGTAATTGTGAGTTCAATCCCTGGGCTGGACAGTGTGTACTTGGGCTCAGTG
This sequence comes from Acanthosepion esculentum, assembly GCA_964036315.1. Lineage (NCBI taxonomy): Eukaryota > Metazoa > Mollusca > Cephalopoda > Sepiida > Sepiidae > Acanthosepion > Acanthosepion esculentum. The sequence goes on from OZ038479.1 coordinate 135,007,692, forward strand.
GAAACAGGGTGAGCAATAACTGAGCAGTAGTTTAAACAATAAGAACTAGATGATGGGCAGTGGAACAAGAACAGTCTGTCACTGTAGATTAAATAAAGGGCTCTGTTTGGAATTCCCTGTAGGTTACCTAGAGCGATGTGTGTCTGATGATAGCTGGAAGGTACAATGGTTGGGTTTGGTTTGTTTTATGGCATATCAACCTCAATGTGTTATTTAATGCCGACAAAATTTTTTTGCTGGTAATTTTTTTTTTTTTTTAATCTATTTCTGGTAATATTTTTTCTTCAAAAATGTATCACTGGTAATAATTTTTTTCTTCAAAAATTTATTGCTGGTAATAATTTTTTTACAAAGTATTTCTGGTATTAAAACCTATTTTTACACTTTCATAGTATTTTGATCACAGTCTGGGGATTAACAATTTGCCCATAGCTGGGACCCTAACAGGTGTTACCACCCCAAGTCAAGTTGGACCTGGGAACACCAGCAATTAAGAGGTGGTTCAACACTCCTTAAAACCTTCTGATCAAAGGCCTTGCTGTTGGACGTAGTTTTTCCATCTTACCCAGAATGGAAAGGCACAATGGCTGAAATGTTGTGATAACAACAATAAAGATGTGGACAATAGTCAACTTGTAGATGTATGAATAATGATAACTCCTCATTTCAGAAATTCAGACAAAAATTAACAACAAATTTGACATTATAAATTATAGAAAATGAAGCTTTCACAAATACATATTCCTTCCTATGTTAAATATGTGTGCCAGAATCTCATCATCATCAGAGCTATTTTGACTTGAAGGTACACTGCAAACATAGACCTTCATATCCACAAAAAAATGGAGTATCGAAAAGACAATTTTTCTCATGACACCACTTTTATTTTAATTCCCTTCACTCTTCCGCAACGTTTATTATTTTAAAAAGGGGTGATTAGAATTGGAATAAAAACTAAACATATGAAAATGAATTCATACATTTTTTTGCTCTTGAGAATTTAGAACAAAAATGATAAACACTATTTATTTATTAGATTGCTTATTTACACTATTTATTATATTAATTATTGAAATGCTTGGCAAAACATCAGCTAATTGCCAATTGATTTAAACTTTATAAAATGGTAAATAATAAGGATTTCTCTATAGTTGATTTACATATTCTAATAATTTAGTAAATGTAATAAATTTACACATAAAAAATTGTTTTCAGATTTATTTCTTTATAAATTGGTAAATGATAAATATAGTATTAGTTTTTAGAATACTGGTTTGGTGTAGTTAGTTTTTTTGTACAGCATACCAACCTCAATGGTCTATTTAATGCCAACAAGATTTTTATTGCTGTTAATATTTTTTCACAAAAAAGTATTGTTGGTAAAATTTTTCTTTTTCAAAAATGTACTGCTGGTAATAATTTTTCAAAAAAAGTATTGCTGGTATTAAAACTTATTTTTATACTTTCATAGTGTTTTCACACCTTTTGGGGGTTAACTATTTGCCCATAGCTGGGACCCTAACAGGTGCTACCACCTCGGGTCAGGGTAGACCTGGGAACATCAGCAATTAAGAGATGGTTCCACATTTCTCAAAACCTCCTGATCAGAGGCCTTGCTGTTGGATGTAGTTTATCATCTTACCCAGGACACGGATGTAGTTTATCGTCTTACCCAGAATGCAGATGTAGTTTATCGTCATACCCAGGACAGTTAGAATATTGTAAATCTGAAATTATTCTTGTAAATAAAGAATCTAATAGATAATAGTGTTTTATATTTTAGCTGTAAATTCTCAAGAACAAAAAAATGTATAAATTCACTTTCATCATATGTTTAGGTTTTATTACAATCCTTGTCATCACTTTTTAAAACAATAAACACTGCCGAAAGTGAAGATAGTTAAAATAAAAGTTGTGTCATGGGGAAAACTGTCCTTTTGACTGCATTTTTTTAGAAGCATAATATTGGATTTTTGACCAATAGAAACATAATATGCATTTTTATACAATGGAAATATAAAATTTTATTTTTAGCCAATAGAAACATAATTCATATTTTTACCCAATAATATATGCATTTTAAAAGTGTTATTAATAATTACTAACAATAGAAACATAATATTGTACTTTTACCAAATAGAAACCTAATATGCATTTATACCCAACAGAAACAAAATATGCATTTCTAACCTATAAAATCATAATACTGTATTTTTTCCAATAGAAAAAATTATGCAGTTTTACTCATTAAAAGTATAATAATGTATTCTTATCCAATAGGAATATAATATTTTATTTTCAGCCAACAGAAACATAGTATGTATTTTTATTGAATAGAAACATAATATTGGATTTTTAACAAATAGAAGCATAATATACTACTTTTACCCAATAAAAACATAATATCCATTTTTACCCAATAGAAATATAATAATTTATTTTTAGCCAATAGAAACAACATTCATGTTTTTCCTGACAGAAACATAATAATATATTTTTGCCCATTAAAACATAATATTGTATTTTTAACCAATAGAAATATAATACCATTTTTACCCATTCAAAGCATAATATTGTATTTTCCCAAAATAGAAATAACATAGTTTTTTGACCAATAGAAACAAAATCCCAACAGAACCATAATATGCATTTTTACCCAATGGAAACATAATATTGTATTTTTACCCACAAGAACAGGAGTCATCAAACTTTTTTCACAGAAGCCCAGATAACTGAGAGAATGACAAGCATGGACTGGATAACCATTTTGTTCAATACAATATACTGATTAATTTTATTTTTTATTTTTCATTAATTTATTTTAGTTGGATTTTCAGTTTAGAATCATCTAATGTATGGTTTTGTTGATTTTGTGTGTGAATGTATGGGCTGAAGTACGAAGACAGTTTTTTTTGTTTTTAATTAATTTATTTTAGTTGGATTTTCAGTTTAGAATCATCTAATGTATGATTTTGTTGATTTTGTGTGTAAATGTATGGGCTGAAGTACGAAGACTGTTTTTTTTTGTTTTTAATTAATTTATTTTAGTTGGATTTTCAGTTTAGAATAATCTAATATATGATTTTGTTGATTTTTGTGTGCGAATGTATGGGCTGAAGTATGAAGACAGTTTTTTTTTTGTTTTTAATTAATCCTTATTAATTTTGGTGTTTATTTGTTATCTATTTAGAGTTTATAATAAGTTCAGACAAAATATATGGCATAATTCACTAAAATCCATCCTTTTATATGGCACTCTTCAAATCAGTTTAAACACGGCAATGCAAATTAAAAGATAATCACTGCAGCAGGCTCGTAATTGCTTTTCTTAGAAACTTCATTGCAGGGACTTCCACAAAAAGCACTCAGATATCAAAAGTCATTGAATATTTTATTTCACTGATTTTTCTTAAACTTATATTACTCTCAGATGCAAAAATCAGATTGGCCAAATTGACATTTTTACTTACATTTATTTTAATTTTTTCTACATAGTAAGTTTAACTATCTATTGATAATTCAATATAAATAAATATATTTTAGCTCAAGTGCAGCAGTAGGCAGGATGAACTGATATAGCTGTCTGGATCCAGTTTGTGGGCCGTAGTTTGGCGACCCCTGCACTAGAAGCAGAATAATGTATTTTTACCCAATAGAAACATAATATTGTATTTTTTACCCAATAGAAACATAAAATGCATTTCTACACAGTAGAAACAAAATATGCATTTTTACCCAATAGAAGCATAATGTAATCTCCATTGCCTTGAGTATACAATGAAGCAATAAGCACCATTGCCTTGTGTATACAATGAAGAATGTAGTACCCCAATGATCTACTAAGAGTTTTCCAGATTTTCTGGCTTTTATCAAGGTAATGTTTTCCACTGGCATGAAGTGGAAAGATTATATTGAATGAATTGATGTTTGCTTCTAAGAAAATTGGTTCACTGTGTCGTGATAGACAATTTTTCTTACCTGAATCTATCATACACAAATTATATAGTCTACCATTTGTTTATGCATTGAATGTTGCTGTCACATATATTTAGAGTTTCTTGATAAAATACAAAAAAGAATCTGCAATGTTATCAGTCCTCACCTGGAATCTCAGCTTCAGACACTTTCCCATCACTATAATGTAGCGTCCCTTTGTCTTTTCTATCAATATTTTCATGTTGTTCTGATGAGCTTTACTCTTTGGACCTAGACTTTATGAATTTAAGTGTACTACTAGATTGGTGGCAAGATCTCATCATTTTACAGTTGAAATATTTAAATGTAACCGTGAGTTCTATGCTAACAGTTTCTTCTCTTGCACCTCTCGTATGTGGAACTCTCTTCTGGCTTCTTGCTTTCATTCAACTTTGATCTTCAAATATGCAATGTCAATCATTATCTCCTATCTTCTTAATTCATGTTGTTTTATTACCCCCTCACCTTAATAATGCTTTCTTTTTCTCATATTCTCTAACACTCAGTAACCCCTTGCGTCTTAGTGGCTTTATTGTCTTGCTTGGGGTGACATGATTAAAAGAAAATAATTTGCTTCATCCTAACCAGTTCTACGATTGTGTGTGGTTATATGGTCACTACACAACTGAACACTTAACCAGCTAAATTTATATATCTTGGTTGAAAGTTGGAGAAGTAGTCATTCTTCCAAAATCAAAATTCTCTGTGATCTTTTTGCTTACTACATTTGTCTCAAGGGGCAGCCATTTTGAAAGAGAATAGTGAGTAGGAAAAGAGAAGATTAATCCCAAAATTCATCCCTTGGACTTCTTATTTACACTTTACAAAAAAACAAAAAATGCTAGGAATTCTTACTAACACTAAAATTAAATTTTGATCAACTCTTGTAAATATTCCTATCATTTTTTACTGGTATTATTCTATGTGGATCTATTCATAGCATAATGTTTATTGTTATGAAAAGTGAAATTAATATGCTGAGTTCATTGCATTCACCTTCACACAAATATTAAATAGCAGTACACACTGGGTTCTCTAGCTTTGGCTGGAAACTAGTTTAGGAAAAGGACAACTCTGAGCTCAAAACCACAGGTTGGGCATGGAACTTCACCATGTAAAAACATACTTGCAACAGAAATTGAAACAGCAACACTTAGCATAGTGAATCTGTGGCCCTTGCATGGTGAAGTTGTGGCCCTATACCTCAGAGGGGAGTCTAATGGTAATGAGGAGGGATGCTAGTTTATCATATAATGCCTGCCTGTTACAGAACAAAGACTACTAATTTCAGAGATCATTGCAAAGTTTTAAATCTTCTGTAGCTTCCATGATTTTGATAGCCTTGTGCCAAACTAGAAAGCCTATTATGTGTTTTCAACGGTAGCACCTGGCAAAAATGAGTATACGAGAGTTCGACTGGTCAGGAATTTGGGTTTATTTCACAAGTAGTGTTCAAAGAGGATTCTTCAACATGAAACTCTTTTTTCACCTCACATTTGCCTGTTAAGTCAAATGCACATGGCCAGAATGACGCAGGCTCTTAAAAATGTGGTGTACAGTAGTGTACGCACCCTTGTAATAATGTGCCCACAAACGAAACAAAAAAAAAAAAACGGGAAGGTAACTCACACACATTTACATGGCTCCCCAAAATAAGAATTACTTATTTTGTACAAAACTATTTTACAAAAAATCTATGTAAAGTTAAGGTTCCTCAGTGGGGATTTCCTTTGTTTCTGTTTCATGCACAAGCACAAATTTGTGGATTGGCCGTGTCTATCTTTATATCATTAACTATTGTGGCTTTTGTCCAAACTAGACTAGTTGAAATAAACATCAGCTTACTGCTCTGCACAAGTTTGATCATTGCTATATAATTCTTCTTCATATGTGACTATGTCTCTCCACAAATTTGTTTTCTTTAACATGTGTGAATCGTAATGAATTCTTAGGAAAGATAACAAAGTTGTTTCTCATTGCTTTCTCTATAGATTTGAATATATAATATTCCTTTTTCTTGACTATCGCCCAAGGCTAGTAAGCTTCTGTTTATACCTGCTATTTAATCGATAGCTGGGGAGAATAGAAGAGATTCATATCTTTCTGAAGGCCTTATTATTATGAAAAGGCTTCCACCTTTGAGATTTTAAATATATTTTTTTAATTATTATATTAAAATATAATAATTCTGCAGGATTCAGTTTATTACTTAATGACAATAGAAAACCGATCCCCCAATTTATGTCTAGTATAATCTTATATTAATAATAGCTTACCTATTCCATAAAAGATGATGGCAAATATCCTTCAGGAGATATGCGAACATAACTCTCCACAGCTTCCTTTACTTTTCGGCAGTCTTGAATACAGAATTGTTATTCCCCTATACTGGCTGCCATCTGATGCTAAAGAATCCCTGTCTACACCTGCTATTTAACCCCTAGTTGTAGGGAAAAGGGATTCACACCTTTCCAAAGTCCTTAATATTATTAAAAAGCTTTCGCATGAGTTATTTAAAAAATATATACACCCACACACACACATATATATATATATATATAGAGAGAGAGAGAGACATACAGTATATATTAATAATTACACATATATATATATATGTTTACAGTATGACTCAGTTTTATAGCTTTGCCAATCATGAGGTACAAAATGTTACAAGCTGTTCAATAAAGTGTTTTTTTTTAATTCTGGGTCTCCTGGAAGCAATACTACATTGTGTGTGGAAAGTTCAAGATTATTATAAATACAATATAGCATTTGGGTATAAATTCAAAATATAGCATGTTGGTAGGTAGATATCGAAAAATAAAGTAAGTGATTAATAGTATATATATTATTTGGACTATTGTCCTCATCTTTGCCGCCATATTTATTACAACATTTCAGCCGTTGTGCACTCCAGCCTTCTTCAGGTGGTTGGAATGTCGAACTGAACCCTTTATTTCACTCACTGGGGTAGACTGTTCTAGTTCCACGTGCCATGTTTAATGGATGTCAGTTATCTCCTGTTAATTTCCCTCTGAAAATTCTCCACTGCCTTAACTGAGTATTGAACTCACATTCTTTGGGCCCTGTCCCTGGATCTAACTAATGCCTTTATCCACTGTGCCATGTGTCCTGTGTATTAATTTCTGGGTATTATAAACCTAACAAGGACACATGGCACATAATAATTTAATATTAAAATAAATATTTAAGCAACATCAATAGTAATGATAGTACTGACAAAAATTGTAATTGCCAATATCCAAATGAAGAGAAAGAACAGATTAAGAATCCACAGTTCTTTAACATTTACTTTTTTTAAAAGTGCTCAATACAAAGTAGAGCATAATATTTTTAATGATATTTTTATTTAAAAATATTTTACATTGTGACATGGAAATTTCTGTTTTGGGGCTTAATATGTTTTATCCTGTCATCAGACTATGTTCAATAACTTTTGATGAAAATGATTTACTTTTGTAAACATAAAACACGTTTGCTTATTAAAGAGTTAAGAAGGATCTAGGGATACAGATTTTAAAACCTTATAGGTATGTCTCTTTTAACTAATCAAAAGACAGGTCAACGCTAAAGCAGAAAAGTTAAAATATAGGTTAGATGTCGGGGGGTATCATACATGTCTCGGGGAACTGTCATATTAAGATGCAACACCATACTTTTGGTTAAGAATATACATTTAAGTTATGAAGAAATAATCTGAGAAATATGTATATCTCTAACAATAGGCTATTTTTTCTTTTTTTTAAATTATTTTTATATATACTTTAGAACTATCTTAAAGAGTCCTCTGGTATGATTAAATCATTTTTATAAAAAAAAATACAATACTTATTTTATTGAATGGGCCTTAATACATGGCAATATTAAAGTTAAAAAAATCAAGGAATTAAATCAATATTACATGTACCATTATATATAATAAAATAATGGATATATAATTGTAATACATAGATTTTTTTATGAAATATCCATTAACTATATTTTAATGTAAACATTGTACAATGTCTGCATATTACAGTTATTTCATTACACTGGTTTAATAGATCATTATTTTTAGGAAACTTAATAATATGTAGCTTTTCATTTAGACACAGGGGTCATGGGTCATTTAAGGACTTACAAATTTTTGTTTTTTTAATATTTTCCATTTTACTGTGAGGGGTTTATTGATTTCTTTTAAATACAAAAAATATTTAGATAGGAATGTTTGGTTATGGTACCGTATTCAGACATGTATTGTTAAATATAACAGACAAAGAATGTCTATTATATTTTATCAGGAGCTGTTCCAGGCTTCATATATTGGCTTTAATTTCAGAAGAAAATAAAGAAAAAACTGTCCAATGTTTGGATATTTCTTTATTGTGTTGTTCATCAACCTAAGCTTTTGGCTCATATCAGAGAGGTTATTTGGACTCTCCAACAGGGGTGTACACTATCAATGATGACAACCTGTTTTGTTTACATAGATGTTTGCTATATGACAATAATATAATAGCAGACACAGGTTGTTAATTCATAATGCTGATCTATGACGTCACACATAACCGTGTGAGTTACTTTTTGTAGTGTAATCTTCGGATCCTGTTCCATGATAGTGAGGATTCTTGATCTAATTTCTTTGTCCTTCAGTGTCGTTAGACCCTGCACAAAAATTAGACACTTGAACATGTCGCTTGACAATTCCTTTAATTTAAATGCCTCACACTGTGCGTTAACCATACCTGCATACGTGACAAAATCATCATCCTCTTGTTTTACGATATTCAGACACTTTTATCGAAAATTTTTGACAAAATTTCTACTGTTTCGCTGAATGTCAGTTCTTCTGGCTTTTTTGGGAGGATTAAATTCGCGTATTTTGTATTTTCTTCTGTTCCCAACTTCTGCAACAATAGAGTGATTTTTTCCTCGTCAAACCATTGTTTGCATCTTTTCGTAAATATTGTTTCAAACCTACGAAAATAAGCCAGAAATGTTGAACCACTGTCAGGGTCGTAT